>OZ023263.1:157193589-157635655 GCA_964006375.1 Tillus elongatus | reverse complement strand
ATTTTTTGAGGACTTGATATGTTATATATATATATATATATATATATATATATATATATATATATATATATATATATATATATATATATATATATATATATATATATATATATATATATATTAGAACTGGCCCAAGACATATGTTTGATCCGGAAATTTTTTTCAAATTAAATAGTCGCGATCTCCTGCTTAGTGAATTTTCTCTACGAAAACTCACTAAAACGGATTATACAGGGCAGTAAGAGCCAGTTTAACAAAGTGGTCAATAACGTCAATTAATTAGGACAAAAAAGCAAAACAGGATGAAGTCGTGTTTATATATTTGATTAGTGACGGACACGTAGCTGTAAAAAATCTTTAGACAATATGAGAAACACAGAGTAACATTTTGAACCGTTACAATATATTTATTTTGATAAAGTCAAATAGATGTAATACATTTTAATATATTAATAAGAATGTAGACTTTTCGGCGTTAGCAGGGAGCTTTGATTCCTTTAATTAAATAACATTGTCATCAGAGAGTAGAATATTACGTTATGTCTCCTGAAAAAGAATTCTTTTATTGTATGAAAAAAACCCAGTAGATATAATTTGATAGAACATGATGCTTTTATCTTAAATCTTTTCATATTTTCACAACCCGCCTGAGTGTTTTCTGCGAAAGATAAAATGCGAGTAAAATGAAGGAGAAAATAAAAGATAAAATATTTGTGTCATTGTACTTCACTCTACATAAAAGGATTTATTCTCTGTTTTTATTTCACTACTTACTGTATTTTGCTCCTACACACTGTTATTATGTAATAACGATTGTTTGGTTGCGCAGAGTTAAAATGTGTCTAGACAAGAGTATATTGATATCTCGTTGGCCTCGAAACTTTTAGGTAAATAAAAAAAGTCTTGACGCGCTCTGGCAGTAAATCTTCATAGACATGATCTGACAAAACCTTGTTCAAACTCAATGCTTAACACACTTTTTATTGTCACATAGAGATCTGATTTTGGTATGTGCTTTGACTTTTGTAACATAAATCCACATACCAAATTTGGTTGGCATAGCTTTGTTATTTTTGGAGATAGCAAAACTTTCCGAACGAAAGCCCAAAATTGTGTATGTGTGTGTGTAACACACAGTTAAGTCATATAAACATTGCCAGTGGTTTGGGCAAGTTCGTTAGCCAGGAAAATCGGACCAGGTTTTTAATGAAATTTTTGGGTTTTCTTTGAGAAATAAAAATCTATTATAACCAAATTTGGTACGTAGGTTTAGCTTGTAAGACGTAAACTACACACCAAAATTTAAAGCCCTATGTGGCAATAAAAAAAGTTATAAGCATTTAATAAAACAATGTCAGGTGCCAGATTGGCTAAATGTGTACAAAATGGGCGTATTTGCGGTGAAAAGCGTCCTCTGATTGGTCAATTTCAGGTAAATTGGCGTGGCTAAAGCGTGGTTTTAAAAATTGTGCATTTTTGAAATGTGCGTTTTTTGTGGTCCAGAATCGGCATAGCTTATCTACTGACGTAGTATGGGTTTCCCCATAGCTATAGTTGATAGTTTTTGAGTTATAGTGGTTTGTTTTAGTTTCGGTTGTAAAAACTGTATTCTGTGAGATACAGGAGGCGCAGAGATCGAAACAACTAATATTTATTGTCGGATGACAGATAAACGTCACCTAACCAAAGCTGTAACTATTGCTATAGTTTTGTTCTTATGTTCTAACTCTTCTCTTATTTAATTTAAAATAAATTATCCTACTGAAGGATCAGTTGACATGGCACTTATTATAGGCGAATTGTTTTTTAGCATCTCGTGTATACGCACAAACGTATCCTAACCGAAAGCATCCTCAGGAAAATCTTTCGTCAAAATGTTGGACCGTTTTTTGCAAACTGCTAACGTCAATTATGAAATGTCCACACGCCAAGCGAGAGTAAGCGGGAATGAAGAAAACGAATTTTCCATTGTTGCATCGGCATTATATAATCCGCACACAAGCGTGAGGAAAGTTGCCGAAGAATTAGGAATATCAAAATCTTCAGTGAACAGAATATTGAGAAAATAAAAGTTTCACCCATATAAAATGAAGCTGCAGCATGCATTGACGAATGCAGATTTTCGAAGTCGCCCCAGTTTTTGTGAGTGGGCGGTAGCTAAGTACAATGAAAGTGAGATTTTTTTTAATTCCGTGATTTTCAGTGATGAATATTCATTTTCAAGTTGTGGTAGGGTTAACGGGCACAACTTTCCGCTTCAGAAAATCCGAACTTTTGCAGATCAGTTGACAACCAGCACCGTTTTACGATAAATGTTTGGCCTCGAATAATTGGGATAAATTCTATGGGGCCATATTTCGTTGACGGGCACCTCAACGGGCAGGGATATCTGCGTATATTGGAGGAAGATGTAGAGGGTTTTTTGGAAGATTTGCCTCTAGATAACAATCGACGTATGTGGTTTATGCAGGATGGGGCACCAGTCCATTATGACATAAATGTTCACCGATTTTTAAATTATCGGTACCCCAACAAATGGATAGGGCGACGTGGTCCCGTCTCGTGGCCTGCAAGGTCTCCTGACCTCACATATCTAGATTTTTTCTATGGGGCTATATCAATGAAATTGTGTATCAAATACCATCCAACACCCCACAGGTACTAAGAAATAAAATTGCAGACGCGTGCAGGGCAATAACTTGTGTATTCAGGCCAATGGGCAAAATTTCGAATAGTTCTAATGTATGGCTTTTTTTAGATTATTTTTTTTTTATGTTAATGACTGTGGATTATTATTATTATTATTATAGTTACGTTATTATGGATTACTTCACTTTCTGGTTCGCATAATTACAACTACCTTTATTAAACTGTGTTTCACTTTTTGTATGTTAAAAATATGGATAATTGCATAATAAAACAATCGTTGCATGTAGTTGAATTCGATAAGTTTTTGTGTCGACACATTATCTAGTTACGAGGATATGATCAAATCATTTGCATCGTGACCAGCTCATTTTATTAAATAATTCTATTCAAATTGTTGTTAAAACAAACATTTATTAGACGGAGGTAAGCTCAAACAATGGATATATAAAACTGCTGACTTCCTTGCCGAGGAGACGATTAGGTGTCACCTGACATTGTTCAAATGTTCTGTGCCTCATACATTAACAATTTGACGTACCATTATTTTTACAAGCGAAACTAAGACAAACCATTATTACTCAAAAACTATCAACTATACCTATAGGGAAACTCATACTACGTCGATGCAGAATTTAATGGTCTATCTGACCAATCCATAAAAATTACGATGTTCTATTTGAAAAACACAAGTTATGCCATTTTAAAATTAGATATGCTGTAACCCAAAAATAATACACCCTGTACAATGATGATAAGTTATTCTTCAACTATTTTAAAGTATTAAAAGTCGTCTATTGATATTTATAATTTAAGGCAGCAAAACTCGAAACTCAGCACACAGTATACGTTTGAAATAACACATAAGTCGGAGCTAAAATACAATAAAAAGTATAGCATTCTACTTAAAATAATGAAGTTGATAGCTACTTCCGGTACGACCGGAAGTTCCACAAAGCTGAGTATGTTTTCCCGATATAGCTTAGATAATCACAAGAAATATTTATTTTTTTCGTCTAGGTCTAAGGGTAAGGGAGAAATAGAGGAACTACAGACTATTGGGACACACGTACATATATATATATATATATATATATATATATATATATATATATATATATATATATATATATATATATATATATATATATATATATATATATATATATATATATATATATTTGTTTGCTGTATTTTCTGTGATTTTTTATTAGTTTATTTTTAGAAAATATACTTAAAAACCTAAAATGTTTGTTTCCTAGCCAACAAACCTTGGGTTAATAGCAAATTGAGTTATTGAAATTTGAAGGATTTAATGAAAATTCGCTACCAAAACGTACTTACTGCGTCTAGATTTTTTTCTTACAAACATGCACCATAGTTCGATAAAAAATGCAAAAATGCATTAAGGAATTTGTTTTACGAAAATGAGCTAAAAATTACAGACCGTTCAAGCATAAACTTAACTAAACCTACAGCCAAAGCATCAGAGAAAGGGTCTATTTGAAATGAATTTTTTGTAAACATTTTAGTAAAATGAAGTCCAGAGATGGTTGGAGATGAAACCTAAGGATTCGCAGAATACTTTTCCTGCAATATTTTCTCTTCATAATCCGTGCTTGTGTCACGTTCTTCGCCTAAACATTGTCAATTTTGACGTTTCAAATCGCGATTTTGACGTTTTGAGGAAGACTCCAATTTTTTTTCTTTAACTACCCATAACTTTTTTGTCTTTAAACTTAGAGTTAAATTTTGGCACATGGTTCACTCTTTATAATACATAGAAGTTTACCAATGTTGGTTGCTCTTTCTTTGTTATTTCCAGAGATATAATTTTATCAGAAAGAAAACACAAAATTTTCCGGGAAAACCTGAGCCGAATTTGTCGAAGCCACTTGCAAAAGAAAGGTACTCACCAAATTTGGTCAAAACCTGCCCATTATTTTTTGAGTTATCCCTGGGATACACACACACACAAATATATATATATATATATATATATATATATATATATATATATATATATATATATATATATATATATATATATATATATATATATATATATATATATATATATATATATATATATATATATATATATATATATAAACTGAGACCGGATTTGGGTTCTAGGGGGCCTAATTAGCGCTCATTTGGAGATTTTTTTTAAATTCGAAAGCCGGGATCTCCTCATTAGTGAATTTTTTTAAGAACATTAACTAAAACAAAGCTTTATGAAATCAAATACACTAACGATCATTACTCTTACAATTACAATTTACTATTATCAATAAAAAACAAAAATATGCGTGTCTAAAATTTCAAAAAGCAGTCAATATGTAAACATATACTATAAACAAAATTTTCAAAAATAAAACCACAACAGACATCCACAAACTACATCAGCATCCGAGAAAAATCACACAACTCATTTTTGATCAAATAAGTATACATAGGCAGGTATACATGTGTAAACAAGCATATCAAGAATCTTGGAAGACTGGCGATAAGATGAGTATCTGCCTCATTACAGAATATACAATCACACTATATATGCATTGGGCAAAACATAATCACAACATTACATGACAAACTACACAACTATGAACGGTGGCAATGCAACGAAAAAAGTTATTGTGGCAGTTAGACTTCTCGCTTACTTGCAAACCTTTTTGGCATATCATTCTAACTTTGGTTTCTGTCTCTCTTAATCTTTGGTATGTGTCGTCAATACTGTCGATGCTATCACAGTTTTCAAAGCATTGTCAAGACGTGCTAGATTTGTCATTACCGATACCTCCTGCGCTGTCTCGCTTTAGCTCTGCTCTGGTTTAGAATGTTTCCCAATGATATATTGGTGCCATTGTTCTGGCTGCACTGAAAATTCGCACGCCGCTCCAATACCAACTCGTTATCCGGCTCGACTATATCCGAGCGTAGCGTTGGTGTGGAAGGAGCACTATTTGCCTTGGACTGTGATATACTTTCAGTATATGAAACTTGTCTAGTTAATTCCTCAATGTTTATATCTGCTTTCAATTGATCTGCGGTATACCTCCGCGCTGTCCTCGCTTTTGCTCTGCTCTGGTGTAGACTCCCCTCCGTTTTCAGAATGTTTTCCAATGATATATTGGTGCCGTTGTCCTGGCTGCCCTGAAAATCCGCACGCCGCTCCAATACCAACTCGTTATCCGGCTCGACTATACCCGAGCGTAGCGTTGGTGTGGAAGGAGCACTATTTGCCTTGGACTGTGATATACTTTCAGTATATGAGACTTGTCTAGTTTATTCCTCAATGTTTATATCTGCTCTTAATTGATCTGCTGTATAAACTTCGCCATTAATATAAAGTTTGTTTCCCTTGATTCTTTGCTTTCTTGCTCTTGGCTCAGCGAAATGTTCTCTGAGCAGCTTGCTCTCCTCTCTTTCTATCACTGATAAGTCATGCGATATATACACGCGTGAATATTTTAACTTACCAACGTTTTTAAAAACTTGAATCTTTCTGAGATATGATGAAAACTCCAGCCTTATTAGGGCATGTATGTCTTTTCCCAACTATATATCGTTGATGTATACCTCTCCTACCTCTATTTCTAGCTTTTCTTTTAGAAATTCAAAGTAGCCAAAAGTAATTCACCATCCGGTCTAAACCCAAAAAAATTATGTGTTTATTTTTCAATTTTCTTTGTATAATATTCACCATCTCTTTCAGAAACTGAATAACTTCATCAATCTCCTTTACTCCATTCGTAAACATATCTATCCAATCAAAAAATCTCTCCTTAGAAGCTTTAATCTCCGTTTTAAAAAAGTTTATTTGTTCTAGGTGTAAAGTTTCTATTTTGCGATACAAATCATCTATTCTATTTGATCCCAAATTGTCATCAATGTGCCACATTATTTTTCTTGAGCAGTGTATAGCCCCAAGCGCTGCCATCAAATTAATCAACCAACCATGTAGATGTCAAACAGAAAACAAAACTATCTATTTACTCAGTTATTCAATCTGTTCTGTTCAGCCACGAAAATTCTTGCAGCCAACACTAACCTACTTTATTTTTCACCAGTAACAACCAGGAAACACTTTATCACTACATTAAAACAATTTTCTCTATAACACCTTCCTATACACGTCTGTCTTCACCGACCATCAATATACATCTTTACATCTAAGCTGTTTGCGCAAAGGTAACTGCCAAATGCATATTCTTCCCTTCGTAAATTGCTTGGATGAGTTCGTCAGCTAACACAATCAAAAAATATTTCTACCCACAAAAGTATTTATTTTGTTATCTTTCGTGATTTGAAATATATTTATGAAAATTCGTTTCCATAACGCACTAGCTGCATCCAGACTTTCAATATTACCGGTAGATACTCTCTTGTGCAATCTATGTTTAAAGGTTTTTCTCTTATTACTCGATCCAAATTATCATACATGCATATGATTTATTCGTACTTATTTCCATAATAATTCCACCTAATTGCTGCTAGGGTCTTTGAAATTATTATATCCCTATATTTCCATATGCCTCTACGATATAAGACAATGGCAGCCTCTAAACGTTCATATGTGTGTATATTAACCGTCAATCCTCAACCTTCCGCTAAGCTCTTTGTATTCCACAGACATTCAACTCATTCCATTACATTTCTGTTCTATTCCCAAGTCTAAATCATTTATCGGCCTCGAATTATCCAGCAATATTTCATTAGAAAGCTAAACGAAAAATAATTCAGTGTGGGAATAGCGAGTGGAAAGACAATCACTGAGGGACTGTGCTATCCCTGTTTTTGCCCTGATTAATTAAATGAGCGCCTCAGGAGACATCACGGGGATCATTTTATGAGCTATTTTTCGATTAGAAACCCACCCTCTTTCATCTTTTCACCAAAAGATGAACCTATAGGCTTATTTGGGGATATTGTTCACTTTGCAATCAATTTTTCTGTTAAAATATATTACGTTTATAAAAGTTTACATGGCTAAGAAAAATTACGCTTCGTGGATGTGGGTCAAAATATATATGTGAATATACACTCAAGATGATGGCCATCATAATTGAGCCGTACAGATGTTCCACATAAAATAATACTTTCGCCTGTATTCCTAATTTTTGAGTCTGCAAAGCTTAATGAACTTTTATCTAATATAGCGTGATGTTCGAGAAACGTTCATTAAAACTTTTTGATTTGCTTATCCCAATTTGAACTTATTTTGACAATCACAGGGTGGCTCAAAAGCCGTTTGTAATACAACTTTTCTTTTTTTTTATCGAGCACCCCTTACATTATAGAATTTTTGCATTTTCTATAAAATTGTAATGCCTGTTTCTGAGAAAAAAATGATAAAGTTCATCGTTTTCGCCTTATTTCAATTGTTTTTTAACTTCCCACCGTTTCGGCTATATCAAAAAAATATGATACGGCGTTTTTACCAATACGTAGCAGAGTTTCATAAAAATTCTTCATTTAAAGAGGTTTTTGTTTTAGTGAATTTTCTTAAAAAAATCACTGGCCTGGATAAGTTTGTTAGTCAAGAAAATCGTCCAGGTTTTCCCGGTAAATTTTGTGGTTTCTTTCGAAAAAAATTCATATCTCCGGAAATAACAAAGCAAGGGCAACCAAACTTGGTACGCTGGTTTATATTATTATATATAAATCTTCCAAAATTTAGCTCTGTAAGTTAAAAGATAAAAAAGTTATGGGCATTTGTGGAAAAATTAATTGGGGTTTTCCTCAAAACGTCAAAGTCGCCATATAAAACGTCAAATTTGGTAACATTTAAGCAAAGACCCTGAAATTAATAGGAGCCATGCAAAGAAAATGTCTCAAGGAGAATGTTTTACAAAGCCTGACCTCTTAGATTCAACCGTCATTGTCCTTCATTTTACTAAAATGTTTCCAGAAAATTCATTTCAAATAGACCCTTCCTCTATTGCTTTGGCAGTAGCCTTAGCTATTGAGTTTATCGTTTAATGGCATATAATTTATGTCGAGTTCTCGTAAAAAATTAATAAAGTTCAATATATCCGTACAAGACAAGAAAAAAAAATTGTATACATTAATTATAGGGTGTCTTGAGCTACACTTTAAAGAAAAATTCTACAATCACAGGCTGGTCCATAAGTCATTGGTGATGCAAATTCTCTTTTTTTTTAATCAGACACAGCTTATTGGATTTTTGCATTTTCCATCGAAATATAATGCATGTTTGTAAGAAAAAAAATGCGGAACACGGCAAGTGCGTTATGGTAGCGAATTTTCATTAAAAGCTTCAAATTTGAATAGCTCAATTTGCTATTAACCTATTAGGTTGACCAATAACCCAGTTTTTTCGGGATCACTTTAAGTTTACTTTCGGAAATATTTGTATATTTCCAAACAGTAAAGTTATTTTGATGAGACATGGCATATTGTTTCTACTATATAGCTTATACGGGTAGAAAAATTTGAAGCCTCCTTTCTTAAAAAAAAACACACATATTTGCTATTAAAAACATTTTTATGAAAATACACTACCATAACGCACTTGCTGCGTCCAGACTTTTTATTATTCGTCGAAAAAATATCTAGTCAGTTTGCGCACAATTGTTTTGTGTTTCCGTAGAAATTATTTTTTGTAAGGTTTTTGTGAAATTTTGGTAATTAATAATAAATGTTTAATAGGTTATTGTACAAAATATTTTTTAGATTTTCGTAAAGAAATGTGTGAAGATTCTTTTCATGCAAAAAATTCTTTTAGAAGTTTCGTCTAAAGGCTTTTTATCGATAATTACATATTTGCAGGTGGGTAAATATCAGGTTGAAGAGGTTTGTTGGCCAGTAAAATCTGACCATTTTCTTCGGGAACAAGCTGATTTTAGTAAAAAAAAAATCTATTTTTTCAAACAAGAAAGTTTTTTGTTGAAATATGGTATATTGTTTCTACTATATATGGTTCACTGATAAGCAAATTTGATGCCTGCTTTCATTAAAAATGACATTTGCTATTAAAAGCGCTTTTATAATAATTCACCATCGTACCTCACTTGCTGCGTCGAGTCTTTTCTTCGTATACAAAACCCCTTTTTGTGTACCTTTCAGTAAATTAACCCGTGCTATCCTTTTGTTTGGCAATAAAATTAAATAAATGGTTTTTATTCTTGTGCTTTCATTTTAAGAAAAAAGTTTAAATACCTAAAACATAATTTTCTATGACTGAGTCTGATATATGTAGGTTCCTACTACTGCAGATCCTTTTAGGAAAATTTTTGTTACAAATTTCATTTAAACTACAAACGAATTCCAGAAGAGAATGTAATTTTTATTTAAATTAAATCTTTAAAATTTAAAAGAGAGCATACTTGCCAAATGATAAAATTGACGGTTATTTTCTTTTGTTAATCGCTTAGAAGATTTTGCTTTAGCCGACATAATTGAACTCGTTTATAAAAACTTTTATAAAAGCAAACTTGTATCTCCAAAGTCCATCACATAATTTTTGTAAACTTTAATACTCATGCTGCTTTGATAGAGGTTCCACAATATATCAAAATTGAATTGATTCTTACTTAATAGAAAATTTAGTTATTAGGATTTAAAATAATATTGTAGAAATTCGCTATCATAACGCACTTGCTGCAGAGAGCGTTTTTCTTTCAACACCTATTTACTATTTGACTAACACATTTTCTATGAACAATTATTTTAAATGAAATTTAGCTACGATAACGCACCTGTTGCCTCCAGAATTTTAAAGCTCGTAAAACACTGTACCTTTCCATGTGACCGGCAAAAACGTTCTAGGTAGTATAAATTCAAATTACAAACCTTTCAGACATATGAAATGAGGTTAGAACTTAAACATACATTTAGAAACACATCTAAAACCCGCCACATGAAATTTTGATCTTCAGAACCCATATAAGCTTCAGAATTTTTGATTTGAAATGATTAATTTTAAATCTAACTTTTTACAACCAGTCAACCTTCCAGGAATATACGAGTCTCCCGTTACCTTACTTGGTATACAATAATGCCGAAATGCTCTACTACAACCAGCCTTTTTCCAAACATTGTAACCCAGACTTTGTGAAATGCATTTCGTGCACCACTTCTTTCCCTCAAACTGCATCTGCTCTAGAATCTTTGCCAAAAATTGCCAATTTCGACATTTAATTGTGAAAATAAAGATTCCTTCTTACTTTGTGATTGTAAAGAGGCCTCCAATTTAATTCACTATCGCTTTAACCTTTAAAGTATTGCTATTAAAGACTCTGAACGCAGTAAGTTCGTTATGGTAGCAAATTTATTTTAAACTCTAATAATTTACTTTTTATTTATCATATAGGCCTCAGTTTTAGTAGGTGTATGTGTTCCTTTTGAGGATGTACATGAAACAATTTTTATTTAAATAGCTTTATTTTTTTCAGAGCAAAACCCATTCCTTTTCTTAAAAAACTGGTCTACCTGGGCTCCTGCCTACTGCGCGGCGTAGTGTCTAGGAGTGTATGAGCCAATTTATTGATACCTCTAGTCCGCCAGCCGCTCAAATATGTGCAACGATTAAGAGAAAAAGATGGTCAGTGTTTTCCTTGAATATTGATCCTATAAGAGCACAAGTTTTCTTTCAATAACTATGAGTGTTGTGACTATACATACCATGCCCTCAGAAGCCCGGATTATGTAAATGCCGATATTTTATTGCTTAAGTGTCATAGGGTTAACAGCCTATAATTTTTATCGAATTTTCAAAGAAGAAGTTTGTTATTGGGTATACCGCAACGTTTGAAAAAGTTTCTTTAAATTAGCGCGAAATACGCTCCCTCGAACTCATATCCGGGGTACAGCATTTCTTTATAGCATTTCTGCGGTAAAGTTTAATGTCTGTTTTTATACTAGACATAAATATATATATATATATATATATATATATATATATATATATATATATATATATATATATATATATATATATATACGATGTGTATGGTTAAATACTCAATTTTGTTGCTAGTATTGTTAGTCATAAACCTTTCCTTAACCTAGTTTCCAAGGCCATCGGGATACAACACACACACGCGCACACGCGCACACACACACACACACACACACAAACATATATATATATATATATATATATATATATATATATATATATATATATATATATATATATATATATATATATATATATATATATACACTGTGTCTATCAAGTAACTCAGATGCAGTAAAATTGAAAGTGACCATTACTCATAAAATTCAAAAACACATCGATTTTTATTTTCAAAAACTAACTTTTTGGTTTAAAAATTCGACCCCAATCGTTATATCTCCGCAAGGGGTAGATACACTTTCGAAATTTTGAAACTAGATGATAGCTAGTGTGATACAATCTTTTTAGAGCTAATACAATTCTCTATTCAGCAACACCAATATTTTTGTAGGAACAAAATAAAGTGAGTAATAAAATTTTTATTACCAGTAACACCTAAAATAAGTGAAGTCTATAAAGAATTACATAGTTTAGTCTTATCTAATCAAATGTTCGAAATTATTGCCTTCTTGTGCCTGACAATATCCCAATCGGTCAACAAATCTTGTTGGACTCTATAATCTCTAGAGAAATGTTGGTACATTCTTTTCAATACCACATTCTTCAAAAATACCCAACAGAAAAAATCTAAGGGAGTTAGGTCAGGTGAGATTGCTGGCCATTCGATTGTACCACGCCTTCAAATCCATCGGTTGGAAAATTGTTGATCCAGATACTGTCGGACGTTAGAGTCATGATGCGCGGGGTACCATCTTGTTGATACCACAAGTTATGATTTACCATGCCAGCATTTTGTCCATCAAGAAATAAGTTCAGTAACGTCGGAATTAGATACCTCTGTAAAAATTGACGATATGGTGGTCCATTTATAGTCTCATCAAAAAGTAGGGGCCAATAATCCTACTCCTAACAATTTCCGCCCAAACCTTTACCTTTTTGAATATTGTCTGTGATTCAGTGGCAGCCATCTTAGATTCTCCCTTGCCCAATGTCTGCAGTTTTGACGATTAACTTCTCCATGTAGTGTAAAAGTAAGTTCGTCCGAAAACAGAATATTCGTACCTGTAAAGAATTATCATTACATTTATGCATTAATGTTGCACAAAACTGCTTCCTTTGGTCTGTACCGTCATCGGATAACTTCTGAAAAAGCTGTATTTTATAAGGATAAAGCTTTTAAAGTTTTAGTACTTTATGTGCCGCCTGAAATGGAATTCAATTGTCTCGGCCAATTTACAGAACACCATTGTGGAGTTTCTCTTCCACTACCAATAAGACGTATAACTTCACTTCTTCGCTTATAGACTAGGGACCTGTTTGTGGCAAATCTTCCACGCTAGACCTTTATCGAAATTTCGACTCACTGTTGATTGATTGATATAGATAGTTAGTATTAAACAGAATACACACTTCTCTCTGAGTTCGGATCCTGTCACCATACCCAATCATCATTAGAACTTTAATTCTTTGAGCTATTGATAAACGCATTTTACCAACAATTTAATAATTAATTTGAAAAAACAAAAGTTGAAAATACATATTCACTTTGTAGGATTACCAAACCGTAAACTTACTACTATTATCTATAGATTGGAGAGCAAAAATAATATCAAATTTATGCTGGATTAGTTTTTATGACACATGTCACACAACAGATAATTGCTTTAATCAGTCGATTGTTACAGATACGACATAGTACACAACAAAATCTCGAATTGTTTTCATACAAGAACCCAACATTTTGATAATTGTTTACAGACCTTGAAATATTACAGTGTCATAAAACTGGACTATGTATTTTTTGCAGGCTTATTACTCACTTTATTTTATTCGTACAAAGAAAATTGGAGTTGCTAAATATAGAATTGGATTAGCTTTAAATATATATATATATATATATATATATATATATATATATATATATATATATATATATATATATATATATATATATATATATATATATATATATATATATATATATATATATATATATATTTCGAAGGGGTAGCTACCCTTCGAAGAAGTATGACGATAGGGGTCAGATTTCTACATCAAAAAGTTTGTTTTTGACAATAACACAATAAAAATCAACCTGTTTTTTAATTTTCCTTAACAATGGTCACATTCAATTTTATTCAATTTATGCGGGTTGAACCGCGTCCAGAATTAATGAAAACTAGATGTTTCGGCTCCTATTTTTAAGCCATTGTCAAGAGGTAAAGGACATATATAAGGACACTCTAAGGCCTCAATTTGCCTACTCCTTAGAGCGATGGACAATAGTGGGTTGGGTTGATTTCAAGAGGTAAAGGAAATATGTAAGGACACTCTAAGGCCTCAATCTGCCTACTCCTTAGAGCGGTGGACAAAGGTGGGTTGGGTTGGTTTCAAGAGGTAAAAGAAATATGTAAGGACACCCTAAGGCCTCAAGCTGCCTACTCCTTAGAGCGGTGGACAAAGGTGGGTTCGGTTGTGGTAGCTCGATTACGGGGCCTCAATCTGCCTACTTCCCCAATCTCGCCGGAGATCGTCTGTGAGGTCTCAGTGTGTTCAACCCTAGGGCTCAGAGAGATCTGGCAGTTCGTTGCGGGTCTTGTCTTATATATGTCGTTCCGTCTACCTGCTTCGTTGTCAGTGAAAGTACTAGGGTCAAGCTCAATTAAGTGGGGGGCTTTGGCCACGGTACTTAGAGGATTAAGAGGGTCACCGGCATTTGTTGAGACAGATAATGGGGAAATAAAATTGTCTGTGGAACTTATTTTCTGTTTGTGTGTTTGTAATGAAGATATAATAGGTTTCCAAGTGGTCGGAAGGCGAAGACCATAATCTCTCTTATTTAAACAATCGGGACGTTTTTCAATCTCGATTGCTTCGCGGATAATTCTCGTTTTGAAGTTGTAAACCGGCGCTATTGTTTCGGAATTATCGAAGTCTATTTTGTGGCCTGTATGAATATGATGCATGGCCAGCGCCGATGAGGGGTCGGATTTTCTAACTGCGAGGGTGTGTTCATATATTCTAATGTGGATGCGTCTATTTCTTTGTCCTACGTAAGTTAGGGAACAGTCGGAACAAGGAATTTCGTAAACTCCGTGGCATTCGTTTGGAATCGTATCCTTGGGAGTTTTTATAAGAGTTGACAGTTTTTGGTCTGTTGTGAATACGTTTTTGATATTATGGGTTCTGAAAATTCGGCTGATTTTGTCGGTGACACCTTTAATGTATGGTAAAAACGCTGTGTGTTGTTTTGTGGACTCTGTTTGTTATTGTTGTGGTGTAGTGGTTTGTTGTAGTGCGTTTCTAATGTTTCGTTGTTTGTGATTGTTGTCGTATCAGTTTTCTAGCAATGTCTGTCTTAAAAAGTTTAATTCTGTCTGTTTGTTGTTGTTGTCCGTTAGTGTAAGGGATCGTGTTACTAGTGTTTGAACCACGGAATTTAATTACGATGGGCGATGGTGAGATTGGGCGTTAAGATAACGATTAGTGTGGGTTGGTTTTCGGTAAACAGTGTAAGAGAATCCTCTGACTGGGTTTTTCGTGATGCGTACATCTAAGAAAGGCAAAGAAAAATTATTTTCTATTTCCATGGTGAACTGGATTTGGGGGTTGATGTTATTTAGGTAAGAAATGAATTCTTCTAGATATTCTTTACCGTGTGTCCAGACAGCGAAAATGTCGTCAATGTATCTTAACCAACAGGTTGGTTTAAGTTGGGATGAATTGAGAGTTTGTATCTCGAAGTTTTCCATGAAAATGTTAGCCAATGCAGGAGAGAGTGGTGAACCCATTGGAGCACCTCGAACTTGTTTGTAAAATTTGTTTTGAAAAAGGAAATAAGTGTTAGATGTGAAGTGTTCTAGAAGAGCTAAGGTATCGTGGGAGATATTGTGTTTATTTTTGAGAATGTCAAGGGTTTCAGATAGAGGTATATTAGTGAATAAGGAAACTATATCAAAGCTAACTAGGATGCCGTTTTGAGAAATGGGGTTGTTTTGAAGAAGGTCAATGAAATGGGTGGAGTTTTTGACATAGGATGTAGCGTTTTCTACTAATGATTGGAGAGTTTTGGCTAGATGTTTTGCAAGTTTTTGTGTTGGTGAACGGTGAGCACTTACGATAGGGTGAAGGGAAATATCAGGCTTATGGATTTTTGGAAGACCGTATTTTCTAGGAATGCGAGATGATTTTTTCGCGGGGGATTAGTTCTATTTTGATGTCAGTACTGAGTTGGGAGTTGTTGATCATAGTTTTGATTTTCTTTTCAAGATAATTTGTAGGGTCGTTAGGGATTTGTTTGTAGTCTGTGCTGTTTAGTATATTGCCCATATTTTGTATATAGTCTGTTTTGTCGAGTATGACTGTAGCATTGCCTTTGTCTGCTGGTAGTATTATAATTTCTGTGCTCTAAGGAGTAGGCAGATTGATGCCTTAGAGTGTTCTTACATATTTCCTTTACCTCTTGAAATCAACCCAAACCAGCTTTGTACACCGCTCTAAGGAGTAGGCAGATTGAGGCCTTAGAGTTTAGAGTGTAATTATATATTTCCTTTACCTTTTGAAAATGGCTTCAAAACAGGAGCCTAAACGTTGAGTTTTCATAAATTCTGGACGCAGTTTAACCCAAGAACCAAGTATGTCGCATATATATATATATATATATATATATATATATATATATATATATATATATATATATATATATATATATATATATATAAGTAGATAGTGCGACACCTGGGCTCATCCCCTCCACTTTTTTTTCTGCGCATGCGCGATGACGTCATGCACATGCGCTGACCTGTGACAGTTGACAGCTGACCGGTCAGATTTGACAGGTGTCAATGTCACCTGACCTGACAGCTATCAACGTCAGCTGTCAGTTTTGACAGATGTCAATGTCACCTGACCTGACAACTGTCAGCTGTCAGACCTGTCAGATGTCAAATCTGACCTGTCAGATGACGTCACAAGCGTTCCAAGATGGCTGACCTGTGTCCATAGACAGCCGCAACCCCGGGTTAGGTCTCTATGGAGCTGTCTGATGACGTCAGATGTTCCAAGATGGCAACCCCCATGCCCATAGATAGCCGCAACTCGGGTTAGGTATTAACTGTCTTATGTCAGATGACGTCAAATGTTCCAAGATGGTCACCTCTGTCCATAGATAGCCACACAGCCCCAGGTTAGGTTTCTATAGAACTGTCTTATGTCTGATGACGTCAAATGTTCCATAGATATCTACAAGTCAGGTTAGGTCTCCATGTGTGTTTGTTGAATACCAGTCATCTGATTGTTTATTAAGGTTATGTATGTGTTGTATGACATGCTTATTACCAATCAGCTGATTGTTTATTCAGGTTATGTTCACACACGTGTTGATTACCAATCATTTGATTGTTTATTAAGGTTATGTTTGTATTTGTTATGTCGTCAACGTGCTATCTGATTGTTTATTAAGGTTATGTTTGTATTTGTTTATTAAGGTTATGTTCGTATACATGTTGATTACCAGTCATATGATTGTTTGTTGAGGTTATGTTTGTATTTGTTATTTGAATGCAAACAGACATAATAATAAGAGTGTACTTACATACAACAAGAGACGTCATCCTTGTTTCACAGCTTAACACACACTACTGAACAGGTGTCTTCTGTGTTCAGGAAACAGACAGACAACTGATTGCCATTGTTGAAGCTTGTACATGCTGTTTGAAAGGATATAACACACGTCATGACAGCTCGAACTCTTTGCTTAGAGTGACAGATGCATGTGTATTTGAAAGAAAAGCATTCGCCTGAAATTAGATTTGAACCCACGAACCTCGAATCGGCCATAGACAGCTTTCTCATATATATACTATCGCTAAACCAATAGCTCCACAGACGCACACGATAAAAGTTTTTTCACAGTTGTATATATAAACCAAAACCTGTTGTTGTTTACATATGAGGTTATGTTCGTACACATGTTGATTACCAATCATCTGATTGTTTAGTAAGGTTATGTTTGTATTTGGTATTTGAATGCAAACAGACATCATAATAAGAGTGTACTTACATACAGCAAGAGACGTCATCCATGTTTCACAGCTTAACACATACTGAACAAGTGTCTCTCTTGTATTGAGGAAACAAACTGATGTAAGAGAGAGAGGCCTTACAAAGGATAAACAACGTTTTACAGTTGTTAACCTTGATCCTGTTTGAGCTTGTCAGTGTATCTGTTTAATATACGCAAGAGAGAGGCCCTCTTAGAGGTAAACGACGGGTCAGTTGATGACCTTGGTGAATGTTATCTTGTGTTATATCTGTTGGATGACATCACCCCATGCAGTTGTGTTTGAGCTTGTCTAGAATACAGACATAACCGTAAGGATGACATCATCACATTATTTGTGTTTGTAGAAAAGGCCCCTGCTCACATCTTAAATCGTTCCTATTTCCCATAAGATTCTATGTATTTTAGCCTAATATATAGCTTTTGACACGGTTTCCCATAAGAAACAACGTATTTGTAGACACACACACATTTAGTAAGGTTTCTGTGAAAACAAATATAGTTTTAAAAACAGTTATTGTGGCAGCATATATATAAATTGGCTACACACACTCTAAAGCTCATTCACAATTCAGTTGTCGTTGAGAAAAGACGTGCTTCAGTTTGCTCTACTCAAATCTGTTTCAAAATGACTACATTAAGTGATGTGTGTTACCAGCAAATTAAAGACAACTTCTGGTATGGTCTATTTGGAGACTTTCAACTTATTATCGATAAAAACACTGGATATTTTAATGCAACTAAACTGTGTAAAACTAGTAATAAAAAAATGTATCATTGGTTGGAAAATAAGAAAACTAAAGAGTTGATTGCCTATTACAACAGTCGGCTAAAGGAAGAGTCAGGGTATCGGAATACTGATACCCTAAATATTTCAACCGAGGGAGCCCACTTAGAGTTATCGCCAGGGAGCCGGACTACTGGCCCCTTAAAAACGGAAGCAACAACTCAAGTAATACCAACAACAGCTACATATCTGGTGGACTTTGGTGGGAGACAGGCTGAAAACAACTTGATATCTGGTACATATGTGTGTAAAGATTTAATATTAAATTTGGCTTGTTGGATATCCAATCAGTTCTATGCCAAATGCAACCAAATTATTTATGATTTTTTCCTAAACGAATTTGATCAGAAATACAGGGACAGCCTAGATGCGATTGAAGTAAAATTAATGGAGATAAATGATGAGGTGCAGCGTATGCGAGAAACAAATGCTAAAGTCACAGAATATCTTGAAGATATATCCCCAAAGCCAAGTAACCAAGGAAAAATAAGTGTGTTTGGTTTACTTGCAAGAAACGAGAAAGGTGCCCCCTATCCATATCATGCCGTAAGAACACAAAAGAAAAGTTTCCCCAGGGCTGTGAGGAACTTTAAAAATAAACACCCCGACGCCCAAGTGATCCTAAACAAGCTGTACGATCCAAATTCAGTAAATCTCTTTAACAGAATCAAGACTGAAGTGAAATACCTTACAGCACATAGAAACAACCTACGTATAGCAGATGTACCACAAGATAAGTTTGTTCAGGATATTATTGCTTTAAGACATACTTTTTAATTGTATTACAAAATAAAAACACAGTAATTTTAACAAAGACTTTTATTTGATTCTAAGTACAAGTATGTAAACTCTTGCCCGTTTGTTTGAATACATTTATAGAATTATTAACATTAGATGGTTCAGTGTTGCGTTGGTGCTGTTGTTGTTGTCGTTGGTGCCTCTTCATGGCTGTGGGTTTACTAGGTGATAACACTAGCTTCTTTTAGTTCTTCCAAGATTGACTGAATTTCGTTGTTATGAGCATTATTACCTGCAACTTGGGAAGCCACTAAAAGTCTAAGTCTGTCAACCAACTCGTTTATGTCATTCCAATACACATAGGCTATTTGTTTGTTATTTTGTATCATACAGTTGTTGGTGCTGATGTTGTTGTTAGGGCTCATGCCGTTGCTATCGCTGCTCTTATCACTCTGAGTTTTAAGTTCAGTCTTTTGTTTTTTGTTAAGATGTCTGACGTTGCTGTCGTCATCGTCTTCCTCGTAGGTGTAACCAAAACCTTGAGGAGTTGACGATCTACGACCTCGTGGATTTATCACTGGTTTTATTAGAGTCAGATATTTTTCAGAGGAACAACCCTTGGTTCGGGCGTTAGGATCATAGTTCATTTTATGAACACTAGTTGCTTCTAGAATATCTCTATAGTGTTGAAGATCGTCATAAGTATACCCCCGGGGTCTTTTCATAAATAACAATTCTAGCAAACCTTGTGTTTGCGGGTATCTCCTTTGGCCCAGTTGAATCTCAGCATCAGTAAAGTCTAAGTGTTTGTTACCAACACTCCAGCTACCGGTATCTTTAGCGTAGCGAGCACCATACGTTTGATCAATGGTAGCGAGCCTTGGTGGTTCAGTAAAATACTTGTCTACATAATATCGAACTCGTTCAGGATATTGCTACAAAAATTCTTGATATGCAGGGTTGGATGTGACAGTTTGTAGGTCTGCCTCAAGCTCTTCAAATGTTGGGATATCCTCATCGGAACTTGTCTCCTCAGCCTCTTCCCTTGGTTCAGCTTCAAAAACTTCATGGTCTTTCAGGAACTCTACTTGGGGTTTCGTTTCTGGTATATCGACTTCGTCTTTAATTTGTTCAGCCTTTGGTGGTTGCTGCTGCTGCTGCTGCAGTCCTGCTGTGTTTTTAGATATTTCACTTAGGGGCTCAACAAGTGGTTTATATAAACGTTGCAGAGCATCATCATTCTCGGCTCTGTTAAGTTTAAGCATTAAATGTTTTTTTCGAATATTGTCAGCAAGTTGTAAAATCCTTTTCTTAACTTTTCGCTCTTCCTTACCCAACACTTCCATTGTGCTACAACTGGTCGGTGTTACCAGCCGGTCTAATCATTTGTTTGAGCGATACAGGTTGTGTGGTGGTTTAACATATACTGACTCCGTCACGGTACATGTCTTCTTATTTATCACGATATCCGTCTGTCTTGTTAGACAGCTGTGTGTTAGACAGCTGTGTGTTAGACAGCTGTGTGTTAGACAGCTGTGTGTTAGACAGCTGTGTGTTAGACAGCTGTGTGTTAGACAGCTGTGTGTTAGACAGCTGTGTGTTAGACAGCTGTGTGTTAGACAGCTGTGTGTTAGACAGCTGTGTGTTAGACAGCTGTGTGTTAGACAGCTGTGTGTTAGACAGCTGTGTGTTAGACAGCTGTGTGTTAGACAGCTGTGTGTTAGACAGCTATGTGTTAGACAGCTGTGTCTGATAGCTGTATGACAGCTGTATGACAGCTGTTAGACAGCTGTGTTAGACAGCTGTATGACAGCTGTATGACAGCTGTATGACAGCTGTATGACAGCTGTATGACAGCTGTATGACAGCTGTATGACAGCTGTGTTAGACAGCTGTATGACAGCTGTATGACAGCTGTATGACAGCTGTATGACAGCTGTGTTAGACAGCTGTATGACAGCTGTGTTAGACAGCTGACTGCCCTGTCTATCATTGTTGTGTTAGAATAATATATATCTATCAAATCCTTTTCTATAGCGACCTTTGTGTACATCGTTTTCCTTCACAATCACCAACACACCATACTTATTATCTTTCCAGCATCGGTAGCAGATAGTTTTAAATTGTTTAAAGTCCATATCGGTGGTCACATGATCGTCGTACACGTGTTTTAAATTGGTTTCATCTTGCTTGAATAACACAATAACATTGCTGTTGTCACGTACCAGATGTTTGGGTACTCGTGTATATGTTTGACAGAGATAGAATGAATCAATATTCTTATGTCTGCCCATACTGAAGTATGCTCTTATTTTATCTTGTTTGTCACAAGCTACATCATCAAATATAAACACAGAGTTGTCCTTGGCATCTGCCGGTTCTAATATTTCATCGTTTTCTCTATAAGGATAGTAACCAACACCTTTTGTTGCATTCATCACCTCCTTTAACATCTTGTATTTCGGTTGATACAGAGACTTTGAATACACATACACGTTATCAAATTTTAAACCGTTTGCTTCAAACAACAAACTCAGCATGACATTAGTTTTACCACACCCACTCGGACCACATATGATACAGCGAACGGTGTTTGGAAAGAGAGGACCATGCCTCAGTTGTTGTTGAGCTGTGTCCGTAACAACATAGTCTATATTTGTAATGGGTAAGGCAGAAGCGTGTTTGCTGGTACGCATCTTAACTTAAACTAAACTATATTTTTTGGGTGTATATATATATATATATATATATATATATATATATATATATATATATATATATATATATATATATATATATATATATATATATGAATGCAAGTGAGACACCCAGTCAGTATGCATGTTGGTGTCACAGAGTGTGGGTTGTTATTAACAAAGACAGATACAGGTTTTGCTGAAACGTTGCGGGGCGTTACAAACACCATGAAAGTTAACAGAAAACTTGATGAGGGGCTTTATGTAATCAACTCGAAGCCAAAGAAGAAGGTTCCCTTTAAAAACATACTAAGTCTGATTGAGGAAGTTATAAAAGATAGAAACCTTATTCCAACAGAGAACGCCGTGTTTGATATAGCTCATACAATCGTTAGAAACATTGGTGGACGTAAGAATGTGCAGAAACCTCGAGTTATTCCAATACCTAAAAGCGGAGGCTTCCTTCCGCTGTTGCCTCTGATATTTGGTGGGCTGTCAGCACTAGGAGCTCTGGGAGGTGGTGCTGCAGGTATTGCCAAAGCCGTGAACGATGCCAAGTCTGCGAAACAGAAACTGGAGGAGGAAGAACGGCACAACAAAACAATGGAAGCCATCGCGATGGGTAGGAGAGGGAGTGGCTTGAAATTTAAGCCAAAATGCAAGAGGCTGGGCAAAGGCATGTATCTCAAGAAACAGCGCTACGGTTATGGGTTGTATCTGCAAAAACCATTGCAATAAAAGACTCAAACAGTAGCCTGTGTGTATCAGTCATGGCGCACACCTTCGTGTTGAAAGACCGCAGCTCCCATCTGTCGTCAGACTACCATCCACCAATTGTTTTGGATGGTAATTATGCTGTTGCCTTGATAGGCTTTCACACCTACAACAACATAGCCAAAATCTATGAAGGTAAAAACAAATTTCATGTAAAAGAAGGAACCGGTTGGCGAACCATCACGATACCCACCGGTGCTTATGAAATAACACACTTGGAAGAGTTACTTCAAAATGAACTTGTTGGTGCTACAGCAACACACGAACAAAAGCAACAGGCTCTGATTCTGAGACCTAATCCGAACACCATCAAATGTAGATAAAGTGTTATACAAATGTCAGTTTTGAATTTGATGGTTCGATTGGACGAATGTTGGGCTTTTCAAAACAAGTTCTTCAGCCGGACACCTTTTATGAATCTGATTTACCTGTTGAAATAGTGGATGTTAGACAGATTCGCATAGAAACCAATATTGTGTCTGGTTCCTATTATAACGGACAACCCTCACACACGCTGTATGAGTTTGCTCCGATGGTCGATCCTGGCTACGCAATCGACATAGAACCTAAAAATTTAATTTACTTACCGGTGAACAAGCAAGAGATTTCCAATATAAGCATCGACATCGTCGACCAATATTCAGTTCCTGTCAACTTTCAAGGTGAAGAGGTGTCTGTTCGCTTGAAACTTATAAAAGTTGCTTAGTATGTTGGTCTTTAAGGATATAAAAGCAAGTGCATCTACCACAACAAATTCAGTTGAGTCAGACACGTCAAAGGGTACGCTTCGTCCCGATAATATTGAGTTTCTGCAAAGCCTGGGTTATCATGTCGTCAAAACTAGAAATATTCAAAGACCCCGTGTTTGGTGATGCCATCGATCGAGAAGAGCTGCGCTCTTACTATTCACCAACTAAATCGTTTGGTAACAGCGATGAAATTGAAATAGCCATCAACCAACAAGATGCGTTCGTATGTCTGGCCGAGTCAGCTCTAATAATCGAAGGTGCTCTGGAACCTGTAGCAGTCCAAAATGCCACTGGTGCTTGTTATCTGTCAAATAATGGAGGAGCAGCTCTGTTTGAATCAATGACCTATGAGTTAAATAACAAGGAAGTGGAACGAGTGCGAGACCCATACACCACAACACTCATCAAAAGTCTGCTATCGTTCAGTAAGAATGAAGCCCAATCTCTTAGCAACGCCGGTCTGAATGTGTCGTCGGAGCACATCACCTTAAATGATAACAAGTTTCACATGCTCATACCTGTTTGGTTCCTCTTCAGTTTCTTTCATCATTTCAAAGTAGTTCTCTGTGGCAAACATACTTTCCGCTTTACAAGAAGTCGAAACGATTCCAACGGCTATTACAGCACAGGTACGGCACGAGCAAAAATTACCGTAACCAATATGTTTTTAAAGGTAAAACATGTCTTTCCCAATGATAAAATGAAATTGGAACTGATGGATAAAATAGCAAAAGACACATCTATATTTCTCGCATACCGCAAATGGGACATATATGAGTTACCAGCACTCAGAGATATCAACAGAGATGTGTGGGCTGTTAAAACTGCAACCAACTTAGAAAGACCTCGATATGTGATTATAACACTTCAAACAGATCGTAAGGACAACGTGAAGAAGAGGCCAGACTATTTCGATAACATTGGTATGTTGGACCTCCGAGTGTTTCTAAATTCAGAATGCTACCCTTATGAATCTATGAATATGGATTTTGAGAAATCGAAATATGCAGAAGCCTATCACATGTATACAGATTTTCAAAAAAGCTTCTGTTATAAAAACATGTCGGAGCCTATCTTGAATTATGACGAGTTTAAAGACCGAGCTCTATTTGTGATTGACTGTCAGCACCAGAACGAGTCAATCAAGTCTTCAACGGTGGACATTAAGGTGGAGTTTATGAGTCACGCCAACTTCCCTAAAAATACGCGTGTTTATTGTTTGGTTATTCATGACAGTGTAATGGAATATAAACCTCTAACGGGCATCGTTAGAACCATTATGTAATAATAGTATGTTATTTATGTATCAATATGTACAACTTAATTAATCCTAATAAATTTTTATTGTATGTAAATCAGTTGTTTTATTTTTATTTTGTTGCTTTTTGATTAACCCCTTTCTGTCTGTCAGTCTAAGCAAAGCCTTCGTGCAGTCATGACCTATGTGTGTGTGTGTTATATGCTTTCAAACAACGTGTACAAGCTCAACCAAAAGACCAAATTCATACACACCTGTTTAGTAGGTGATAAGCTGTGAAACAAGTATGACGTCTCTTGCTGTATGTAAGTACACTCTTATATTATTTACCAATATGTTTGCATTCAAACAATACTTATCAAACAATCCTCGTATATCAAAGTTAATTTTGATGTTTTAAATCGAGTTTGTTACTTGTGTTTTTTTTTGATCACTCCCTATATAAAATAAATTCAGATTCACTGTGATATAAAACACTCAGATAAAACAAACGCCTACGTAAAACCCGGTCTCAGTTTTATTACATACTAAACAGGTTGATTAGCATATCTATATGTAAATACGTTTTGTTATTGATTTAATAGTTTACTTCAAAACGTTTTTGTTTTCAGAATTTGATATTAGATATGTTAATTGGAACGTGTTTAAATGTCTTTTACTATAAATATATACCATTGTTTTTAAAATTACCGTTCCTATTAGGTTACAATTGGAATGTAATAGAGATACCCGCTCACACACACTCATCAGCCTGATAAACACGTTTTATGTAACAGGTTTTTGTTTTATATATACAACCGCAAACAAACTTTATCTGTGTGTGTCTGTATAGCATGATTGGTTTAGGGGCAGTACATATCTGAGGAAGTTGTATGGTCGGGGGTTCAAATCTAATTTCAGGCGAATGCTTTTCTTTAAACAAAATCATATTTCAAATCAAAATCCTATTTCAAATTACCCCACTATATCTTTCTCATATATGTATGTGTGTGCTATTCCGAATGACTGTGTCCAACAGACCTCCCCCCTCGAGCAAGGGAATATTCTCCCACTCTACCAATTTACAAATAGAATGTTCCTTTGCTCGAAGAGTCAGATCTCTGGACATAACAGATGCTAATTTTCGAACAAATTCAAATTTCCCGCCAAAAACGAAATACCCTAACAACTTCAATACAACACATCTTACCAACACAATAAACAACAGACAGCTGTGTGTGTACGAACATAACCTTAATAAACAAATACAAACATAACCTTAATAAACAATCAGATAGCACGTTGACGACATAACAAATACAAACATAACCTTAATAAACAATCAGATGCTTGGTAATCAACACGTGTGTGAACATAACCTGAATAAACAATCAGCTGATTGGTAATAAGCATGTCATACAACATATACATAACCTTAATAAACAATCAGACAGCTGGTATTCGACAAACACACATGGAGACCTAACCCGACTTGTAGATATCTATGGAACATCATGACAGGTCAGACATAAGACAGTTCTATAGAAACCTAACCTGGGGCTATCTATGGACAGAGGTGGCCATCTTGGAACATTTGTCGTCATCTGACATAAGACAGTTAATACCTAACCCGAGTTGCGGCTATCTATGGGCATGGGGGTTGCCATCTTGGAACATCTGACGTCATCAGACAGCTCCATAGAGACCTAACCCGGGGTTGCGGCTGTCTATGGACACAGGTCAGCCATCTTGGAACGCTTGTGACGTCATCTGACAGGTCAGATTTGACATCTGACAGGTCTGACAGCTGACAGTTGTCAGGTCAGGTGACATTGACATCTGTCAAAACTGACAGCTGACGTTGATAGCTGTCAGGTCAGGTGACATTGACACCTGTCAAATCTGACAGGTCAGCTGTCAACTGTCACAGGTCACATGACGTCATCGCGCATGCGCAGAAAAAAAGTGGAGGGGATGAGCCCAGGTGTCGCACTATCTACTTATATATATATATATATATATATATATATATATATATATATATAATATATATATATATATATATATATATATATATATATATATATATATATATATATATATATATATATACGCTATTTAGGTAGGTTATGCTAGGTAAAGCATGTCTGGAGTTGTATCTTATTAAATTGTTTTGACAATAAATCGTTGGTGATACAAGTTTTCGTTTTAATATAATACGCCTTATATTATTTTATTTTCCATGCTTGTACCAAAAGAATTGACATTGTTCATCGTTTTCGAGTTTTTGAAAACTTTTTGTACTTGTTCAAACAATAAAGTTATCTTGGTGAAATATGGTAGATTTTTGGCATCAACTTTCAATAAAAAAAAGACATTTGACATTGAAAACATTTTTATGGCAATTCACTACAATAACGCGCTTCCTGCGTCCAGAGTTTCCCACGTTTTATTTAATGCAAAAAAACATTCCACATTTAAATAATAATTATTTTATGTAACAAATGAAAAAGAAGGCTTTTGCAATGTGTTGAAATGCCAGACAATTTAATGTAAGCTTCTTCAAAAAACTCATTATATACGGATTCGTATTAGCCTATATGTGGTGAGGTACGAGATGGAAAGTTCTTGAATTTTTATGCTCGTTTTCCTTAGACATGTATGTTCTTTAGTTGCTTTATGTTTTATTATGTCACATTGTCAAGGCAACTGAAATTGCTTTGGAAGATTTTTTTTCCAAATTACTTCCAGGACAGCTAATGGTCCTATGGAGTCGCAAAGTATAAAGCCGCTTGAAAAAATATTCCTGAAGTATTTCTTACGCATTTTAATTAGGAAACTGTAGCATTGTTTTAATGCTGTTCGTGCTCTAATAACGCTAAACTTTTGTTGTAATCAAAAATGCAGTATGGTATTAACTGGAGAAGCTAACATTTTTAACAAAGAATAATATCTCAGTTACCTATGTGATCACACTATTTATTTGGTGTTAGTTTACTTTCATCTGATGACATTTTTCACAAAAATCTCATAAAACACTTTTTTAAACAAAAATTTATTGAAATGCAATTTTTTAGCTTTCGCTAGTAGTAGCAGTGGTGGGGAGGTTAACGCCAAGCAAGTAGGCACAATGGGCCCTTTTAGCTTTCGCTAAATGATGTTTCAAAGGTTTCGCTAAACCTTTTTTTTTTTCACACAAACATTCGAAACTATTTTTTTCTCAAAAAAATTTGAATTATTAATTTTTTCAAAAAATATTGTTACAATTTTTTATGAGAAAATGCGCTTTAATGAGAACATTATGTGCATAACAATTCTCTAATAAAATAATTTAAAAAATTAAAAATCTGATCTAAATACAAACATAAGGACTTTTTCTGTGGCTTCACAAAGCAAATTTTCTTTTGCCTGACGATACCGTAAACAGCGAAACCGTACTACATAATCTAATTATATAACGTTAATATTCAATATTGATCTTTTGACGTTAAGAAAAATTGCTTTTTGTCTATTACATATAACAGATTTTGTTAACGACACAAAATATTTCGATCTTGTGCTCTCCTATCTCCAGTGACACCTAAAGTTTATCTAATTAAATCCATACAATTTTCCTATGTTTTCACTTAAAGATCTAAATTGTAGTATATAGCACACGTTTTGAAAAGCCTCACTTTTTGTTTTGTTATAGTTTTGTTATTTTTGGAGATACAAAAAAAAACATTTTTTTCTTCATTAAGCGCTTACAACTTTTTTTTTAATTAGAGATCTAAATTTTGGTATATGGTACATGTTTTATAAATAGAAAGCGGCGTGCCAACTTTGGTTGTCATAGTTTTGTTATTTTCTCGGAAATATAAACATTTCCCGAGATAAACCCAAAATTTTCTCGCAAAAATTGGTCAGATTTTTTTCTGGCTAACAAATTTAGCCAAACCATTTATAAATCCCATAAAAATGACCCATTATTTTTGAAATCATATATATATATATATATATATATATATATATATATATATATATATATATATATATATATATATATATATATATATATATATATCCGAAACCGTATTGCTTCTGAGATACAGGGTGTTGAAAATTTGAAAAAAAAAAGATTATTTTTCGTAATTTGTGACAAAAATTTTTAAGTCTTTCAAGTAATCAGTGTGCGGATTTATATGGATTGCTTATAATTCAGTTACATATAAAATGTTAGTACGGCCCTGTAGAAATCTTTTGTTGTAAATTTTAAATAGAGCATTTAATGTTCTACAAAAAGTAGGTCTCGAGTTATTTCCATGTTTGTCTTGATTTGTCAGCAAAAAGGGGTTAGAAACAGGTTGAAAAAATGTTAGTACGGCCCTGTATACATTTTTCAAAATATGTAGAACATACGCCAACGTGATTGGGACTCTAGAATAAACACAAAAGGTTCTATAAATATAAGTCCAAAATCCTGTTGTTTTCAGGATACAGTGTGTTGAAAAACCACGATGCCTATTACGAATGATTATCATATAATTCAACACACTGTATCCTGAAAACAACAGGATTTTGGACGTATGTTTGTAGAATCTTTTGTGATTATTATCAGCTTGTGGCGTATTTTCCACTTATTTAAAAAAATGTCTACAGGGCCCAACATTCCAATACAAATATGGAAATAAGTCAGGACATACCTTTTGTAGAAAATTAAATGCTCTATTTAAGACTTTCAACAAAAGATTTCTGCAGGGCCGTACTTACATTATTTATGTAGCTTAATTATAAGAAACCCATATAAATCCGCCATTGGTGGTTTGAAAGGCCTGAAATTTTTACCAAATATGGCAACCTATGATTGAATGTTGTATACGAAATTTGCTTTGTCTATTTTAATTTTGTCGCAAAATATAAAAAAATTGTTTTTTCAAACTTTCAACACCCTGTATCTCGGAAACAACAGGGTTTTGGTCATATCTCCGGTCACGTTTCTTGTGCCGCATATCTCACTTGCGGTTTGCAGGAAAATGTCTCTTATCAGCGATACATCATCAGCGACGTTTCCAATTTTCTTCATTTCATTTCCAACTTCTCAGTGTCAGACTTCACAGTTTCTTCTTCTGCTTACTTAAATATTCTTATTATTTCAATAACGGTTTCAATTTTGAATATTTTTGGTTCTGCGTCGGGTATTTCTTCCCTAATTTTCAATTTTGTAAGCACTAGGAAATGATCCGACTAGTTTTCGACGCCTCTTCTTACCCGTGTGTCCTTCACTTTGTTTTTGTACTCTTTACTTATCATTACATAATCTATGATGATAGGTTTTTCTCTACTTTTCACTTCTCTTGCGCATCTGTGAATATATTTGTGTGCGAAAGAGGTGTTTGTAATTATAAGGTTGTCATACAGAAATCTATCAGTCTTCTTTCACCATTATTTCTGGTTCTTTCTCCATGTGTCCCAGATGTTTCACCTGATTCCTCATATTTCATTTAATCAGTCGGCCCGTTGTCTGTTACGCTGTTTCGGTCAGTTGTTTCTAAAATGTATCTTTCTCTGTGGTTGGTGCGTCCTCACTTGGTCCGTACGCATTACTATTACTGTTGTGCCTTGTTTACCATCAATGTGTAACTCTATCTTCAGTATTCTTTCTGTCACGCCTTTCCACTGTCTCAAGTATTTAATGTTTCTTTGGTTTATTATGCATCCAACCCCTTCCTTTGCTCTCTTTTTTATGTTTACTCCACTGTACATCAATATGTGGCCACCCAATAAAACGTCTCCTCTGTTATTTCTTTTCGTCTCCGTTATGCCCATAACGCCCAGATCAGCTTTCTCAAATTCATCTGTAAATTCATATTCTTTACCCGTTAGAAATCTGACGTTCCATGTTTCTAACCCTCTCATTCCGCCCAACTATTATTTGATTCCGTTGCCTTATTAACATTTACCTTTTTCTTTGCCGGCTCGTCCTCATCTATATATCCTACCGTTTTTCGCCTGTTTTTCTTTTTGATTTTTCTAGTTTTTATCTTATTTTGATTCACTTCCACTCTTCATTGTCTACAGTAATATTATTGTGTTCCACTCTGACGGTTTTACATGCTGCGTTTTCCTCCATTGCTCTCATCCTTATCAGTCTCAGAACTTCCCGTTCCGTCGTTGTTAAATCGTAATTAATATATACGTTCTCTGACACATTCTTCAATGTATTCTTGCGTCTCATTACTTCTTCCTTGTCCTGTATGCTATGAGACTCCAGCAAACACGCTCTTTCTCCTACCCTGTGTGCTGTCTTATCTTTTATTTTCACCTCCAGTTTCTGCTCTATAAAGTAGTTCACTATTATTTCCAAGTTATGTGCCAATTTAAGCCTAAATAACTTTATTTACTTGATAATTGTCTGCGATTGATATGTCGTGACAGATTTCAACTGAATCTAAATACGGTCAATAGTGAGCCCAAACCCTAGCCTATTTGTACTTATCTCTCAGATTTATTATTTTGTAGGATAAATAACACACTTTTTGGTTTGAAGATGAAAAGATAATCAAATACTTACTCAGCTTTAATCTTGTTCTGCCCAAAGTCCTAGATTTATGAGATATTAGTTTCAAAACACCGGCACTACGTTAGTTAGTTAGTTTGAAGAGATCTAGATAATAGATATGAAGAATTTCCAGCTATAGCAGCACCAGAACTGACAAAGGTTAAATGAGGAATTTGTTATTCAATCAAAAGAGATATTGAAAACACGAATATTTAAATTTATTGACATAAATTAATAATGGGAGTTATTTAATTTAAGACTCTTGGTAAATCAAATAAAGAAACAAAATAAATATCAAATGTGAAAGTAAAGGTTTTTCTATTAATTCTACCAATGCTCTCAATTTTAATTTGTTAGGTAAATTTCTATTTCATTGTTCTGGTCAGAGAATGTTTTGTTTTCTTAAAAGTTTGTGAGAGAAGGTTAGACATTGCAAAATTAAGTAACTGTTTACTATTGTTTAAATGAAAGATTACAAGATACCTTTTTGTACTCTAAAACATATGAAGGTTTGAAAAATTCTTGAGCAAAATGCTAATTAAATATCACAGTAATATTCCTAATTTACATATTTGACAAGATACCAAACCAAAAGAAAATACATTTATATATCGACAATCTCACTGACAAAAATTTTGATTTCGACTGATTTAAAATTTATGTTGCAAGTTAATGAGAAATTGAAATGATGTAGGAAAGTTTAGGTTTATTTAGTCTTAAAAATCACTTAAAAAGTTGTAAATGACTCACGTGTAGTGCGCTCGCATTTCCAAAGATTCCCCAGCTGGTCTGGACTTACACCTGAGGTCCCATAGGTGTTAATTTTCCTGCAAACGGAATGTGGAGACTGCACAAGGTAACATCGCTATTTAGCGCTTACCATAGGCGCTTAATGTCCCCAGGAGAGGAGTCAGCAACTGGTAGAAAAGGCTGGCAGAGGCGAAGACAGAAAGATAGTGTAGGTACAATGTAAAATTAAGAGGTTAGGTAGACACTGGGGTTGAAACTTGATGTACTTGAATCGGAACGGCAATACTGTATTTTAACGGCAAGTACTGAGATAAAGGTATGTTTCAACATATACGGAAAAATCGGACATAAAGGCAAACTTGAAACTGAGACTGAAAGTAAAAACGCGAAACTGTTTACTTGAAAGTGTTCACCTGAAAATGCCGACAACCACTTGTCACTGCATTAAGTGGTTCAGTAAAGACTTACTATTCAATCCGTTTTTCTTTGAAAGGGGATGTTACAAAACTAATCCAAACTGAAACTATTAGCAGTACTTGCACAATAATTACATTAGGCATTTACTCATTTTGCGGAAGTCACGTTTTACTACATTGCCTGATAGAAAGCTCTTCTCCACTGAACGCGGGAGGTAGCGCAGATCTTGGTTCAGGAATGCCGGCAGACCGCCTTGATCCTCGCATTGCAGGCGCTTAAGTAGCCGGCTGAGTTGGCTCTCTGCGTCGACACTGATTCGATGATGCTCTCCGTCCTTTTTAGTTACCCATCTACCTCCATGTGTATGAGAGAAATGCAGAGATGCATGCGACCAGTATCTGTCAAATATACTTTATTGCTTAACGATAGCGCTATCTTTAAGTTGTTAAACTGGTCCCATAAATTTTCGACTTTATGACTTTCGGCATCTTTGTTATTACGTCATTGTGGAGTAAATATTTATCTCTAAAACGATATTCTCCTGCTTCTTGATTTCTAATTTACAAACATCTTAGTAGGAAATTATAAATAAGAACGATATTTTTCCTTAAGGCAAATATTCCGTCTGTTCATATTTTATTTAAGCTTCTTTTGAGGTTCTCGTTATGTCAGTAAGGGAGTTACGGTAACGAATAAAACATAAACGTTACAGCTGTTTGTGACTGTCGTGTTTCAGGCGAGTCATCACAGCCTTCTTCTCCCTCCTTTCCTTGTCTAGTCTTTCAGTGATCTTTCTCAGGCCACTGAGTTCAACCTTTATTTCTCTGTTTTTGGGTTTTACTAACTCGTACTCCTTCTTCAATTTTTCATTTTCTCTCCTGAATATAGCGATTCCTTGCCTATAGATATTCTACTCATGGTTTATTTCCAGTAAATCGGTTTTTATACCTTGCATCATTGTCATCAGTCTATCTATTTTATCTTCAGCCCCTCTACTAGTTTTAATCGGCCACCTCATTACTTCCTTCGACCTCCTGGATATATCTTCGCCGTCACTTTCTATTTTCCTGGTTCTTCTGCTCGCACAGTCGGCTGACGACGAACTTTCATCACCGCCCGGCATTATTACGGAATTCGACACAAACCACAAAAGAAAACACCCAATAACGATGTGACCTAACTAATCCCATCCGGTCTGTCTTCGTTTCTGTCTGTGGGATCGTGGCTCTCTGTTCTCTAATCCCCGTGTTTCTGAATTCTCCAAGTAATGAGTACCCTTAGAGAACCCCAATTACCACAACACATATTTTTAAAGACCTGACGATCGTTTCACTAACGAAGTTCGCGTCATCAGAGAATGAAAAATTATTCTGCAAGTAGTTCAATTGTCCGTCCCGCGGAAAGAGTGACGCCCCGATCGACCCGTCGTAAGCGAACCCTCTTATCGGTCACGTGACACTTAATGGTTGTTCTTTTTAGAATGACTTCACACTCAAGAACACAAGCTTACTCAATTATTTCCAATGCAATTCTAATCACTTCACCTCCCCTACTTTTAATGAAATATGACTAAATTTCTCAGTCCCAATTTTTGGCTCGTAATTTCGCAATAATTTCTGATTAATTACGAAGCTATCTGCACTTTCAAAAATGTCTTTTTCTTCACGGGATTATAAATATATATATATATATATATATATATATATATATATATATATATATATATATATATATATATATATATATATATATTATATATATATATATATATATATATATATATATATATATATATATATTGTTGGGGTAGCTGTCAGCTGCAAGATAAAAACTCTTTATCATACTGCCGAGCTTTCGGAATTATTTATTCCTTTTACAAGGATACAAAGCAGGTTTGAATATTGAAGTTGGAAAAAATTATATGACAACAAACATTTATACAATTTGGATGTTAAATTTTAATTCAGAATTTTGTAAATGTTGGTTAGTATTTAATTTTTCAAAGTACAATTTTAAAACTCTCCTTATGTCCCTGATAAAGGACTAGGTTTTTATCTTGCAACTGACGGTATCCCACAATTTTTTAGGCAATAGTAATAGTAATATTACCGCGACGAAAGCAAAACATTATATATATATATATATATATATATATATATATATATATATATATATATATATATATATATATATATATATATATATATATATATATATATATATATATAACAGTGCATTTTGCAAATTTCTATTTAACTGTGCACAGATCTCCATCTTGATTTTTTTTAAATTATGGCGTCGTTTGATAACCATCACTTTACTGTTTTAAGTCTGAAAACTCTGATATTTTGTCCTTTGCTGTTACTACTGTCTGGAGCGCAGCAGATAATTCCACTTTGAAATTTTTTATGCAGCGTAGTTTTTGTAAACAAAAAAACGTTTTAACCACTGAAGGTGGGTCGATGAAAGTGAAACGCGTAGGGCTTTTATAATAAAACATGTGTTTGAAGGTATAAGCGTTTGATATAACCTTTAACTATGTCAACGCCAGATGTATTGATGCGTATAAATTATATTTAAATAAAAGGTCGTTCTTAAAGATCTTTTTAACATTTAGTTTTACGCTTAGATATTCATTAAAATCATTGAAAAGTCATTGGTGGCTTAATTTAAAAAAAATCACAACCACGAAAGCCATAAATGTAAAAATTCCGTAATCGAAAATATTTTGTTTTGATAAGTTTGTTTCAGCCTTTTATTGACGGTATTTATTTAAATTAGGGCACGTTGTTCTCTAGATAATAATAATCTAGCTAATTTGCGTTAAATTGTAACTGATTAATTTTCAAATAAACTGTTGCCAGTGCGGTTTAGCTTTTATGTTTAATTATTATTTTAATTATATTCACATTTATGAGCGTGTATCCAGTAGATAAGCAAAAATGCTGATTTAATAACAGATGCCAGCAACAAAGGAAGAACACAACAATGCATTTTACTAGTTTGCCATATTGATATTCATCGCACGTTGATGTCGAGCGTAATTTTGTTCTGGTTAATAACAATTTTTTATTAACATTTTGCAAAAGCTTCTGAATACATCACTTGTTTAGCTTTAACTAAATTTTAAAATGTCCTATGGTTTTTTTTAAAATAAATTTTTGCAAAAAGAAATAATTTTCATTGGTTTAAGCTACTCTCCTAATCAAATGCGATTTTTCCTGTATAACCTAGTAAGCATAAAGCAAACATTTGAATTAACAGTATTAAACTGTTTAAGCTTACCAAATTCGCTACAACAAAAACAGTTATAACTTGTTAACAAAACGGAATTAAAAGTAACTGTTTCATGACTCTTCTCCCAATCATGTTCGTCACAATGTTTGAGGGCGATATCGCCTCGTCACCAGCAGTAGTTTTTATTTTGGTATATCTCTTCCCTTTTTTCAAGTAAGAGTCTTTCAAAGAATATTGACAAAAAGCTGTCGTGTTTAAAAGTGTATCCAACGAATTTGACTTCATTCTATCAACGTCTTTCAATCAAGGGTCTAACTCCCCTCACCTTCTTTTAGCACACTTCTATTTGTCTTTGTAGTAGTGTACCAAGAACGAGTTTTCTTAACTATCTACATATTGCAAGCCTCTATTTTTTCCATGTCATGGATATTCAACGTCCACCTTTCTAACACATAGAATAGAACACTTAATTTCAGCTTTTAACGCATTTTTCTTTAGTGCCTACATATTTCAAGCCTCTATTTTTTCCATGATATGCTTATTCAAAGTCCACCTTTCTAACACATAGAATAGAACACTTCATAGCTATGACTTGATGAATATCTTCTTCAGGTTCAAGTTAAAATATTTTGCTTTGTCAATCGCGATGCTCCGTCTCAATTCCTTCCTAAGTTTACTTTTACCAGTAGCATATAGATCCCAAGTTACATGAACAGTTCTACTTGCTGAAGTGGTTGGCCGTTTACCTTTATATCCATTTTCATAGTCCTATTCTTACTTATATTTATTAGTTTGGTTTTCGTCGTTTTGATTGTCATTAATACCTATTAGCACACCATACAGTACAATGAAAATTATTTGCAACTCTCCAGGGTTTCTCCAGCAAGCGTTATCTGATCTGGGTATCGTACACTGAAACCGTTGTTCATGTATTAGTGAATTTTCGTAGAAAAAATTCACTAATGGGGAGATCCCGACTTTTGAATTTTGAAAAAATTTTTGCAAATGAGCGCGAACTAGGACCCCTAGAACCCATATCCGGGGTTAGTTTCAATTTTTATATGTTTATATATATATATATATATATATATATATATATATATATATATATATATATATATATATATATATATATATTATATATATATATATATATATATATATATATATATATATATATATATATATATATATATATATATATATATATATATATATATATATATATATATATATATATATATATATATATTTATATATATATATTTATATATATATTATATATATATATATATATATATATATATATATATATATATATATATATATATATATATATATATATATATATATATATATATATGTATCACACCGATAACTCAAAAAATTATGGGCCGATTTTGATAAAATTTGGCATGTACGTTTCTTTTGTAAATAGCTTGGATAAGTTCGTTAGTCAGGAAAATCGGACGAGGTTTTCCGGGAAAATTTTGAGTTTTCATTCGAAAAAAATTCTTATCTCAAAAAGTAATTAGCCGATTTTAATAAAATTTGGCATGTACCTTCCTTTTGTAAATGGCCTTGACAAGTTTGTTAGCCAGGAAAATCGGACGAGGTTTTCCGGGAAAAATTTGATTTTCATTCAAAAAAAATTTTTATCTCAAAGAATAATGGGCCTATTTTGATAAAATTTGGCATGTACCTTCCTTTTGTAAATGTATTTGATAAGTTCGTTAATCAGAAAAATCGGACGAGGTTTTCCGGAAAAATTTTGAGTTTTCATTTGAAAAAAATTTTTATCTTAAAAAATAAAAACTCTATGATAACCAAATTTGGTAGGTAGGTTTACGATATAAAAAGTAAACTATACACCAAAATTTAGATTTCTATGTTACAAGAAAAAAAAGTTATAATAAAATACTTTGTGCCAGATCATTTTTATGAAAATTCACTACCATAACGCACTTGCTGCGTCTTCGACTTTTTTTATTCATGCTATACTTTATGCCTAGCTTTTGTAAATAAAACTTAGCAAATATAGTAGTCGCATGCATCCTGGCCGTAAACTTTGTCTTATTAGCGAATTTTCATTATGAAAAATTCGCTAATAGAGAGGTCACGATGAAAAGCTTTCGGAAAATTTTCTTCAGATAAGCGTGAATTTGGTTCGTTAATCAGCATTTATGCTCAAGTTTTTCCGGTGGAAAATCGGGGAGAACTTTTTAAATACGCTATATTTTTGTAACTATCAGAGTAACTGGAATGAGACTTTACATGTTGCTAGAAATAGTGCAAATTAACCTATGTTGTGAATTTTTAAGTAATTTGGTACACAATATTTAGAAATTTTTCCAAGTTAAAAATAAAATCCCAAAGACATGCGTTGAGACGACTTAGTGGTTAAAGTCCAATGTCTGACAGACAGAGTAGTTAACTGCCACGCGTAGATTGATTCATGCAACAGGTATAAACCATACATCAACGGTAACCAAACTAAATACATACCAGGCATTATACATACTACTCGAACCAATAATCGTGAAATCACAGCCGTAACTATGAAAAATGACAGACGAGATAAAATTAAAAATTTGCCAATTGATTGTTATTTAACTGGGGGTTCATTCAATTATTAAAAGACACTATATTTGTAGCTTTATGAATGGCTTTAAATACAGTTTTAGGGCAGCATAGATATATTATGTTGTCGTATAATAAGGGAAGTTGCTGGCGAGACCTCTGAAGTTCCCGTCGAAATTGTGAAGCGCCAGGGCCGCTGTTGAATCTGTCCAAGGAAGCTCTATAAGAAAACAAGACATTATTGTCAAAGTGCCAGAACCATGTGTACCTATATCATGCTACAATAATATGTAACAATTGTGACCGAGAAGACTCCGAAGAAAATTTGTGGTTTTTCAAAACGCTCAGTTTTGTTATCAACTGTTGGACTTTTTTATAACACCAAATGAGCAATTTTAAACCTAATTGGGTCAGAATTTGTATTTTTGATTTTTTTTTAATATACACCTGTTTCTTTCATGTGAAATTTTTCATTGAAGCATTCGCGTTTTGGTATTTTTCTTTGAATAAATTTATTTCTCTCAGTAATTGATTTTTCTCACTTAAAATAAGTTGGAGGATGGTTTTTCCCTTATGATACATATAAAAAAGTTTTATTATTTTTTTCTTTATAAATAACGTCTGGGGTTATATTTACCCCACGCTGCCGTTTTTGTTCCAATATTCAAGGTGACCGACGCCGGGTTAAACACGGAAATATAGATACTTTTATGAACCGCTGCATACAGGTCACATTCGATTCCAGTACAGACATTTATCTGCGAACTATTCAACTACCTAAAAATGTGGGAAACTGTGTAGACCACCATATATTTGTGGGTGATAATAATCAAAATATCAACAATGAAAATTTAGTCGAAGTACAAGAATATTTAAATATTATGTGTGAATTTGGGTTAACGTCGTATATTAATGGATATACAAGAATAGAAAAGGAATCAAAATCCTGTCTGGATCACGTATTTATAAAACACAGAAAAATATCAGATAATTTATTATTGTACCCTATAATTTTACACCTTAACATAACCGACCATTTCCCGATTATTTTGCATATAGGGGGTAAACCTTCCAGTCATATTAACTTAGTCCCTAAAGAGTCCGAAAAAAGGTAATAAGATACGTTAGTTATAATAAACTTAAAAATGACTTAAGGCATGAAAAATGGGAAAGTGTGTAAAGGGATACAGATGATGTAGATAATGCAGCTAATTCTTTTGAAAAGTATTAAAGATTAACATAAGTACTAACATAAAAGATATTTATGTCATAAATAAGCGTAGTTTAAGAAAAATTTGATAACTTCAGCCTTACTAAAATCAAATGTTAACATATATATATATATATATATATATATATATATATATATATATATATATATATATATATATATATATATATATATATATAATGTTTTTAAAAAAAATAATTTTAACAATTCTGTAAGTACAGAAAAACATATTAAAATAACCTTCTGTGTAAGAATATTTCAGCAAAACAATTATGTAATACTGTAAACCAAATTTGTAATAAAGAAAAGAAGAAAGAAACGAGTATAAGCTAAATAAAGACCACTGAAGGTCAAACAGTGGAAAAGAAAACAGATATAGCAAACTAGTTTAATACTACAAGGGGTGTTTCCTGCGGTATTTAAAAAGGGAATAATTATTCCTTTATATAAGAAAGGTAAGACCACAAATTTTGTTAATTGCAGGTCAATAACATTGCATTCAAGCCTGTCAAAAAATTTTGAGAAGGTGATAAAAAAGAGCTTAATCAAATTTTTTGGGACACAAAGTGTACTATCTGAACTTCAATTTATTTCTAAAGGGTAGATCGTCATAGGATGCAGCGACGAGCTTGGTTGGTAACGTATGTAAGGCACTAGATGAAAAAACGTGCCAATATATATTTTTGTCGATCTATATAAAGCTTTTGATACTGTAGATCATACAAACCTAATTCAAAAGTTAGAAGCATGTGGGATAAGATGGCAGGCAGGGGCCTTAATTAAGTCATATGTGACTGACAGACGACAGAGTCAGTTTGGATGATCAAATCAATGAAGAGGGGATAGTAAATTCTGGGGTTCCACAAGGCTCAGTTTCGGGGCCGATATTATTTGCCACCTATATTAACGATTTATTAACGCATGCGCCACAGGGTGAACTAGTCAGTTATGCTGACAACACAGCAATATTTTATAGCGCAGAAAGCTGGGAAATACTTAAACATAAAGCTAAAACAGATCTTAAAAAGATAATAAATTGGTATTGTGACAACCTACTTACCTTGAATAAGACAGTATACCTTCCCTTTACATTTTATCAAAAACGCATACCCACTTTCAAGTCTCTTACTGTAGGCGAATTAGGGATACAATCGCAAAATTTTGTTGCATAGCTTGGTATTATTCTCGACAGTCATCATAGATGTAACCACCATATGGAGCATCTCGTTAAATGGTTGCGTTCATTTATTAGTAAATTCAAACATTTAAAAGAGATTCTTAATCTGAGTTGTTTGCGCACATTGTACTTTTCATTGATACGAAGTCAGCTTATATATGGAATATTAAGCTGGGAGAAAAGTCGATGTTGTGTATTTGAGGAGGCTAAGTGTTATTCAGAAAAGGATTTTCAAGGTTTTATATGGTAAAAATAGATTGTGTCTCTCGCTTTTTGGTAAGTTGGGGATTCTAGATTCGCGACAAATGTATGCTAGGTCTCTGTTGTGGTTTTTTGGTAACAAACGCACTTATCTGCAAATTGAACACGGATATTACAAGAGGGCTATAAGTTGGTGGCTTAAAATACTCCCAGGTGTAAAATTAAGAAAACTATTACAAGCTGAATGAGAAGTGTATATCAGTCATAAAAAAGGTAAAGATATAGGATATAAATTTGATGTATATTATGTGCATATAAGCTGAAAGCTTCTGCAATAAATTTGTAGTTCATTCGTCGTAAACTCAAATCTTGAGGAGATGTGTTATTCTTAAAATAATTCTCTATTTGTAAATAGAATTATGTATTTACAATTTTGGATGAATAAACTTATTGTAATATATATATATATATATATATATATATATATATATATATATATATATATATATATATACACACACTGCCATTACACTACATATACAATGTTCCAAATTTTACTGTTGTTATATAATTGTAATTTAAAATTTTCCGGAATTAAATTTAGCATAATTTGGAAAATACCGCGGAATATATATATTTAGAAAAACAGAAGAATATTGTGAAGTAAAAATTGATTAGAATGAGCAAAGATGTATTTTTTAAATTATATGATCCTCGACATTAGGGTTTCTAATAAAAGTAGCACCACATGAGTGACGTATTAAATCGATAAAAAAAATGAGATGCCTTGGAGTGAATTGTTTAAAAAAATCAGCCAAGTATCTAGGTTTAACATATGTGTGCATGTGTGCAAAGATAAGAATAACATTGAAAGGTTAGCCAAATATTTTCAAACTAGCTCCCACATAAAGACTTTTAAACAGGTCCAATGTTATACTTAAAAGGTAATATACTTATAGTCGTATATTTTATTAACATAAATCATACATTGTAAAATTATGTACCAATTAAAATACCAATATTAATACTAATACTAATATGAAAATTCACTACTGTAACGCAGTTGCTACGTGCTGGCTTTTTTAACATATTTTCTAATGATTTCTCTAACTGACGTGTTAACGTCTGAGTTGGAACACGAACTGGTAAAATCTAAGAATCCTATCCAATGATCTTCTAATATTCTCAAAAAATATTTGAGGTCAATTCAACTACATAAAAATGCATCTCAAATTAGATATTTCTAAATAATATTATTACCATTAAAGAAAAAAGAGCACAGAATATGGACTCAACTATAAATATTGAACATTTTTATTGGCGGTGATGGGAGAATGAAGGACGGAGATGAAGGAAATAAGACATTATCGGAATGACGAAGTAATCACTTTTCAAGAGTACCCTAATTGATTTGAATTCCTTTCATTGCAAAAAAGGCGAAAGCATCGTAAAAAGCCCAGAAGTATATAATTTTCCATTGGGTTACAAATTAATACATCCTAAAAGAAAAAAAGTGTTCTCTTGTGAAAAATAAGGTCACTGATTATAATATATTGATTTACAAGATTTTTTATAAATGGTAATCTAACTTTGTGATGGTATTTTTCTGAAGCAACTGCATTGCAGGGCAACAAGCAGAAAATAAACGAAATGGAACATATATAAGGGAACATATTGCACAGAACTAGTTAAACTAGTAAATATTTACCTTGTATAATGGCAACCTTAATTTCAAACCAACATAATACACTGTATTCCATCTGAATTGCATGTAATGACACTCTTCAGCAATTACTTCACACTTAACTATATTGCTTTTAACTTTATGCTGGACAATACCAGCCCAGCTGATTTAAATCATTTGTTTTTTTCCTGTATTATGCATTATGAACAAAGAAAAATATTATTTTGTAATTTGATAGAATACAATGTTTCCTTTTCACTTGATGTGACAACACTTATGTATGAAGCTGTTTGTCATGGTAGCTTTCATGTGTTTTGTTAAAGACTCTAAGTTAGTTAGGTTTATATAGCTCTTAGTAAAAAGATGAAATTCTGAAAATTGGACTGTTCCAATAAATATTGTACTAGTGGCAATATACTATATAGTCTTAAGGGATGCTAAATAAACTTAGCAGATTAATGTATAGTCAGAGAGATAAAAGTAAGTTCCCTTGTGTATTTACTTGTGTTAACCTCTTTTTACCGCAGCCTCCCCAGTATGTTAAAAAGTCACCATGACAGGCTCCATTGGTGTGAAAAGTGTCCCAGTGTTTCTCCTGCAACAACTTGTAGCGTAGATGTGTGCATGCATATGTATGTGTGTGTATGTGCACATGAAGAAATAATGTGCATTTTCTGCCCTGCACCTAGTGTTAAGTACTGGACGTATAAAGCCTATTGACGTGAGTGCGTATACATGAGTGTATATGCGCTCGCGTATGTGTGTGGGTGGATATGTGTGTAAGTTTTAATTTTAATATATATGTTTAGTAAACAGCAAGTGTATAGGGATATAAAAGAAGATAAAAGAAAAAAGTTAAATAGCTTGTTAGATTCACATTCTTAAGACAGGTTTTGCCATTGTGAAAAGCAAGGTCAGATGCATCCTTGTTCATTTTGAAGTGACTGAATGAGCCAGTTCTCAAGTCAAAAATCTAATAAAAAAACTTTGTGCTGCAGGGTAATTCACTATCCTCAGATGTATTTGGTTTCGTTGAAGTGCTCACGTATTTACATTTTGTAAACAATGTGTCCATCGCTTTCTCTGCAATGATATTTCCTTCTCTGTTAGATACAGAACTTAAATTTTTATGTTTACTGAAATATCCCCAACTTGCCTGCTGTTATCGGCCTTATCTTTATCAGTATATGCCTTGCATTCTTACTTGAAAATTCGTTATCTTGAAAAGAACGGCGAGTTTAAAAATTGAAATATTTAAAAAAGTGATGAATGAAAGAAGTTAAAAATATAGGTTGTAATTACCTGCAGCAGTTACTAGATCTCATCAAGTTTATTGTTAAAGATTTGTACCGCAAGGCGTTGTAGAATATACCACTTAAGTATGAGTTATATAATCCTCACAAGACACGATCGTTAAATAATTAAAACCGCTGTTTGTTTTAGAAAACTGTTGTAGCTTGAATTAAATTTGTAATAAAAGTTTCCTTTAAAGATACTTGCTGTACCTAAAGAGTATAGGATATCAAGAAAGGTTTCATTGGAATTTTTTTTCAGATCAGCGCGAACCCAAAACCAAGGTCCATTAAAATATTTATATGTTTATATATACATATATATATATATATATATATATATATATATATATATATATATATATATATATATATATATGTATATATGTATATATATATATAAATATATATATATATATATATATATATATATATATATATATATATATATATATATATATATATGAGAGAGAAATTGAAAACTTCAATATGAGGTTAGGGTGCAAGTTATTATCTGTAGAAATTAAGGTAGCTGAAAAGTCTGTAGCTAGACTTAAAATTCAATTAGAAGAGGTGATGTTGGAAGCAAGTCACTTGTTACCATATAATATTCATAGTCAATACAAATATAGACAAGATTACAATTTTAATAGAGAATTTAACAAAATTAAAACTAATAATATTAAAAAACTTAAATCAATAGTATCAGACAAAGTTTGTAATGTCACATCTCATAACCGTTGGACAGTCAATTTATCCAATGTTTCTATACCCGACAATGTACTGAAGATGTTGTCTTTGGGACCTACATTTAGTATACCTCCTAGAAATAGACAAATTTCATACAAAAGATTATTATCAGAAATTGAATATATAGTTCAAGATATCTCTGTTGAGAGCCAGAATGTAGTTAGAGCGCAAGCTACTAATATTGTTACTAATTTTTATCGAGATAATGTGTATAGTAACAACATTTCAAACTAGTTGTATGCTGAGACGAGAGATTTTCTTAGGGAACATTGTGAACTGTTGGTGATGAGGTCCGACAAGGGCAATGTGTCGGTGGTGATTGACAAGGACATGTACATGGAGAAGATGGACGTGCTGGTCAACGACGAGTCAGTATATAGAAGACTTACCAGATATCCGACATCGAAACTTGAAAGAAAAAACAATGAAATAGTTAGGGCACTGAAACTAGCTGGTTTTATCAGTCCGAACAGGCCAAAAAACTTTCCATGTATGATCCTATCGCACCCAGGATGTATGGACTCCCTAAAGTCCACAAAGAAGGCATCCCACTTCGGCCAATAGTTTCCACAATTTCATCACCCACTTCCAAATTGAGTGGTTTCATAGCATCCATTTTGAGTGTGTCGTTTGTTGACTACAACGAGTTTGCAGTTAAGAACTCCAAAGTTTTCGCCGAGCAGATGAACGGGTTCAAACTGGATGAAGGTTACATGGTGGTCTCTCTGGATGTTGTCTCTTTGTTCACGAACATTTCACTACAACTTGGACTACATATCATTGACGAAAACTGGGAGCCCATTGAACCTAACACTAATATTCCAAAAGAAAACTTCATTCAAATAATAGAATTTCTCTTCAATTCCAATTACTTCCTGTTTAATGGGGTTTATTATTGACAGTCCTTTGGATGTCTAATGGGTAGTCACCTTAGCCCTGTCCTTGCAAATATGGTTATGTCTTCGTTGCTGAAATATGCGATACAACGTCTGCCTTTCAGATTACCTTTCATCTACCAATATATGGATGATTTGATTCCTGCCATCCCGACAAACACTGAAGAAGTGTTGCGGATTTTCGACAGTTTTGATGACCACATCAAATTCACAATCGAAAGAGAAACAGACAGAAGTGTTCCGTTCTTGGACACCAGAGTCTATAGAAGCAACGACAATACCATCATGTTGGACTGGTACAGCAAACCTTCCAGTTCCGGAAGATACATAAATAGTCTGTCATATTATGATAAGAAAATGAAATTGTTTAGGCCTTGCTTTTATAATTAGTTACAGTACTGTAAGTGTTTTTTAATGCATAATCTAGATGTTTGTGCCGATTCTGTTCATTTTTAGTGCTCCTGAAGATGCCAGGAACTCCTGGCGAAATATATTGAGTTTTAGTACAGAGTGACTTTCTTTAAGATATAGCCCTCAAATATTGGTCGTAATTGCCCTCAATATCATACATATTTTAGCATGCTAACGTGTAACGACTGTTACTCCTCCCTTCTGACTATATATATATATATATATATATATATATATATATATATATATATATATATATATATATATATATATATATATATATATATATATCTGTATGTATATTTGTATCCGAGCAGCGATAAATCAAAAAATACTTTAATGATTTGAAGGAAACTTGGCAAATATTTTCACTGTATTAAGACCGCGGACGAGTTCGTATATCAGCTATAACGGATATCCTTTTCCCCCAAAAATATATAAAAATGTCTTTGAAAACGCTATATTTTTGCAAGTATCAGAGTAACTGGAATAAAACTTTGCATGTGGCTAGAAATAGTGTAAATAAATGTTGTAAATTTTAAGTAATTTGGTACACAATACTTAGAGTTTTTCCTAAATTAAAAATAAAATCTAAAAGATATGCGTTGAAATGACTTAGTGGTTAAAGTCCAGTGCCTGCCAGACAAGAGTAGTTAACCGCCACGCGTAGATTGATTCATACAACATGTATAAACCATGGATCAACGCTAACCAAACTAAGTAAATAACAGACATAGGACATACTAACACAAATATAGAAAATGACAGACATTAAATTAAAAATTTGCCAAGTGATTGTTATTTAACTGGGGGAGTCCATCAATTTTTAAAATACACTATATTTGTAGCTTGATTAGCGGCCTCAAATACAGTTTTAGAACAGCACGGATATGTTATGCTGTGGTTTTGGATTGAAAGTGTGGCATAATATAGTAGAAATCAAGCCAATTCCCTATAAAAATTATCCTAAACTAGTTTCTTTTATCTTTAAACTTGTGATGTGTTGCAATGGTAATTCTACTAATTCTGTAATTAATTGTTATGTATACTTTGAATAAAATATCCCGGGCATTAAGCCGATCTGGAGTATCATGTAAATAAAACGTTAGTTAACCTGTGCTTAGATGGTGCAGAGACAGCGTGATTGTCTTCAAAGCAGAAGGTTACGTGATCGATTTCAGCGCGATTAATGGAAGCTTTTTTAAATTTTATTTTAACATTTGGAGAAACAATAGTGCACAGATTTCATACGTATTGAACAAGATCTCATTTTTGTTTAAAACGTCTGAATATTTTTGTCACCTTTGAATCTGAAATTATAATTTTCAGCAGATATTTTGTTATTGTTGATATTGAAAAAATCGGTTTGATTAGGTTGACCTAAATGAAATCATACTGGCGATTATTAAGGAAAAATAACTGCCACGTTTATAATTTGGCAGATACATTACTTTAATTTGGGCCCCCAGGACCCCACATTATATATATATATATATATATATATATATATATATATATATATATATATATATATATATATATATATATATATAATGTCTTACGTAAAGAGTTGTAAATGTGTGTGTATTAAATATATACGTATTTGACTTACACCTTGATGTATCCACTGCCCTTTTATTGCTGCCCGAGACCTAAATAAATTTATAGCATGGATGAAATGAACTTACTCTCAACTCAGGGTGCCTTTTTTAGCAAGTGGGTTCAGGTTCTATGAAGTTAATATTATTTCCAAAAGTATGATTAAATTTTGCCCTATGATCTTTACTCAAAATACTTATAAATATATGTTAAAGAAAATAAAGCAAAGGTCCTTATACGCCCACAGAACTTAAATATTTATTAAATCAACATATATGACAAAAACCTAAACCTTATGTATTATTTATATCTATTTGAATTTTACACTATAAAAAGAAAAATATATTTTTTTAACGGTACCGACACCTATTGATGTTTGTATTCAATAGTTTGTAGTCAATAAACACAGAATTCCACGCTGACTATCAGTTACAGCCAAAAGATGCCCCCCCTGCCTCTGCAAGTATCTTGAATTTGTAGTACAAAACCAAAGCACAGTTTGTACTATTAGATTTCTTTATTTCTGTTTTATGTACTTATTTTTTAGCGAGTTTTATTACTCCTTTTATTTTTATTTTTACACTACTCACTCAGACTATTGCCTCTGCTGGCTCTCCTGTATTTGCTGAGTCGGACTATCGGATCAGCGATCCTGTAGATTTTTGTATCTTGTAGTCTAAACTTTCTCCTCTTGCTACTATCCCTTTTCAGACCCCTTCTATCTAAATTCTCAAACTATATCCTTATTACCAAAAATTCCCATCTAATAATTTAATGACAATTTTAATCTTTTTTCATATCAAAAAATTTCAATCTGATGATTTTATTCAAAATTTTCCCCTCTCTGTTTATTATTTTTCTTCGTAACCAGCGTAACTAATTAAAAAACTGCTATCTGCCTTCTTGCAAATCAAAATTATAACAAATTTTTATACAATAATGCTTTTTCATAATATCTAGGGATACCTAAGTTAAATTGTTGTTGGTCCTTGACAGATTATCTAACCTACATTTTACAATGTCTGTCAGTTTGACATGTGGTTCTCATCTGTTAACCTAACTATAATTTTGTTGTCGGTTTGACGTTTGTTCTAAATAAAAACAGCTAACTTACATCTAGGTTATGACATTTCGTAAATTATCCAACACTAACCTCCCAAATCAAAAATTCTTAATTCTAATAAACAATAACATCTTAAATTACATAACAGCTAGTAAACAACAATAATAAATACAACATATTTACATTCTCAAGAGTTTTAAAGTTTATACACATATATACTTTATATATGTTATATCACTTCCTGCAGTCCATTCTGTCTTTGATATAACTTTCACTCCTTATAAACTAATTTTACCATTGCCCTATTTTCTCTGACAGATACATATGTGTGAAATGTAGTTTCCCCATGTGCATAAACATTGCATACACCAAACGTAAGTTCTTGTTTGTGTTTAGTATGATTTGTTTTAGGCTTTGTATGGGGTGTTTTAAAGAGTGTGTTGTTGGCTTGTATGTATGTGTATATATGTGACCCCCTTATAGAAACCACATAAATATATATATATATATATATATATATATATATATATATATATTATATATATATATATATATATATATATATATAATGTGTGTGTGAGTGAGCGTTTGTGTGTGTGTATATATATCCAACAGATAACTCAAAAAGTTATTAACCGATTTTGCTGACACTTCGCGAGAATCTTTCTTTTATTTATGGCTTGGATAAGTTCGTTGGCCAGCACAGTCGGACTAGTTTTTCTGAAAAAAAATTATTGAATTTTCCGAAGAAAATTCGTATCTCAAAAAATAAAGTTCTAGGTTTATAGAAATAGGGAGAAATTGATTGTAACCTTTTCGAAAAAAATCTTTAGATGAGCCTGTATTAGGGCCTCTATCCCAATCTTCAAGGTCTATTTAAATTTAAGGTGTTTATTCTAGTAACATGTCGCACTAAATAGTAGACAATTCCTATGAAAATTCACTACGACAATTCACTTGCTGCGGCTCGAAATGTTTGTTTAGAGTTTGGGCAGCGTAAAAAATTGTAATGCTAAATTGAAAGTGTAAATCTTACATTGATTTCTTATATAAACATATATATGTGCTGAAAATATGACATAACTGATGCTAATAAGTTCATTATACATTGTGTAAATTATTCAAATAATTTTAAGGACGCAGCATTTTACAACAATCCAGCTTAACGGCACTCATCATGCCTTTGATGTACAAGCGAAAATTACGTAACATAAGAAATCTTCTATATATCATTTCATATTTTTTCGCAATATATAATTAAAGAAAAAAAAAACTCTGGACGCAGCAAGTGCGTTATAGTAGTGAATTTTTATTAAATGTTTCAAAATTGAATAACTCAGTTTTCTATAAAGTTAGAAAGTTTAATTTTGGTAAGTGGTAAGGTCTTTCCTAGGGTAAGATATCCACCAAATTTTATTAAAATAACTTTGTAATCTTTGGAGAACAAAATTTTTTTTCGAAAGAAAATTGAAAATTTGAATAACCTAATTTTCTATAAACTGAGAAAGTTAAATTTTGGTACTTAGTAAGGTCTCTCTTAAGGAAATATATATAGTAAATTTCATTAAAACAGCTTTGTTATTTTCCGAAAAAAAAATTTTTTTTTGAAATAAAACTCAAAATTTTTCCGGAAAACCCCGTCCGATTTTCCTGGCTAACGAACTCATCCAAGCCATTAATAAAAGAAAGGCACTTGCCGAGTTTCGTTGAAATCGGTTAATTATTTTTTGACTTATCAGACATATATATATATATATATATATATATATATATATATATATATATATATATATATATATATATATATATATATATATATATATATATATATATATATATATATATATATATAAGTAGTAGGTAATGCGACACTTTGAGCAGACAGTGACGTCACAGGAAGTGACGTCACGGCGCCGGCGCCTAGCCACGCCCCTGGCGCCACGCCCTGGCGCCGGCGCCACGCCCTGGCGCCACGCCCTGGCGCCAGCCCCGGCGCCGGCGCCTAGCCACGCCCTGGCGCCTGCACTGGCGCCTGCCCTGGCGCCTGCCCCGGCGCCTGCCCCGGCCCCGGCGCCTAGCCACGCCCCGGCCCCCGGCGCCAGCCCCGGCGCCGGCGCCCAGCCACGCCCTGGGCCAGACAGTCACATCCGTGTTATTCCTAAGGTCATTGACCTGTCTAGGAAAACTGTGACGTCACACGACTTGGGCCAGACAGTCACATGCAAACATTTCAAAAGTGTCTAACCTATTACTTTAAATTATTATATTTTTGAAAAAAACCATTTGGAGCAGGTGAGTTTCGAACCCGGGGCATTCAGATGGGAGGCAACGATGCTACCCGTTAAGCTAAGCAGACGCTTGTTAATTTATTGTTTTAGGTTGGTATATATATATACGACTTTTAATTACAAACCATACATGTAATAGAATTAAAGTTTATTATTAGACAAATGGATGATTTACAAAATAATGTTTAATATTAGAGGCGGAACCAAAACGGAAGAACCAAAATGGCGGAATGAAAGATGGAAGCCTGTGATACATTAAGCTGACATCCCTGACATTATAAAATGGCGGCTTTCGTTCTTAAAAATGGTGCGCTGATGAAGATGGTTGAAGACTCCATTATTTAAAGTTACGTCACCCCAACCTTTAGAGCCGACAAATGAGAGTGTAGACATAAGACATAATAATTAATATGTTTAATATTAGACAGACTAGAACGTCACAATTGTTATATGGGTAGGTTCTAAAAATAACACACAGAGGTCGCTGGCAAAACAAAAGAAGGAAGTTCAGAAACAAAATAGACAACAGGTTCAACCGTGAGATGTACGATGGAACCAATACATGCACGGTGTTAAGGAGGCCAAATCAAATTGGAATATACAATAAAATGGCCACTTCCGGTCTAAACTTTAAATCGTTATATCTTTTGAAGGACAAGTGATAGAAAGGAACTGACTTCAAAAATGTATGTTTCGTAACAAGGTCTACAATAAAATGAGATAAAAAACTTTAAACCCTTATCGCGGAAGATCCGTGAGATGTACGATGGAACCAACACATGCACAGTGTTAAGGAGGCCAAATCAAATTGGAATATACAATAAAATGGCCACTTCCGGTCTAAACTTTAAATCGTTATATCTTTTCAACGACAAGTGATAGAAAGGAACCGACTTCAAAAATATATCGTTTCATAACAAGCTCTACAAGAAACTGAGATAAAAAACTTTAAACCCTTATCGCGGAAGATCCGTGAGATGTACGATAGAACCAACACATGCACGGTGTTAAGGAGGCCAAATCAAATTGGAATATACAATAAAATGGCCACTTCCGGTCTAAACTTTAAATCGTTATATCTTTTCAACGACAAGTGATAGAAATGAACCGACTTCAAAAATATATCGTTTCATAACAAGCTCTACAAGAAACTGAGATAAAAAACTTTAAACCCTTATCGCGGAAGATCCGTGAGATGTACGATAGAACCAACACATGCACGGTGTTAAGGAGGCCAAATCAAATTGGAATATACAATAAAATGGCCACTTCCGGTCTAAACTTTAAATCGTTATATCTTTTCAACGGAAAGTGATAGAAAGGAACCGACTTCAAAAATGTATGTTTCGTAACAAGGTCTACAAGAAACTGAGATAAAAAACTTCAAACCCTTATCTCGGAAGATCGGCGAGATGTACGATAGAACCAACACATGCACGGTGTTCAGCAAGTCAAACTCTATTAACATATCCAATAAAAATGTTACTTCCGGTAGACACTTCCGGTATAGCTATTCTTAGAGCTACATACATGTGTGACACCTCAAAATAATCGTCTTGTTGAACAGAAGAAAGAAATATAGTTTTTAAGGAAATCAAAACAAGTTGTGTTAACATCTAAAAACAACACACTCTCTCTTAGACTTAATGAAGTTACTTTCAGAGAAATTTTCAAGCTTACCATGAGGACCAGTATTCAATGGCGTATTTAAATGTTGACTACATCAAGTGATGCGTGCTACAGACAAATTTTAGTACACCCTCTTAGACTTATTGAAGTTGACGGCACAGGCAGCTGTCAAGCGTACCTAACAAACCAAAGTAAATATGTCTTGAAGAACAGTCTTGAATTGCCCTAAACCAACACATCTCTATCATTTCAGAGTAACCAGTTAAACTAAGTATCTTGAAGTGTAGCTTTTATGTTTATGAGATATAAAATAAGAAAACCAAAGAGTTAATTGTCTATTACAACAACAAGTAGAAGGGGTTGACTTGGTACCTACAGCTGCTACATACTTGGTAAAAATGGGGTGCCACTAGCATTTCAGAGTAATTTTAATCATGCAACACTCTAACTGTCTTGAGATGTAGCTTTATGTGTTAATGGGTGGAAATAACAAAACTAAAGAGTTGATTGTCTATTACAACTGTCAGCTAAAGAAGCATTTAGGTAGCCGGAATACCGATATCCTAAATATTTCAAGAGTAATCTTAGTCATACAACACTCTTAACTAACTGTCTTGAGATGTGGCTTTATGTGTCATTGGTTGGAAAATAAGAAAACTAAAGAGTTGATTGTCTATTACAACTGTCAGCTGAAGGAACATGTTGGGTTATCGGAATACCGATAACGCCAAATGTTCCAACCGAAGGAGCCCACTTAGAGTCATCTCCAGGGGCTCGGAATACCGATGCCCTAGAAGTGTCGGAAGCAACATTTCAATTAACACCAACAACCGCTAAATACTTGTTGGACTTTAGTATATTTGGTATTAAATTTGGCTTGTTGGATAACCAATCATTTTTATGAAAAATGCAACAATTTTTATTTCTGCGTAAATACATGTAAATTTTGTAGTCTACTATGGACAGTCAAGTCTACCTCTGGACATTTAAGTCAACCCTGGACATAATTATAACGGTGTTTAAATGCAAATAGATTGAATTATTTTGCTGGGAGTCAGGTATGGACAAGGTGTTATTAATAATAAAAACAGTGGTAAAATATAAAAATATAATATATTTACTCAAGTGTACACTACAGCAAGTTAACTAATTTGAAAATTGTCTGTCTTTACAGTAAAATGAGATCTGTCAGTTGGTGTTTGTGACCTTGGAATGTAATCTGGGTGTTATTTCCGTAGGATGACATCATCCCAGCATTCGTGTTTGAGCTTGTCTAGAATACAGCTGTTGGCAGTTGTCATATCTGGTAGGATGACATCATCATCATTATACGTGTTTGAGCTTGTTGGCAGCTCTCGTTTCCGGTTAGTGACCTATACGAACATAACAGTCTATGTACCAACCAACCAATCAACCAACTGTTTTTGAGGTGTAGCCTTTATGTATGTATGTATGTAATTTAATTTTCGATAGTGTAAAATAAAATTAAAAAGTGTGATATATGAAAAAATAAGAAAACTAAAGAGTTGATTGTCTATTACAACTGTCAGCTAAAGAAGCATTTAGGTAGCCGGAATACCGATATTCTAAATATTTCAAGAGTAATCTTAGTCATACAACACTCTTAACTAACTGTCTTGAGATGTGGCTTTATGTGTCATTGGTTGGAAAATAAGAAAACTAAAGAGTTGATTGCCTATTACAACAGTCAGCTAAAGGAACATTTGGGTTATCGGAATACCGATAACGCCAAATGTTCCAACCGAAGGAGCCCACTTAGAGTCACATCTAGGGGGCCGGAATACCGGCCCCCTAGATGTGTCGGAAGCAACATCTCAACTAACGCCTACAACCGCTACATACTTGGTGGACTTTGGTGGAACACAGACTGAAAACAACTTGATATCTGGTACATATGTCTGTAAAGATTTCATTCTAAATTTAGCCTGTTGGATATCCAATCATTTCTATGAAAAGTGCAACCAACCAACTAACCAACCACCCAACCAACCAACCAACGTTGAGGGGCGTAGAGATAGCAAGCGCAAATTTTGAAAAGATTTCTTCAAATGAGCGTGACCCCCTAGAACCGATATCCGGGGTTAATTTCAGTTTTTATCTATGTTCATATATACAGGGTGACGCATTTTTACAATAAAGCTCAATATATCCGTTATTACACAAGATGCGAGAAAAAAATTGTGTACGTTAATTATAGTCTTGAGGGCTGCCTCATGGTCATCGTAGATGTGTTTTAAATTGTTTTCTTCTTGTTTGACTTAAAAACATTCAGCTTGTGTTCCGCAAAAGAGTGACTTACACATTTGCTAGACATGTGTTAGACATATGTCTACCCTATTAGACAGGTTAATCAACTAACCTGGCCGCATCTATTTTTAAAAATTATTCAAAGTCCATGTAGGCTGCCTCATGGTCATCGTAGATGTGTTTTAAATTGTTTTCTTCTTGTTTGACTTAAAAACATTCAGCTTATGTTCCGCAAAAGAGTGACTGTTACACATCTGCTAGACATGTGTCAGACATATGTCTGCCCTATTAGACAGCTGTGTTAGACAGCTGTGTTAAACAGCTGTGTTAGACAGCTGTATTAGACAGCTGTATTAGACAGCTGTGTTAGACAGCTGTGTTAGACAGCTGTGTTAGACAGCTGTGTTAGACAGCTGTGTTAGACAGCTGTGTTAGACAGCTGTGTTAGACAGCTGTATGACAGCTGTATGACAGCTGTCTGTCATGTCAGACGGCTGTATGACAGCTGTCGTTGTTGTCTGTTGAATATTAAGACGTGAAGCGTCCACTAAGGTTCAGTCGTTAACCAACAGTGAAGGTGAAAACAATAAGTTGTGTTGTCTGTGTTGTTTTGTCGAATATTAAGACGAGGAGCGTCCGCTAAGGTTCAGTCGGTAGCCAACAGTGAAGGTGAAAACAAGTAGTACCTGCTAAACTTTAGTCTTTAATAAACACGAGGCTAAACTTCGGTCCTTTAACCAACACAGTCAGTTGTGTAGCACGAAACAATGGCATTCCAAATACTTGAAGATACAGTGACCTCCAATAAGAAGTTTAAACTTGATAGACGAAGCGTATGCTTTAGACTACAAGATATACCTAACGATGTCAACGATCCAGAGAAGTGGGTCAAAGATCGTATTAAAGATATTGTGAGTCATATAGTCCATGATGTCGATCCCGAAGACAGAGTGGGGTTTACCTTTAACTCGGAAGGTTTCGACAAGGGGGCTGCCCATCTCCCATTTCGTAAAGCAAAGAATGTTGTTTTCGAAGACGTCTGGCACCTACTGAGTAAGATATACCAGAGTAAAGGACCTGGTTTTCGTTCTGATACATTTAGAATGACGATGACTCAAGTGAAAACCGCTAAGCCTTTAATACATGTCAATTAAATATCTTAACTCATCATTACCATATTCAGACACTTGTACGTAGCATGCAAGCCTTCAATATAAACACGTACCAATTCACTCTCTTAATCCATTATTAACATCATAGGTTCAGAGGGGTCCACTTGTAGATAGCTTGCTATCTCTACGCCCCTCAACGTTGGTTGGTTGGTTGGGTGGTTGGTTAGTTGGTTGGTTGCACTTTTCATAGAAATGATTGGATATCCAACAGGCTAAATTTAGAATGAAATCTTTACAGACATATGTACCAGATATCAAGTTGTTTTCAGTCTGTGTTCCACCAAAGTCCACCAAGTATGTAGCGGTTGTAGGCGTTAGTTGAGATGTTGCTTCCGACACATCTAGGGGGCCGGTATTCCGGCCCCCTAGATGTGACTCTAAGTGGGCTCCTTCGGTTGGAACATTTGGCGTTATCGGTATTCCGATAACCCAAATGTTCCTTTAGCTGACTGTTGTAATAGGCAATCAACTCTTTAGTTTTCTTATTTTCCAACCAATGACACATAAAGCCACATCTCAAGACAGTTAGTTAAGAGTGTTGTATGACTAAGATTACTCTTGAAATATTTAGAATATCGGTATTCCGGCTACCTAAATGCTTCTTTAGCTGACAGTTGTAATAGACAATCAACTCTTTAGTTTTCTTATTTTTTCATATATCACACTTTTTAATTTTATTTTACACTATCGAAAATTAAATTACATACATACATACATAAAGGCTACACCTCAAAAACAGTTGGTTGATTGGTTGGTTGGTACATAGACTGTTATGTTCGTATAGGTCACTAACCGGAAACGAGAGCTGCCAACAAGCTCAAACACGTATAATGATGATGATGTCATCCTACCAGATATGACAACTGCCAACAGCTGTATTCTAGACAAGCTCAAACACGAATGCTGGGATGATGTCATCCTACGGAAATAACACCCAGATTACATTCCAAGGTCACAAACACCAACTGACAGATCTCATTTTACTGTAAAGACAGACAATTTTCAAATTAGTTAACTTGCTGTAGTGTACACTTGAGTAAATATATTATATTTTTATATTTTACCACTGTTTTTATTATTAATAACACCTTGTCCATACCTGACCCAGCAAAATAATTCAATCTATTTGCATTTAAACACCGTTATAATTATGTCCAGGGTTGACTTAAATGTCCAGAGGTAGACTTGACTGTCCATAGTAGACTACAAAATTTACATGTATTTACGCAGAAATAAAAATTGTTGCATTTTTCATAAAAATGATTGGTTATCCAACAAGCCAAATTTAATACCAAATATACTAAAGTCCAACAAGTATTTAGCGGTTGTTGGTGTTAATTGAAATGTTGCTTCCGACACTTCTAGGGCATCGGTATTCCGAGCCCCTGGAGATGACTCTAAGTGGGCTCCTTCGGTTGGAACATTTGGCGTTATCGGTATTCCGATAACCCAACATGTTCCTTCAGCTGACAGTTGTAATAGACAATCAACTCTTTAGTTTTCTTATTTTCCAACCAATGACACATAAAGCCACATCTCAAGACAGTTAGTTAAGAGTGTTGTATGACTAAGATTACTCTTGAAATATTTAGGATATCGGTATTCCGGCTACCTAAATGCTTCTTTAGCTGACAGTTGTAATAGACAATCAACTCTTTAGTTTTGTTATTTCCACCCATTAACACATAAAGCTACATCTCAAGACAGTTAGAGTGTTGCATGATTAAAATTACTCTGAAATGCTAGTGGCACCCCATTTTTACCAAGTATGTAGCAGCTGTAGGTACCAAGTCAACCCCTTCTACTTGTTGTTGTAATAGACAATTAACTCTTTGGTTTTCTTATTTTATATCTCATAAACATAAAAGCTACACTTCAAGATACTTAGTTTAACTGGTTACTCTGAAATGATAGAGATGTGTTGGTTTAGGGCAATTCAAGACTGTTCTTCAAGACATATTTACTTTGGTTTGTTAGGTACGCTTGACAGCTGCCTGTGCCGTCAACTTCAATAAGTCTAAGAGGGTGTACTAAAATTTGTCTGTAGCACGCATCACTTGATGTAGTCAACATTTAAATACGCCATTGAATACTGGTCCTCATGGTAAGCTTGAAAATTTCTCTGAAAGTAACTTCATTAAGTCTAAGAGAGAGTGTGTTGTTTTTAGATGTTAACACAACTTGTTTTGATTTCCTTAAAAACTATATTTCTTTCTTCTGTTCAACAAGACGATTATTTTGAGGTGTCACACATGTATGTAGCTCTAAGAATAGCTATACCGGAAGTGTCTACCGGAAGTAACATTTTTATTGGATATGTTAATAGAGTTTGACTTGCTGAACACCGTGCATGTGTTGGTTCTATCGTACATCTCGCCGATCTTCCGAGATAAGGGTTTGAAGTTTTTTATCTCAGTTTCTTGTAGACCTTGTTACGAAACATACATTTTTGAAGTCGGTTCCTTTCTATCACTTTCCGTTGAAAAGATATAACGATTTAAAGTTTAGACCGGAAGTGGCCATTTTATTGTATATTCCAATTTGATTTGGCCTCCTTAACACCGTGCATGTGTTGGTTCTATCGTACATCTCACGGATCTTCCGCGATAAGGGTTTAAAGTTTTTTATCTCAGTTTCTTGTAGAGCTTGTTATGAAACGATATATTTTTGAAGTCGGTTCATTTCTATCACTTGTCGTTGAAAAGATATAACGATTTAAAGTTTAGACCGGAAGTGGCCATTTTATTGTATATTCCAATTTGATTTGGCCTCCTTAACACCGTGCATGTGTTGGTTCTATCGTACATCTCACGGATCTTCCGCGATAAGGGTTTAAAGTTTTTTATCTCAGTTTCTTGTAGAGCTTGTTATGAAACGATATATTTTTGAAGTCGGTTCCTTTCTATCACTTGTCGTTGAAAAGATATAACGATTTAAAGTTTAGACCGGAAGTGGCCATTTTATTGTATATTCCAATTTGATTTGGCCTCCTTAACACTGTGCATGTGTTGGTTCCATCGTACATCTCACGGATCTTCCGCGATAAGGGTTTAAAGTTTTTTATCTCATTTTCTTGTAGACCTTGTTACGAAACATACATTTTTGAAGTCAGTTCCTTTCTATCACTTGTCCTTCAAAAGATATAACGATTTAAAGTTTAGACCGGAAGTGGCCATTTTATTGTATATTCCAATTTGATTTGGCCTCCTTAACACCGTGCATGTATTGGTTCCATCGTACATCTCACGGTTGAACCTGTTGTCTATTTTGTTTCTGAACTTCCTTCTTTTGTTTTGCCAGCGACCTCTGTGTGTTATTTTTAGAACCTACCCATATAACAATTGTGACGTTCTAGTCTGTCTAATATTAAACATATTAATTATTATGTCTTATGTCTACACTCTCATTTGTCGGCTCTAAAGGTTGGGGTGACGTAACTTTAAATAATGGAGTCTTCAACCATCTTCATCAGCGCACCATTTTTAAGAACGAAAGCCGCCATTTTATAATGTCAGGGATGTCAGCTTAATGTATCACAGGCTTCCATCTTTCATTCCGCCATTTTGGTTCTTCCGTTTTGGTTCCGCCTCTAATATTAAACATTATTTTGTAAATCATCCATTTGTCTAATAATAAACTTTAATTCTATTACATGTATGGTTTGTAATTAAAAGTCGTATATATATATACCAACCTAAAACAATAAATTAACAAGCGTCTGCTTAGCTTAACGGGTAGCATCGTTGCCTCCCATCTGAATGCCCCGGGTTCGAAACTCACCTGCTCCAAATGGTTTTTTTCAAAAATATAATAATTTAAAGTAATAGGTTAGACACTTTTGAAATGTTTGCATGTGACTGTCTGGCCCAAGTCGTGTGACGTCACAGTTTTCCTAGACAGGTCAATGACCTTAGGAATAACACGGATGTGACTGTCTGGCCCAGGGCGTGGCTGGGCGCCGGCGCCGGGGCTGGCGCCGGGGGCCGGGGCGTGGCTAGGCGCCGGGGCCGGGGCAGGCGCCGGGGCAGGCGCCAGTGCAGGCGCCAGGGCGTGGCGCCAGGGGCGTGGCTAGGCGCCGGCGCCGTGACGTCACTTCCTGTGACGTCACTGTCTGCTCAAAGTGTCGCATTACCTACTTATATATATATATATATACAGTGTGGAACAGCCAAATGGAATAAATTCGATAACGGATAAATGAGGGCGTGTTGGGAAAAACGCTTGGACACGTCGATTTGTATTTTTAACTGCGCATCTTTTTCAAGAAAAAAAAATTATATAGGGTGAGTCATGTGACAGTGGCCAATACCAACTTTCTTATTTTAAATACAAGCCCCTGTATATTATTAATTTTTTGGATTCTTCAGAAAATTCTAGACATAATTCATGTACAATGTTCTATACCTATCTTCAACTGTTTCGGAAATATTAAGTATTTTCAGATTTATTACAAAAATTAACATTAAAAATAGAAAATTATTTTATTTCACAAATTCGCTACATTGCATTCAATACTTATTTCCCATTCAGCTCTTGATAATGAGAAAGTAAACAAAAACCATTCCTGCGTTTCTTTTTACTGATATGAAATGAAACAAAAACAAAAACAGTTTTCTTTCTGTTCGTATAAAACTCGTAGCCTTAGCAACTTGTTGTCTGCCTGCATGACCGTAGTGATTAGTGTCAGTGCTATTGTCGTTTGAATTTCGTTAACTGTACGTAATAATATCAGAAAAATGGTTCATTTAACAGAAATGCACAAAATAACCATTCTACAAATGATTGGTTATGGAGATAACACACGGACACAGATGGAAGTGTCTCGCTTATTTCACGAAAAATTTCCAAATTTGCCGCCTGTATCCCAAGGAACAATTAGCAAAATAGAAAAGCAGTTTCGCGAGCTTGGTCATGTGAGACAGATAAAAAAAGTAGCTGCCAATGCAGTAAGTGATGATACGAAATTGGATATTACGCTTGAGTTTCAAGAAAACCCACATACTTCTGGTCGACAAGCAGCCCAACTATTCAACGTTAGCCACACAGCAATTTTTCGAACATTAAAGGAAAGTAAAATGCATCCCTATAAAATGATACCAACTCAGGAGCTCATGGAGGACGATTTCGATAGGAGAACGTATTTTTGTGAACAAATGATGGCAATGTTAGATAACAATGTGATCCAATTAGAAGATGTTTTGTTTTCTGATGAGAGCACATTTACACTTCACGGTCATGTTAATCGTCAAAATTGCCGCTATTGGTCTAATGAGAATCCTCATTGGATGAGAGAGGAACATACGCAATATCCTGAAAAAGTTAATGTTTGGGCAGGAATTGTTGGAATACATATCGTAGGTCCCTTTTTCATTGATGGCAACTTGAATGGGGATAAATATTTAGAACTGCTCCAAAATAATGTCGTGCCAACTTTGACAAACTTATATCCAGATCCAGCAAACCCACAAGTTCCTGCCAATAAAATATGGTTTCAGCAAGATGGAGCACCGCCCCATTACCAAATCAATGTCCGGCAGTACCTGAACCAAATTTTTCCAAATCGGTGGATAGGGAGGCGCGGATCGATAGAATGGCCAGCACGATCTCCTGATCTGTCGCTATTAGACTACTTTTTGTGGGGATATGTCAAAAGTATTGTATACAAAACTAAGCCCCTCAACTTAGATGACTTAAAAAGACGAATCACGCTTGCGATTAGATCAGTCACGCCTGAGATGTTGAGTAATGTTAGAAGACATTTCTATACCAGATTAGCATGTTGCCAAGATGTTCGTGGCGAGCATTTTGAACATTTACTACATTGACATTAATTTTTTTTTTGTTTTTTTAAATTATTAAGAAATAATCAGTATTTCTTATTAGAATTTGTGAAATAAAATAATTTTCTATTTTTAATGTTAATTTTTGTAATAAATCTGAAAATACTTAATAATTCCGAAACAGTTGAAGATAGGTATAGGACATTGTACATGAATTATGTCTAGAATTTTCTGAAGAATCCAAAAAATTAATAATATACAGGTGCTTGTATTTAAAATAAGAAAGTTGGTATTGGCCACTGTCACATGACGCACCCTAAATAATTTTTTTTTCTTGAAAAAGATGCGCAGTTAAAAATACAAATCGACGTGTCCAAGCGTTTTTCCCAACACGTCCTCATTTATCCGTTATCGAATTTATTCCATTTGGCTGTTCCACACTGTATATATATATATATATATATATATATATATATATATATATATATATATATATATATATATATTTAATTGAATCTGACCCCGGATATGGGTTCTAAGGGTCCTAATTCGCGCTCATTTGAAAAAAATTTTGCAAAGTCTCACCTCGATACCTCTCTATTAGTGATTTTTTAAAAATAAAAATTCACTACAAACCATAAGGAATATCAAACTTAGTCAGAAATAAATCTGTGTTATTTAAAAAAACAGAAAAGCTTAATAATTATCTTTGATTTGCCTATACACATGAATTTATTGGAACGATCCACGTGCCATTTCATTGTGTGCTGCTGTAAGGCCCCGTGACTTTTTAATTAGAATACTTGTTAAACAAAAACAGTGAGTTACAATTTCTTTTAAATAATAAGCGTTAATCTGTCACTGCTACCTTACTGTTGCAAACAATTGTTGTAATTATAATAAGGTGAATGTTTGCTATACTGGCTGCTGCCAGGTGATTCCCTGGCTTGATGTCGAAGTGCAGTTATTTATTAGTGAATTTTCTTCAAAAAATTCACTAAGGAGATCGCTACTTTTGAATTTTAAAAAAATGTCTTCAAATGAGCGCGAACTAGCCCCCCTGGAGAACCATATCCGGGGTCAGTTTTTCATATAAAGATGGCTCCGCAAATGCTTAGTTTTTTAAATACAGCGTGTTAAGTTATTTGTTTTTGTCAGTTATTCACGAATAAGTCTGAGTCAAATTAAAATTTTTGCGTAAAAGTTGGCATTCGATGGTTTTTGAGGGCAGGAAATTTAAATATGTTATTGCTAATAACACTGCTGGTAGAGTGCGCCACCTGTAAGACTATGCTTGCATTAAATTGGCTATAATTTTTTGACACCCAGTAATATCGACCTACCGTATAGCTACATTGCAGCCCTTATCAATTGTAAGCAAAAAATGTATATTTGATCCAAATCTCTCAGACACACCATTTTCGAGATATTTCAATTTTTGTATGTCGATGTCGCTCAAAAATTATTTTTTTCTTAAGTAATTAATTGTATTGTCTGCAAACTTTAACATAAAATAAAACAACAAATAAAAAAGTTTATAACATTCTATGATACCTGACTACAATTAATGTTCAAAATAGCCACCCTCCACTTCAATACACTTTCGTATTCTGCGGACCATACAACGTCGTACTCTGTGAAATATTTCTGGTGTATTTCTACTTTGTTCGCATCCAAGTACAATTATTTGCTGCAGATCATCAACATTTTCAACATTTGCTTCATAAGCAATACTTTTGAGATGCCCCCATAAATAAAAGTCCATAGGATTCAAATCAGGCGATCGAGCCGGCCATGGCTGAGGTCCACCGCGTCCGATCTATCTGCGTCCAAAAGTATTGCTTAGGTAATTTTTGACATGAGGGAGAAATGTGGGAGGACTCCGTCATGCATAAACCACAGGTTATGTCTTATGTCAAGAGGTACATTTTCTAATAACCCATTTAGTTGGTTTTCCAGGAATTCAAGATAAGTTGTAGCATTAAGGAATATTGCTGTTGATGATGCCTTTCAAAAACTGCGTGGGGATTTTCGTCAGTCCAAATATGGCTGTTACGAAAATTGACGATCCCGTGGCGCCTAAATCCAGACTCGTCAGTGAACAATACACAATTAAACAAGTTCTCTACATTATTATGTTAAAGAAACCATTGGCAAAATTGTAGGCGAGGTATAAAATCTCTTTCAGGCGATAGTGTCTGAAAACGTTGAATGTGTTATGGACGCAATCGTTGCTCGTGAAGAACTCGCCATATCGTTGCATTGGATGCTCCCAGATGATTGGCCATGTCCCTAGTACTTATTTTTGGATTTTGTTCAATTTCATCCAGAACAGCCTCTTCAAAATCAGGATTTCGTACACTTTCGTGGTCTGCCTCGGTCAGCAGTAACTTTATTAGGGTACCTGGTAAAAAAATATATATTCGAAAGAGACAGATCGATGTATTAGATAATGTAAGTATGTACCTGTTTCCCGCAAACGGATGTCAATCCGTTGAAACATCCTTCTGTCTGGAATTCTCCGATTTGGGAAGGCTCCTTCATACAGTCGCTTCGCCTCATAACAGTTACCAAAATCCCGCGAATACATAACATGCATGTCTGTTAGTTCATTGTTGGTAAAGGCTTCAATATTTAGTTAGAAAAATTACGGACAATACAATTAATTACTTAAAAATAGTGAGTAGTCTCAAACGTGAAAGTCAAATGTAGTATATGTCACGACGAAAACGCAAAAGTCAAGTCCCGTAACAATGGAAACCACTTTGTTAAATGGTTTGTTCAAAGTTTGTTATCATGGCTTTTTATCTTATCTTCATCATTGTGTCTTGTCAGTTTTTTTTTCTGGTAAGATTTTAATTTTTAACTAGAAAATAAGAAAATTAAGTTTATACATACTGATAGCAATTAAAAGGTGAAAAATATATTTTTATAATTTGTCGCAGAATTAATTTTTGAGCGACATCGGTATACAAAAATTGAAAAATCTCGAAAATTGTGTGTCTGAGACATTTAAATCATGTATACATTTTTTGCTTAAAATTGATAAGGTCTGCAATGTAGCTATACGATAGGTCGATATTACTGGGTGTCAGAACATTACAGCCAATTGAATGCAAGCCATGTCTTACAGGTGGCGCCCTCTGCCAGCAGTGTTATTAACAATAACATATTTAAATTTCTTGCCCTCGAAGACCCCCACATGCCAATTTCCACGTCAAAATTTTAATTTGACTCGGACTTATTCGTAAAAAAGTGACAAAAACAAATAATTTTTAAAACGCTGTATTTAAAAAACTAAGCATTATATGGAAAAATAGTCTTATTTTTTGCGCTGAATGTGCACCTGTAAAATAGACGAACATTTTTGAAACAGCCTGTATATATAGGTATCACACCAATAACTCAAAAAATAATGGGCCGATTTTGATCAAATTTGATAAGTACCTCCCTTTTGCAAGTGGCTGGACACGTTCGTTAACCAGGAAAATTAGCCCAAGTTTTGCCGGAAAATTTGTGTATCTCCGGAAATTAAGTAAGGGCAACCAAATTTGGTACTTGCGTTTGTATTATAAAAAGTGAACCACGTACCAAAATTTAGGTCTGTAAGTTAAAAGGCAAAAACCTTATAGACATTTAAAAAAACTAATTAAGGGGTTTTCCTCAAAACGTCAAAGTCGCGATTTTAAACCCCAAAATTGGCAACATTTAAGCAAAGAACCTGAAACAAATACGGGTTATGTAAGGAAAGTGTTGCAAGAAGAGTGTTCCTCAAACCCTTAAGTTTCAGCTTCAACCATCATTGACGTTCATTTTAGTCAAATATCTCCAGGAAATTCATTTCAAATAGACCCTTTCTCTGATGCTTTGGCAGTAGTTTTAGCCAAGTTTATGTTCTAACGGTCATTAATTTTAAGCTAATGTTCGTAAAAAAATCGATAATGAGGAGACCGCGACTTTTGAATTTTAAAAAGATTTCTTCAATTGAGTGCAAACTGGTCCCCCTAGAATCCACATCCGGGTTCAGTTTCAGTTTTTATCAGTTTACATACATACAGTGTGACGCATTTGTACGGTAATGGTCCATATAACTGTTATTATGCAAGATACGACAAACAATTGTATACGTTAATTATAGTGTGTCTTGAGCTGCATCTTATAAAATTATTTGTACAATCACAGTATAGCCCATAAGTGGTTGGATATAGATACAATTTTTTTTCGAACATTCCTTATATTATTTTTAATAGTTATAATGTACGTTTGTAAAAAAAATCGAGACGTAGTAAGTGTGTTTTGGTAGCGAATTTTCATTAAATGCTTCAACTTTCAATTACTCAATTTGCTATTAACCTAAGGTTAGTTGGCTAAGAAACTAGTTTTCTCGGAAACATCTCAAGTTTATTTTCGGAGAAATTTTGGACATTTTCAAATAGTAAGTTATTTTGATAAAATATGGTACATTGTTTCTGCTATATAAGTTACACCGGTAACCAAATTGATGCCTGGTTGCATTAAAAACATATTTGCTATTAAAACATTTTGATGAAAATTCACTCTCATAGCGCACTGGCTGCGTCCAGACTTTTTAGTGAATTTTTTTAGAAAAAATTCACTAATGGGGAGATCCCGACTTTTGAAAAATTTTTTGCAAATGAGCGCGAACTAGGACCCCTAGAACCCATATCCGGGGTCAGTTTCAATTTTTATATGTTTATATATATATATATATATATATATATATATATATATATATATATATATATATATATATATATATATATATATATATATATGTTCAGAAAGATTTCCGCGGTCTTTAATGGGAGACATGCTTGGTTCTCGGGTTAAACCGCGTCCAGAATTTATGGAAACTCGACGTTTCGGCTCCTGTTTTGGAGCCATTTTCAAGAGGTAAAGGAAATATGTAAGGACACTCTAAGGCCTCAATCTGCCTACTCCTTAGAGTGATGGACAAATGTGGTTAAAGGAAATATGTAAGGACACTCTAAGGCCTCAATCTGCCTACTCCTTAGACTGGTGGAAAAAGGTAGGTAAAGGAAATATGTAAGGACACTCTAAGGCCTCAATCTGCCTACTCCTTGGAGTGATGGACAAAGGTGGGTAAAGGAAATATGTAAGGACACTCTAAGGCCTCAATCTGCCTACTCCTTAGAGTGGTGGACAAAGGTAGGTAAAGGAAATATGTAAGGACACTCTAAGGCCTCAATCTGCCTACTCCTTAGAGCGGTGGACAAAGGTGGTTGGGTTGTTGTAGCTCGATTACGGGGCCTCATTCTGCCTACTCCGTAAATCTCGCTGGAGATCGTCTGTGAGGTCTCAGTGTGTTCAACCCTAGGCCTCAGAGAGATCTCTCTGAGGCCTAGGGTTGAACAAACATCTACAAACATTGGTCATTAAATCTGAAAGACCTAAAAGTTAGAATTATTGGCGAAATAAGACGGATTATGCATTCCAGCTTAATTATTGTAATAACATGTTTTGAAGCGCGAATTCAGTGGAGAATGCGCATTGATTTACCACTAAATGACATTATGATTTACGTAGTAGTTTCTCATAGATAGAACGTTATTACATGCATGAAAATACCCAAAAACATATTTAGTGGAAAGAAAAAGACTTTTAAAATAAAATAATTTCGGATTATTATCATGTGACGGCAAACGACCTGATATAGGCCGTGACGTAGTTGGACAGTAAATAAATATCATGTTTACATTTGCCTTATGGTATGTTCAGTGTGATCCCTTGTCTCTCAACATCGTGGTGAATTATATTCGTTTATTGTGCTTCTTCTGGTTGTATACTATAAAGTGTGCATAATAAGTAGTTACTCCTCGTAATATTGTCTGGTAAATTAAAGTGGACCATAAATAATTATTAAGGAATCATCAAAATTTACAATTAGCCTCAAAACCGTCTTTAAGACAGATCTTCAAATTTAATTAGGATATAAGTGTTAAACTAAATACCTGTTTTTAACATGAGACATTTTATAGAATACATTTCTCAAAATCAATTTACCTGTCGCAGGCGATATTTTTCTGGTTTCCACATTTACACTGCAAAGCGTGTGACAACAAACATGTTTGTCGCCGTTTCATTACACGTTTAATTTATTGTATTGAAAAACATTCGTAACCAGGTAAAGGGAGAGAATCAATTAAGTGACAATAGCGAGAATCCGTAGAAAATTGATTGAAATTCCCCCACAGAATCGTATGTAACACAATACGGCACATAACATAAACATGGCCCCGCTACGGAGTAGGCTCAGACACGTGCTTCTCACGACAAAGGCCCGTTCACAATGACTGCGCGCTATTGATCACAGTATGCTGCGTCTGTGTGGGAAAACAGGGGAAATACCGGATTCACTTGTCTACGGGATTTAATTTAATAATTATTAAGTCACGTGTTAGCAGAACGTGTCAACCAGTTAAGGTCAGGTAGAAACAATTGCTGAATGATTGTCAATCGCTGCTATACAAGAAACTGTTATACATTCGCATACCAACTGGCAACAGGAATGTCTGTAATATTGTATAAAACTTTGCAGCAAAGAACAAAGACTACAATTATTGTTGCTGAAATATGTATTTTGGAATGACTAAATTATATTGTCATTTTCACACATTATTAAAACTAAATAAAGTCTACCAGTACCTAGTTATGTCTTAGGTAGTTTCTAAAGTGTCTATAAATTTCTAAACTAATTATTTTTAATTCAGGACGCAGAGGAGAGCGGCTCCGATTTTGCTCACATACTTACGTGTAACAGATCAACAGATATATAAAGAATGTTTTATTATATGTGAAATATACTCCATAGAATTCTTTAAAAACTCAAAAGTTTCTGTAAACTCAGTACATCTAGAATCTTTTTGTTTGCGAGATATATGGTGTAGGAAATTTAAAAAAAAGCTATATATTTTTTAATATTCTCATTAAGCATCAACTAGGGTACCGTAACGTAATTGGGCTAAGTGTTCTTTGAATCTAACTCCAATCGATCTTTTTGTTTGTCCGATGTACTTAAGATTACAATCTTTACAACTTATTTCATAAATTCCTGACATTTTCTCCATGCTATCCTTGTCTTTTGGGTTACCTAGCAAGTTTTTTAAGGTATTTTTTGTCGAAAATGTTAGCTGCAAGTTGACTTTTTGAAAATGCTATCTAGACCCCTCGTGATTCGAGGTTCAAATGGTAAGCAAACAAAGTTTTTTTCGGATTTCTCTCTTTTAAACGTCGTTGATTCCGTCAAAACGAAAGAAAAACGAGGAAGCTTTGTCGGCAGTATCCGAAGGGGTATTTGAACCCTTCGTGCTGCCGATGAGTAGTATTTACTCTACTGCTTTCTTATAGTCTCAGCCAAACGAATTTGAATCACGTGAATCACAAATTACAAAACCCGTTTAGCTTCAAGGAGACGCCAGTGCTGTAGAGTATAAATTTCACGACATCATTTATTAAAAATCAATATCCAAGCAGTTTGACGAGAAAAATTAAATAACCAAAAAATAAGTCCTAAGTAAGCAGTAAAACAATTAATAAGCACTAAAATGAATAACAAGTACAGGCCAGAGAACAACAGTGCTGCAAACTGAATCATAACTTCTACATATCTGTGATAATCTTCTCCTCTTCAAAATACATTCTCATAAAATAACTTAAGGTCCATGACCTGACCATAAAGAAAATATTCGTGTTCCTGTACCCATAAGCTTCTGAAACGTTATATTGCTCGAGAGCTATAACGAAAAAATGTCAATTTTTACTAAATCACCCCTCAGTTATCCCCCACCCATAGAAGCAATCTTACCCAAAAACAATTCGAAGCGCTCCTTTGTCGAGCGCTAACTGGAGGCCAAATTTGAAGATGATATTTCAATTTGTTCGAAAATTATTACGCCTACTAACAGACGGACGTATCATTTGGGCCTTTTTATGTCATTTTAAAAAGAAAAATTCAAAAATTTTGCCACTGATATTCTACCCACACGCATTCAACCCCTAATTGAATTTTAGCACAGAACACCAGCTGATTGATGAAATTGAAAGTTTTCTAATAAGCAAACCCTAAAATGTCATATTACTCGAGTTTTAACGAAAAAATGTCAATTTTCACCAAATCATCCCCGATTCACCGCCTACCCACTGGATCGATTTTACCCAAAAAAATCCTCACCGTTCGTTCGTCGGGTGCTCACTGTATACCAAATTTGAAGACGATATGTCAATTTGTTATAAAGTTATCGCGACAAAAAACAGACAGACATACAGACCGAAGGACTAACAGACCGACAGTCCGACCGAGAGACCAACAGACCGCCAGACCGACAGACACAAAAAATTTTGCTTCCCAAATCATGTTTTCTATATGGGTGTCAACACAACGTTTCAGCGAAAAAAAAAATTTCTAATTTGTGTCGCCGGTGCCATTCTTCCACACGTATTGATGACGTGGAAGTAAAAGCAAAAAAGCATGAACAAGTACACGTCAAATTGCTTGTTTTTATGTAATTCTTGCAGATATTTAAGTTATTTGTTGCTGCTTTAAAACTCAGCGTAAGCAAAAATGCTTAGAATCCGATGATAATATTGTATAAATTTATCAACAAATGGCCACTACAACCAATAGCAGATAACACGCATGATTGTCGCCACATATTTACACAGAAATTATCGTCTTGAATAAGAGTATCTTGAAACGACTGTCAAATTTTAAAATTTCTTTTTCAAATCAGCGTCTTTGAAATCCATTTCCGCAATTCATTCCGATTTTTAGTGAATTTTTATTAAAAAAAATTCACTAATAGAGAGGTATCGATGGTGAGACTTTGCAAAAATTCTTTCAAATGAGCGCGAATTAGGACCCCTAGAACCCATATCCGGGGTCAGTTTGAATTTTTATATGCTTATATATATATATATATATATATATATATATATATATATATATATATATATATATATATATATATATATATATATATATATATATATATATATATATATATATATATATATATATGTATTTATATATATATATATATATATATATATATATATATATATATATATATATATATATATATATATGTATCCGTCTGATAACTCAAAAAATAATTAACCGATTTAGATGAAACTCGGCAAGTGCCTTTCTTTTATTAATGGCTTGGATGAGTTCGTTGGCCAGGAAAATCGGACGGGGTTTTCCGGGAAAATTTTGAGTTTTCTTTCAAAAAAAATTTTTTTTTCCGAAAATTTCGATAAAATTTGGTCTACATATTGCTTTGGGAAATACCTAACTATGTGCCAAAATTCAGCTTTCTAGGGTTACAGAAAATTGAGCTATTCAAATTTGAAACATGTTTAAATTATAAGTATGTGGTTGCTGTTGGTTAGTCAATGCTTTTCTTATTGACTCATGAGATTCATTTGTAAGTTTCCGAGAAATGTCAATAATACTGAATTCACTGATTGTTAATCATTGGAAGCATTTACGATTATATATAACCCTATTGTAATGTATTATCATTTATAACCTTTGTAGTATAATTATTTTTGCCTTACAACTCGCAGCGTTTTTAGTCAATTGTAGTTATTAATAGTGAATAGTTTCCCGAATACACAAACCTTCCATTGACTTCTGCTTCTGCCGCTGTTACAGTCCTTTTATTTAGAGCTAGAGTTGTAACCATTGACTATCTATCTACGAATAGACTGGGCACACAGCCGAATTGTTTGAAGCCAACATTCAAGGGACTCTATGTTTACATCGGTCCTCTGCTCTGATTGGGTGGTGGCTAACGCGTTGCCGCTATGTAATAATTCATCCTTAAATCGCCGAATATGATGACAAGGAAGTCATTGAGGATGACAAATTTATTACTTTTCTGTCACTTAAGACATTACACTTTCATTAGGGCTTATTTATGAATGTAAAGATGTACTAACATATATTTTCCTTGGTTTCTCCCTTCTTTATGTAAATATAACCAGAAAACTCAGCCCATTATTTTAAATCGTTTTCCTGCTGCATGTGAAGTATCTAGATTTTTATTAATCCTCAGTTGTGGCTTGTATTTATCTGTGAATAGTATGCAAGTATACTGAGAGTTTATTTTTATGTGTTACCTTGATTGGCAATAAAGATTTTGAGTTTTGTTTTTGGCAAAATGGTGAAAAGGTGTATTGTTTGTAGAAGATTACCTGGGGATGTGGCAACGGTGTCTCTGCATACGTAAGTACCTTGCTGTTTGCTATTTTCAGCGGCGGCACGTCAGTTTGGCACTATTTTTAGGTTTCCATCTATTAAAGAAATGAGAGAAAAATGGTGCGCAGCCTTAAGTATAAAAACGGATACGCTGCCGAAATATTCTTAATTATGTTCTCAGCACTTTAATGAAGACTCTTTTAGTGAATTTTTATTAAAAAAATTCACTAATAGAGAGGTATCGATGGTGAGACTTTGCAAAAATTCTTTCAAATGAGCGCGAATTAGGACCCCTAGAACCCATATCCGGGGTCAGTTTGAATTTTTATATGCTTATATATATATATATATATATATATATATATATATATATATATATATATATATATCTATATATATATATATATATATATATATATATATATATATATATATATATATATATATATATATATATATATATATATATATATATATATGTATCCGTCTGATAACTCAAAAAATAATTAACCGATTTAGATGAAACTCGGCAAGTGCCTTTCTTTTATTAATGGCTTGGATGAGTTCGTTGGCCAGGAAAATCAGACGGGGTTTTCCGGGAAAATTTTGAGTTTTCTTTCAAAAAAAAATTTTTTTTCCGAAAATTTCGATAAAATTTGGTCTACATATTGCTTTGGGAAATACCTAACTATGTGCCAAAATTCAGCTTTCTAGGGTTACAGAAAATTGAGCTATTCAAATTTGAAACATGTTTAAATCATAAGTATGTGGTTGCTGTTGGTTAGTCAATGCTTTTCTTATTGACTCATGAGATTCATTCATCAACCTTCCATTGACTTCTACTTCTGCCGCTGTTACAGTCCTTTTATTTAGATCTAGAGTTGTAACCATCATACAAACAGTGTTTTTTAACCACGTGGCTGGGCGACTGACCGAATTCATTCCCAGTTGCTGTTGATTTACTCATATTCTCTTAATATGTTTGAAGATGTGGTGTCTACTTCATTCCAAGTCACTATTAACCGACTATTTATGAAATCAAATAAGTAAATTAAATCGATTGTCAAAAAATATGTAGTGTATTAAGACAAGGGAAAAAGAAATAAAACATATATAACTGTGCACATTTTGATTATATTTTAGGGTGCTTGAGAGAGCTATTGTCACAGCATAATATCTTATTAAAGTTCATTTGTAAATAGGTTTAATTTTTATATGTTTATATATATATATATATATATATATATATATATATATATATATATATATATATATATATATATATATATATATATATATATATATATATATATATATATATATATGATAACTCAAAAAATAATTAACCGATTTCGATGAAACTTGGCAAGTGCCTGTCTTTTATTAATGGCTTGGATGAGTTCGTTATCCAGAAAAATCAGACGGGGTTTTCCGGAAAAATTTTGAGTTTTCTTTCGAAAAAATTTTTTTTCTCTGAAAGTAACAAAGCTGTTTCAATGAAATTTACTATATATGTTGCGTCAACCTTACTACGTACCAAAACTCAACTTTCTAAGTTTAGATAAAATTGAGTTACTCAAATTTTAAATTTTCTTTCGAAAAAAATTTTTTACTCCGAAAATTACAAAGTTATTTTAATGAAATTTTGTGGATATCTTGCCTTAGGAAAAACCTTACTACGTATTGAAATTAAACTCTCTAAGTTTATAGAAAATTGAGTTATTTAAATTTGAAGCATTTAATAAAAATTCACTACCATAACGCACTTGCTGCGTCCCGAAATTTTTATATGCTATACTAGGGTATAGCATCATCTGTTGTCTAAAATTTTACAGTGTGTCTCATACAATAAGTCATGTAGAACTTGTGCTGTTAGGAACGACATAATTAATAAATGGTTTCTTTGAAAAATACTTGGTGCTCAATTTTATAAATTTGAGCGAGACTTGGCATTTTGACGTTCCAAAAGAGATTTATATTTGTGCCATTTTTTCTACCATCTAAAATTTCTCTTAACTTTATTACTGTTCATGTCAGCTGAATGATTGTAAAATATTATAATACGTTACCTATAATTCTTCCCAGGGTGTTCCTTTCACTTTTTTACTGCAAACTGGAATAAATTAACATGGACCTCGGTTTTGGTATTGTATTTGAGCAACTTGAACGTCTGCGCGTTCCGCCCTTCGGAGGAGGCGTAAATCCGTCAAACCCATGTCCATGCGATCTTGGACACGTTAAAGATCCCTACCCTCCTAACAGAAAAGCAGGATAGTGAGGTGAAACTGCTCCCTGGCGTTGGTGATTAACCATAGTCGCGGAGATAGGCCAACGTTAAATAAAGAAAAAAGATTCTCCAATATTATTTGTACCTTAATCCAGTTAGCATGTGAAATCAAAGCTGTTATATTTACAACAAAGTTCGTGTAGGTTGAGTACACTTCACTGGAGTTCTGTGATTAGTATCATTACGGCTAGTTAATTACAATCTCAGTAACGTAATTACCTTTTAGCATCAAAGTGACAGAATGTGCTGTAATTATTATAATCTAGTAAACAAAAGTCCGTGAACAGCAAGTGCGTCATGATAGTGACGATCACTAACTCGAGTTTGCACTAACATAGACACTTTTATTTTTGATACTTAGTAAGTTTTCTCTAAAGGCAATAAGTGTCTTAAATTTTATTAGAATAGTTTTAAAATTTCCGATAAAGATTTGTTCTTAATTTTCCAGGTAAAATAATTACCCTTACACTGTCTAATTACCTATTTACGAGGTAAGTTATGAAAAAATCATAACTGAAGCGTAAGAACTCTCTTTAGTATATTTTCTGTCTTCTCATCATGTCTACACCATCTTTATCTTCCTGCTTACACTCTGTCAACCTATTTCGCCATTTTTTGTGGTTTCTACATTCTACAAAAACACAGAAAATATAACATAAAAAATGGCTACTTGGTTCAAAAATCGAAAATCAAGTAAGCAACGGTTCCACCTTAAAGGCAACTCCAATTTCTCTAACTTGTCCCTGACTCCCGGACTCAAAATCTAAATGCGCCATGACTCAGGAAACTATTTTTGGGCTTTTAGTGAATTTTCTTAGAAAAAATTCCCTATAGGGGAGATCCCGACTTTTGAATTTTGAAAAAATTTCTCCACATGAGCGCGATCTAGGACACCAATAACCCATCTCTGGGGGGGGGGAGGTCAGTTTCAATTTTTATATGTTTATCTCTATATATATATTATATATATATATATATATATATACATATATATATATATATATATATATATATATATATATATATATATATATATATATATATATATATGTATGTATATGTATATATATGTATATATATATATATATATATATATATATATATATATATATATATATATATATATATATATAGGTATCACACCGATAACTCAAAAACTAATGCATCGATTTTGATAATATTTAGCATGTACCTTCCTTTTGTAAGTGGCTTGGATAAATTCGTTAGCCAGGAACATCGGCATAGGTTTTCTGGCAAAATTGTGAGTTTTTTTCGGAAAAAAAATATCTTAAAAAATGGAAAAGCTATGGTAACCAAATTTGGCAAGTAAGTTTACTATTACAAGGAAGCTATATGCTGAAATTTCTATTTCTATCTTAAAACAAAAAAAGTTATAAAAAATACTTGGTGTCTGATAATTTCTATGAAAATTTACTACCGTAACGCACTTTTTTTTTTTTTTTGTTCCCTCAGGGCTCGTCCGCGGCCTTGCCGCCCCGATAGCACCGCAACCCTTGGTTGATTGTGCATACCCCTAGTCTTACTCCACCCATTCCAAAATCACTGTGCCTTGAACTAGTCTGCACAGCGATTGGTAGGGTGAAGTTTTATATTGCTCTGTCTCCGGTCTAGAGTGACCGTAGATCAGTTGTCTTTTCCGGTCCAGAGCTATACACTCGCACAAGATGTGCTGGGCTGATTCCTCCCCCTCGCCGCAGAGTCTGCATGCGAGGTCCCCTTCGAACCGCCCCATTTTATGTAGGTGTTTCTTGACGGCCATGTGTCCCGTCAAGAGACCTGTTGTGTTTCTGAGCTGTCCTCTGCTAAGGTTTAGCAGCTCCACAGCTCTCTTTGAACTGGGTCCGTCAATTATTGACTTCCCATGTCTGAGCCCTGGACAGTCCGCCCAGTACACCTTGTGTTGGTTTCTGACCCAGGACTTAATGGCTCCCCTGGCAGTGCTCTTTGACACGCCCAGAGCCGGTTCTGGTCCCATAAATGGTTCTGCTGACCCCCTCTTTGCGAGACTGTCAGCTTCTTCATTGCCTTTGAGCCCCGAGTGACCCGGCACCCAGATGAGGGTCACCTCATTCTGCCCAGCCAGGTCGCTCGTCTCGTCTCGGCACTCACTCACCAGCCAGGAATTTACCCGTGGGCTACTTAGTGCCTTAAGGGCTGCCTGGCTGTCTGTACCGTAACGCACTTGCTGCGTCCAGACGTTATTCCGATTAAGTACACGATCACAGAAATAAATAAATAACTTTCAAAGAGACTTGTGATATTGAGCATTTAAAATTAATTTACCTGAAAGAAGGGGAATTGAGTCATGTAAGTACAAATATTTTATCACAGTTCCCCTTTTAGTCAATTTTCGCAGAAAAAATTCACCAGCGAGGTCATCGCGACTTGAATTTTGGAAAAATCCTTCAACTTCAAATGAGCGCAAACTAAGCCCGTAGGACACATATCTGCGTTCAGTTTCAATTTTATATGTGTATGTATATATATATATATATATATATATATATATATATATATATATATATATATATATATATATATATATATATATATATATATATATATATAGCTTATTAGCCAGGTCTGAAAATCAAGGTTATCCATGGAAAAGTATAAACTTTCATCTCCAAAATGATTTTGATCTTTGATCAGTCGCAATGTGCCAGAATTCAGTTTTGTTGAATAATTGTAATCTAAGTTTTTTGAAATTAAATTTAACAGAATTTGGAAATGCCGCGAGTAATATTCCTTGTTGTTAGAAAAACACATTATTGTGCGTCTAAATATATTAAACAGATATGGTTTTATTAAATTGAATTAGTGAGTAGCGTTTTAATCAACATAATGTCACATGATCTAAGTGACTTTTGGTATTTGATAAATAGAAGAAAAAAAAATAGATGCTTTAAAGTGCAAAGTTTATAAAAATTAACTACTTAGATTTAACATAAATACGTTTGAATAGGTGCAAAAATGTGCTTAGGAGATAAGCTAGGTTGCGTTAAACATTACGAAACTTCGCTACTATAACGCACTGGCCGCGTCTCAATTTTAGTTTTTTTCTCAAGCACCTTTAGCTGGATTTTGCAAAAAGCATTTTTGATTCACGGCTATGCATCCTTGTTGGCGTTTTTCGGGACGACTTTATTCTTTTTAAAGCATACAGCCTACGAAACCTTTATCTGCTTTATCTACAATTTTCTACACAAATCGGCAAGTCACTAAATTAATGGATATACTTATACATAGTAAACACCAAATTATTATAGATAATGTAAAATATACGAAATAATAATAACGGCTTTGGAAACTTTCTTACGAGATATAGTTAATTATATTGTTTTGGCATTATTACTTGTATTTGTTGTGTCTATTCTATATAAAAGCCTGGACGCAGCAAGTGCGTTATGATAGTGAATTTTCATAAAAATGTTTTAAATAGCAAATATGTGTTTTAGTGAATTTTCGTAGAAAAAATTCGCTAATGGGAAGATCCCAAATTTTTAATTTTGAAAAAATTTATGCAAATTAGCGCGAACTAGAACCCCTAGAACCCATATCCGGGGTCAATTTCAATTTTTATATGTTTATATACATATATATATATATATATATATATATATATATATATATATATATATATATATATATATATATATATATATCACACCGATAACTCAAAAAATAATGGACGGATTTTGATAAAATTTGGCATGTAAATGGCTTGGATAAGTTCGTTAGTGAGGAAAATCAGACGAGGTTTTCCGGGAAAATTTTGAGTTTTCACTCGAAAAAAAATTTCACCTAAAAAAATTAAAAAAAACTATGATAGCCAAATTTGGTAGTTAGATTTACGATATAAAAAGTAAACTATACACCAAAATTTAGATTTCTATGTTACAAGAAAAAAAGTTATAATAAAATATTTTGTGCCAAATCATTTTATGAAAATTCACTACCATAACGCACTTTCTGCGTCCAGGCGTTTTTTTTAAGAAAACAGACTTTTTTTGTTTTGTTTCTTTAACGTCTGCCTATTTCCGCGACTATGGCCAGTCACCGACGCCAGGGAGCAGTTTCACCTCACTATCCTGAAAACTTTGCCTTTCGGTAAGGAGGGTAGGGATCTTTAACGTGCCCAACATAGCATGGACACGAGATCGAAGGTCGGAACGTGCAGACATTCAACTTGTTTAAATACAATGCCAGAACCTCGGTTGATGTTAATTTTACAGTTTGTACTGAAAAAGTGAAAGGAGTACCCTGGGATCGAACCCAGTACCCTTCGATTCAGAGGCACACGTTCTTACCCCTGAATCACCGAGGTTCAAGAAAACAGACTTAAAATTTGGTTACCAGTATAACATATATAGTAGAAATAATGTACCATATTTCATCAAAACAACTTTATTGTTTGAAAATGTACAACAATTTTTCGAAAATAAACTTAAAATGTTCCCGAAAAAACTAGTTTCCTGGCCAACGAACCTTATAGGTTAATAGCAAATTGAGCTATTCAAATTTGAGGCATTCAATAAAAACTCGCTACCATAACGCACTTACTGGGTCCAGAATTTATTTTCTTACAAACGTGCATTATAATTTCGTGGTCGAAATTCCATACATTTAAGGTCAGCTCAGAACTGACACTGATAGGGGGAATTCGTCTGTCTAATTAAAAGAAATCATTGTTTAATCTATTTTAACTGACCAGATTTTCCTGGGTAACGAACATATCCAAGCCACTTGCAAAAGGAACGTACTCACTAAATTTGATCAAAATCGGCCTATTATTTTTTGAGTTATGGGTGTGATACAATATATATATATATATATATATATATATATATATATATATATATATATATATATATATATATATATATATATATATATATATCTATATATATATATATATATATATATATATACAGGTGTCCCAATAGTGTGTAATTCGTCTATATATACCTTTCCCTTAGAGCTATCCGAAAAAACTTTAAACAAAATTTTCTTATGGTTATCTAAGCTATATCGAGAAAATATATTCAGCTTTATATAACTTCCGGTTGCACCGGAAGTCGCTATCAACTTCGTTATTTTAAATGAAATGCTATAATTTTTATTACATTTTTGGATAGAGATTACAAAATCAGTGTGACTTTGTGTAGCAGTCCTTATAGCTATCTTTGATATTTTTGAAAATATTACGACTTACTTTTTTTTAGCTCCGATTTATGTGTTATTTGAAACGTCTGCCGTGAGCTGAGTTTTGAGTTTTGCTACCTTAAATTCTAAATATCAATAGACGACATTTAATACTTTAAAATGGTTAAACAATAATTTACCATCATTGTACAGGGTGTATTATTTTGGGGTTACAGCATATCTAACTTTAAAGCAGCATAACTTGTGTTTTTCAAATAGAACACCCTGTTTTTTATGTATTAATCAGGCAGATCATTAAATTTTGCATCGACATAATATAGGTCTTCCTATAGCTATAGTTGATAGTTTTTGAGTTGTAGTGGTTTATTTTAGTTTCGCTTGTATAAATATTGTTACTGTCAGATACAGTAGGCGCAGAGAATGAAACAACTAATATTTATTGTCAGATGACAGATAAATGTCACCTAACAAAAACTATAACTATTTTCAGTTCTCAGGTGTTTGAGCCAAGTTTTATGTGCTTACTTTTGTGTTATTTAATTTTAAATAAATTATAATACTGAAGAATTAGTTGATATGACACTTATTATAGGCGAGTGTCAGCGAAATTGTTTTTTAGCATCTCGTGTATACGCACAAATTGTTGGACCGTTTTTTGCGAACTCCTAACGCCAATTATGAAATGACCACACGCAAAAGGAGAGTAAGCGGCAATGAAGAAAATGAATTTTATATTGTTGCATCGGCATTAGATAATCCGCACACAAGCGTGAGGAAAGTTGCCGACGAAATAGGAATATCAAAATCTTCAGTAAACAGAACATTGAGAAAATACAAGTTTCATCCATATAAAATGAAGCTGCAGCAGGCATTGACGAATGCAGATTTTCGAAGTCGCCTCAGTTTTTGTGAGTGGGCAGTAGCTAAGTACAATGAAAGTGAGAATTTTTTTAATTACGTGATATTCAGTGATGAATATTCATTTTCAAGTTGTGGTAGGGTTAACGGGCACAACTTTCATTATTACGCTTCAGAAAATCCAAACTTTTGCAGATCAGTTGACAACCAGCACCGTTTTACGATAAATGTTTGGGCTGGAATAATTGGGACTAATCTTATTGGGCCATATTTCTTTGATGGGCACCTTAACGGGCAGGGATATCTGCCTATATTGGAGGAAGATGTAGAGGCTTTTTTTGGAAGATTTGCCTCTAGATAACAATCAACGTATACAATAAATGGATAGGGCGAGGTGGTCCCGTCTCGTGGCCTGCAAGATCTCCTGACCTCACATGTCTGGATTTTTTCCTGTGGGGCTATATCAAGGAAATTGTGTATCAAACACCGTCCAACACTCCACAGGAACTAAGGAATAAAATTGCAGTCGCGTGCAGGGCAATAACTTCGCGAATGTTGAGCAATGTTCAAGAAGAATTCCTAAGGAGGGTTAGATTGTGTATTCAGGTCAATGGGCAAAATTTCGAATAGTTCTAATGTATCGCTGTTTTTAGATTATTTTTTTCTGTTAACGACTGTGGATTATTATTATAGTTATGTTATTATAGTTTACTTCACTTGCTGGTTCTCATAATTACAACTACCTTTATTAAACTGTGTTTCACTTTTTGTATGGTAAAAATATGAATTAGTCCATTATATAACAATCATTGCATGTAATTGTATTCGATAAGTTTTTTTGTCGACACATTATCTAGTTACGAGGATATGATCAAGTGATTTGCATCGTGACTATCTTATTTTATTTGATAATTCTATTCAAATTATTGTTAAAACAAACATTTGTTAGACGGAAGTAAGCTCAAACAATGGAGATATAAAAACTGCTGACTTCCTTGTCAGGGAGACGTTTAGGTGTCACCTGACATTATTTACACGATCTGTGCCTCATACACTAAAAATCTGACAGTACCATTATGTGCCTCATACAGTGACAATCTGACAGTACCAATATTTTTACAAGCGAAACTAAAATAAACCACTATAACTCAAAAACTACCAACTATAGCTATAAAAAGACCTATATTACGTCGATGCAGAATTTAATGGTCTATCTGATTATTCCATAAAACACAGGGTGTTCTATTTAAAAAACACAAGTTATGCTGCTTTAAAGTTAGATATGCTGTAACCCCAAAACAATACACCCTGTACAATGATAATAAATTATTCTTTAACCATTTTAAAGTATTAAGTGACGTCTATTGACATTTAGAATTTAAGGTAGCAAAACTCAAAACTCAGCTCACAGCAGACGTTTCAAATAACACATAAATCGGAGCTGAAAAAAAAGAAAGTCGTAATATTTTCAAAAATATCAAAGATAGCTATAGAGAATGCTACACGAAGTCACCCTTATTTTGTAATCTATATCCAAAAATGTAATAAAAAGTATAGTATTCTATTTAAAATAACGAAGTTGGTAGCTACTTCCGGTGCAACCGGAAGCTCCATAAAGCTGAATATATTTTCTAGATATAGCTTAGATAATCACAAGGAAATTTTGTTAAAAGTTTTTTTGGCTAGCTTTAATGGTACGGGGTATATAGAGGAATTACACACTATTGGGACACCTGTATATATATATATATATATATATATATATATATATATATATATATATATATATCTATTATTATTATTTCATCTGTAGTTTGTGCCATCTAACTGGAAGTATTTTCTGTTAAGAGCTTAAATAAATAAAGAGCAAATTTCTGCGTGTTATGTTGAGTTTAGGAATTATAATTTAGATAAGTTGCATATCTGCATGCTAATATAAACTCATATACAGTTAAGCTAAGCTCACTTCAAGAATTCTGCCCTTAGGGCCTTATGTATACGCAGAAATTATTTAACCCTCCTTATTATTACTGCAGTTTGCATAAAACCCATGGTTAAGCTAGATAATTTAAGTTTTCATTAGATGTAAAGTAAGTAATCTTCAGCGGTATAATATGAGTTTTTAGGACGATGCCACAAAGAGGAAAGACATTTAAAAGTTGATTGCCAACGAATGTTTTCTTGTTGCTAACTTTTTCCCGTTCTCTTCAAGCTAACTATGATAATTACGATGCTAATGGCGCAATTAGTAGCCAGATAATGGAAATGATAATTCTCGACGCTTATACTTGATACAAGGGACGGTCTGCAGAAGTTCAGAGAGTGACAAAATATGCCTCATAAAATATTGCTCCGCAGCAAATTTTAGCATTTTCAGACAGTCTGAAGCTATATTTCTCAAGGAGACTGCAGCATGTCTTTCAAAGAATAAAAAGAGCTTCAGTGGATAGGTCACAAATTATTTTACGTCGAATAGTAAATGAAACACTCATCTATTGCTAAACAAACTATGTTATATCAAAGTCATAGTCACTATTTATCAGTTACACTAAGATCGACTGGGCGGTGCTGACCAGAGTACCGACCATATTAATAGTGTGCCGCAGTATTGGTAGCTTCATGGAGATTTAGATACACAAAATTCGTATGTGGTTAACCCTCTAAGTACCGCGTGGGGCCTTTAAAGACTACACATGTTACCTTTTGAAAAAAATGTTTACAAATAGCAGCTATCCCAATGACCCTTTGTGGTATTTATCCTTAAATTTAATTTTCTGGAAGCAGCAGCAGCTCTCTTCACGAGCCTCTGTAAGGTTTATCCTCAAACTTTCCGGGAGTCAACGAAATAAAAAATTGAATTGTTCAATTAACAGTTAATTAATTGTGCAGCTAACTAGGGCTATGGTTAGCTAGATTTTAGCCAATATCAATTATGTAACTCCAAAAACTGCACAATGATTGATTTCTGTAAATATTTTCTTGTAGTATGTAACTGTTTACTCCCATTAAGAAAACCTCTATTTTATTTGTTTACTTTGCCATTTTAGTAATAAATTTCATATATGCAGGTGCAGATATCTAACCAAAATGCGTTTTTATTATGCCTTTAATTCCAGGTTAACATTGCTTCTCCAAGATAAACGTTTCTGGAGATTTGTTCACTAAGCACTTATCTCCAAATGCCGGCAACTTGTTATAATATATAGTCTGTGTAAGCATTGTGTTCATTTATTGGTTTGGTGATCACTTTGTTTTTCTAAACTGTAAGGACGCATTTTAGAAGATAATAATAATAATCATAATAATAATAATATGAACACCGACATTGCGGGTCCCAGGCCAGGGTGAGAAAAGAGGGGAGGGGAGGGGTAGTAACAATCACGTTAAAAAACCAGGGTCCGTGTGGCCGGACGGCAGTACCCTGTAAGGGCCACTGCCTAGGGTCACAAGTGTGCGCACCGCTACTCATAAAGACGTAAACGGTACAGCCAGCGACGCCAGCTGTTCGCTATCCTATTTACCCTCTTTCATCCCTACCTGGGCCACCAATATTAATTGGTGGCACACCCATGGAAATTGAGCAAAACCAAAGCCTCGGAAGAATGCTGCTGCCTGCGGTTCGCCAGGGCATGGTTGGAGCCGGCATTAGACAGCATGACAGCATGCAGGACGTCGGTGACGGGGTGCTTATGAGGCGGGCCCCTGTCATGCAAGCAATTACAGCCCAAAATCAACCGCAGGGGAGCCTAGTAAGACCAACAGCTCCACTTTCTGAGGATGCTGCGCAGGAAAATTAGCCAGCGCTCACCAACACGGGAGACGGGACTACCAAGACGGCACATGAAATGGCCTATGGATATGAACGAAACAATTATGCGCATTTACTACAGAGTAAAACACCTCGGAAAACAGGAACCGATATAGGCAACAACTTCACACAGAATTTCTCAGAGTGTACCCACACATACAGGTAACTCAACAGAGGGTAGCGGATGAGTATCTTGACATATTTAGGAATAACCTTATTTCACAATCGAGACTGAATACCATCAGACAGGAAGTTGAATATGAAATTACTAAGATTAAGGTTACGAAAAATAACGAGATGCTGTTTGATGTTGGTAATCTGCAATTTGTACATACTGAACAAAAAGAACACATCGAGGATATGCAAGAAAATGAGGAACTCATAGAAAAATTGTAATGTGTAAAAGAACAAATCCTATTATTAGACCACCATTACCTAGGCTAAGATACTCTAAAAAGCTGGCAGATATATGGGAACTTTGAACGGAATAATTTTGCCATCGCACCTTCTAGAGATCAACGCATTAGAGAACATGCATACGCTGATACATGTGCAGCAATTAAAACTCTAGGCATTAAGATTTCTGATCGAAAGTCCAATTACAGAGACCCGCGTCAAAGAGTGCTCTGTGGGAAAATGGTTGATAAGTAGAGAGGAAACACTTCGAAAAGATTTTGGAGAACTGACGCAATACATTGGGGGAGTACAGACAAGAAAACTGCAGCAACGAGCAGAGAAAATAATAAGCCGAATTCAACAACACTCAGCACAAGATCCAGTCTATGCAGAAGGCTTGAGGAGATATACAGCGAGCAACAATAGAAAGTGCCACAATACAATGTGTGAACGCTCTGAAAAGACTTTCTACCGTTAGCTGCGAATACAGCCACCGATACTTTTCCAAATAAGGAACAAATTGAAGAGTTCTGGAAAAGTCAACTAGTCACACCAGCATCCTCCAATCTTGGCGCCAGCTTGGTTAACGAAGAACGTCGAGTTTGTCAGAGATATAAACAGATCCATCATGAGCCATTTACTACACATGAAATCTCCGAGGTTATTAAAGAGTTTTATAATTGGAAGGCACCTGGGCCAGATGGCTGAAGAAATTTGGGTGTACACATCATCTATTGGCAGTGTTAATTAGTGATGTTATACTTGACCCAAAGAAGATGGCTGTGTTTTTTACACCAGGAGATACGTATTTTCTGCCAAAGAACCAACAGAGTTCTGCAGACCCCGGTAAATACCGACCAATAACTTGTCTCCTGACCCTATATAAGTTTATCACATTCTGCCTTGAGAAACGCATTGTGAACGAAACAACAAAATTGCGAGCCAGGAAAAAGGGTGTGCCAAAGGATCTACTGGACGCAAAGAACAGCTAATAATTGATTTAGTTATGCGTAATTAAGCCTATATGTCTATATATCAACCGTATCGAAGACTTTTGCGAAGTAAAAACACACAGGCACGATGTGCCAATGTCCATATCGATAGGAGTATTTGCCTTGCTATGAGCCATGGCATGCTGAGCCGATTTTCCATCACAAAAATCATATTAACTAACTGAAAACAAGCCAAAGCTATTTAAATAACCAATCACTCTAACCATGATGATTTTTCCATAAATGTTTGCAACATTAGAAATTAAAGATATAGGTCTATAAACTTCTATCTGTGCTTCATCAGCAGACTAATACGCTAAAGCAACAGAGACAAACTTAAGTACAGCAGGGAAAGGATCACGCTCGAAAGATTGTTTTCTAAAATGTGCCAGTGGGGGCACAATTATACCTGATATAATTTTTATGATGTCACTTGTTATGCCCTCTGGTTCAGGTGATTTTCTCGACTTAATCGAATTAATGGTTTTTATAACTTCACCTAGGTACCACATCAAAGAACAAGTTGGCAAGTTTCTTGTGGTTCTCCTTTGACAAGCCATATCCTAAGCTCTATTTTTTGTGCCGCATTTATTGCTAATGCAATATAATATTCACTTAACTTCTTTCCAATAATTGCCTTATCATTTGGCAAATGGTCCTCATATTCAATGTTTACCTCTTTCTTTTGTTATTCACAGTTTTGACAGCATTCCAAATGCCTTTAAAGCTATCTGTACTCTTCTGAAGCACTTCAGAGTAATATGCTTTTTTCCTTATTTTTATACCACTATTTAGCTTATTTTTATATCGATCAAACTCATCCCGCAAATCATCATGCTGATGATAAAGGAATACACGATTTTCACGACTTAGCTATTATATATTTTTATCCAAGGATGGAACATTCTGACTTAAAGAGGACATCGAACTTCTAGCAATATTTACTATTCTCCGGATTTTACGTCAGAAGCTCCAAGAAAAAGTAGCTCTATTTTAGCATTGTTGAAATTAGTTCTTTCTTCTGAAACTGTTGACGTTAATGTGAAATATACAAATTAAAAAGGTTCTTTTGTAGTGCATGGACATGATGAAAACAACATAGATAATTTGCTAAACTGAAAGGAGGTCGACTAACTTAAAATATTTGCCTGTATCGGCCCAATTGCTTGTAATGAAGCCACTATATGTTACTATATTATGAAATAAAGACTATCTCTTTCAAAGACCCATGGATGGGGTGAAAATGTCAAGAATAAAAGTTTTTGGTACTTTTAGACGTCTAAGGTTTAATGAATGGCATACAAAAGTATAGCTAGGAGCAAATGATATATTTGCACTTATTAGAGAAATCATGAATATGGTTACTATCGATTTAAAGAAGTGTAATGGTCCCATCCGACTATAGACAAACAGCTAATTCTTTTCAGGTGTAGACGCGAGTTCAGGTTGTACATGAGGAGCAAACCAGCAAAATACGGGGTGGAAATTTCGGTCACAACTGACAGTAAAACAGCATATTGTAAAACATCCAAGTATATCCAGACAAAACTTGTAGAAACCCTGAAAGAGACCAGCGCAGGACGGTAGTCAGTGATATGGTGTTAATTATAGTATATGGGTATATAATTACGACAGACACATTTTTTACTACCTTGGGTTTAGCTTGAATTCATTAAAGAGGAAGATGACACTGTGTGGTACTGTTAGGAAAAACATAGCTTCTATTTCAACCACGAAGCCACCACAATATTCTTCAATATTTGATTTTTAAGCCAGAGCTAGGTCTTGAACATATCATATCGTAGTGATTCTTCTAAGACTAAACCTGACATAAATAGTCATTGTAGGGACTTATTTGACAAAAAGAGCAGTGGACTGGACACCTTTGGCAAATTGGTCAGTTAATATACCTGTAAAAAATAATTACGAAGATGGCCGATGGCGCTCTTTCTGAACATCATTGACATTGCCGCAGTAAACGGATATATTTTGTGCATAAATATTGATCCAGAATAGACGTACCTTACCTATTTTTGCTTAAACTTAAATGGATTAATACTGAACCACTGAAAAAGACGATACTAAATGGTGCTGCCATTCAGAGCAAATTATCAAGTAAAAAATTGAAACGACGAGAAGATGCCTACAAAAAATTCGTGTCTCATACACACCCTAGAAAAAATAACTACCGATTTGTATGTATTGTGAAAACATACTTAAACTAAATACATATATGAAGATTCTTTTCCGGCTTAAGAATGCTTGTTTCCTTTTCAGTATTCGGGTTTGCATTTTTTTGCATTGTCATCGTCAGACCATCTTGTTCTCATAGACGATGTAATAAAAGGCAAAACCGGTCATAGAGAAGACAGCAAACATTTGTTTGTCAGAAATGAAGTATCTAAATCTACATTTAGTATGAAACGGTTCAACCAATTAGGAGTTGAATGAATGAAACACATATTTTGACGACCGCAGCCATGAAAGAAGACAACACACACACAAACACATATTTGTAAAAACTACGGAACAGAAAAAATGTTTGCTAGCGTTATTAAATGCAAGTGAATTTCAAAATGTAACCATAAGTATTTTTTAAAACACATTTCCCACAGTTTTTGTTTAAATTTGTCTTAATTAGTATTTCCAAATGTTCTTTTGTGTATTGTACCAGCAATCGGTAAAAAAAAGTGTGTAAATAAAAACGTGAAATGGTACCATATATGATAGAAAGTGACTGAAGTCCCAAGGGACACCAGCCGGTATTAAAAAGAGTAATAAAACAGAAGCAAAATAAACAAAGGAGAACTCATGAAGCAACAAGTGCGTTATGATAGCGAATGTTAATTAAATTTATTTTCGTTAAAGACTTGCTATTTGAAAAATTAGTACAAGTTGGAAAGTAGGCAAAAATGTATACAGTGTGAAACAGCCAAATGGAACAAATTCAATATGTAAGTGAACGTTTATATTTATAAAAAATCCCGATACATCAAGTTGAGATTAAAAAATGACAACCTGCAACGTTAAAATTTTACCACCACCCTCGACCCCCTTCGAGTTACAGTTGCCAGCCCTAGATCTTTAAATAGGAAATAGGACCTTGCAAAACCTCTTTTAAAAGATCTCTATATCCTCTATTCAAAAATGCTTTGATTTTATAATTGGTTGCAAAAATATACAGTCAAAAATCATAATATTGAAGAACTTCGCTACCACACACTATGAGCAAACCCAGAATTTCCAGCAAAAGTGACGTGGGTCCAGCAGAATGAAGCACCGGCACAATATCAGATTATGGTCCGGAAGTAACTTGACTTAATATTGTCAAATTGGTGGATAGGAGGCGAGGATTGTTATAATGCCCCTACGAATACTCACTTTTACACTATTAGGCTTCGTCTTATAGATATATGTAATATACAAAACTAAACCAGGCGATTTAACTCACAAAGATAGACAGTTCGTGGATAATGGACCTGGTTTCCGAGGCCATACAGTAGTCATCACACACACAACTCAGGAAGAAAAATATAGATTGCAATTAAGTTCATTACGCTTCAAATGATGATTAACGTTAGAAGAGATTTGTATTTACAATTAGGATGCTACTAAGATGTTCAATGCAAGCATTTTACAATTATCTTTTATTAAGATTGATGTGTTTTTTATTCTTGCTCATTATCAAGAAGAAAAGCGAATAGTTATAAATTTTTTGTTGTAGCGAAGTTCGCTAATCAATGTTTTTCCTGCTCATTTGTGCAATAAATTCTAAAACCATAATGTTTTAAAAAAGAAAATGAAGGGATCTTTCAAATGAGGTATCACAAGCCCTACTTTCTACTTCAAAATCTAAGGGTTGCAACTGCCACTCGAAGAAAGTTGAATGTAGGCGTAAAGTTTTACGTTGCAGGATGTCATTGTTTAATCTAAAATTGACGTTTTTCGGAAGTGTTAGTTAATTTTCTTTAAAAAAATTAACTAGAAAGGAGATCCCGACTTTTGAATTTTGAAAAAATTTCTTCAAACGAGCGAGAACTAGGCCCATTATGTATCACACCGATAACTCAAAAAATAATGGGCCGATTTTTATAGAATTCGCTGGGTACCTTCCTCTTGCAAGTAGCTTGAACATGTTCGTTAGCCATGAAAATAGGCTCAGATTTTCCCGGAAAATTTTGTTTCCTTTCGAAAAAAATATATATCTCCGGAGATAACAAAGTAAGGGCAACCAAGTTTGGTGCGCCTATTTGTATTATAAATAGTGAAGCATACACCGAAATTTATGTCTGTAAGTTTAAAGATAAAAAAGTTATAGGCATTAAAAAAATAGTGTTTTCCTCAAAACGTCAAAGTCGCGATTTGAAACGCCAAAATTGGCACCATGTATGCATAGAAGCTGACAAACATATGGATTAATATATAAAGAACATGTCGCAAGAAGCATGTTCTGCAAACCCTTAACTTTCAGCTTCAACAGTCATTCTCCTTCACTTTACTAAAATGTTTACAGAAAACTAATATCAAACAGACACTCTCTCTTATGCTTTGGCGGAAGTTTTAGTTAAGTTTATGATTTAACGGGCTATAATTTTTAGCTCATTTTTAAAGAAAGAATTCCTTAATGAGAAGACCGCGACATTTTAATTTTAAAAATACTTCTTCAAATGAGCGCAAACTGGGCCCCTAGAATCCATATCCCGGTTTACATTCAGTTTTTATCTGTTTACATATATACAGGCTGTCACACTTCTACAGCAAAGCTCAAGATAATTGCTATTACACAAGATACGAGAAAAAATTGTATACGTTAATTATAGGGTGTCTTGAGCTGCATCTTATAAAATTAATTTGACCATCACAAGGTGGCCTATAAGTCGTTGGTTACTTTCTCAAAAAAATTCGAACTCCCTTATATTATTTCATTTTTGCATTTTTTATCAAAATATGATACATGTTTGTGAAAATAAAATCAATACGCAGTCAGTCCGAATTTTCATTGAATGCTGCAAATTTTAATAACTCAATTTGTTATTAACCCAAGGTTTGTTGGCTAGGAAATCAGTTTTGTTGCAAACATTTTGAGTTTATTTTCGGAATTTTTTTCGTCATTTTCAACAAAAAGTTATTTCGACAACTAAAAATCTATTTTCAAATAAACACGAACTAGGATCCCTAGAATCCATATCCGGGGCCAGTTTCTATATATATATATATATATATATATATATATATATATATATATATATATATATATATATATATATATATATATATATATATATATATATATATATAATTAATGGGCCGATATTTGGTACCAGATCATTTCTATGAAAATTCACTATCATAACGAACTTGCTGCGTCCAGACTTTTTTTACCTAGAATCAGCAAATTAGTTTTACAAATGTTAGATGAAAATTTACAGGCTTGGTAACCTAAGTAATTCTGACAACTTGTGAAATGCACATATAAGTGACAACCTAGGCAGTGCAGTACGGATACGTCTCGACGTTCCTTAAATGGACTTTAGTAACGTCCGACACTGTCAGTTTTTGGATATGTGACCAGTTGTTTATCTCGTTCCAGTCTGTTGGCGTAAAAGAATATAGATTATTACATAATAGCACTTACGATACCAGGTAGAATTTTTATAATACACCATTATGAATAATGAAAGAGTATGCTCTAGTTCTATTGGGAAAATTGTCTTTGCTCATAAACTTCACTTTGATGTCTAAACAGTTTAGCGACAGCTACTGATGAAAACAACGTTGTTGTCGAAATACGCATCTAGCGCAAAATTTTTTGTTATTATTTTTGTGGTTTGTTGGCGTGATTATGCTTTTTGTTTTAGTTTACAGCCAGTGTCCAACCTCAGCCTTTTACTCTTAAATTTATTAAACATATAAGATATTGCGGATACAAAACATGTTACAGGTTTATACATCTTAAAACAATACTTTTATAATATAATTGTTTATCATGACTTTTACAGTAACAGAGATCTTCTTCCGGAAGTAAAACATGTGTTTAATATAAGGTGACAGGATCATTGGAATTAGTTGAAAAGTAGCTGTAACAAGCACTTCAGTAGTATCATCCATAATCTAAGAAAACAGCCCATTTACAAACAACTGTTGCTTCCTAGGTACTTGTCTACGACACTTAACAGAATTATCATAGGCCATGGTGCTTTTAAGTCTCATTTGTATAAAATAAAAGTTGAAGACAATCCATTTTGCTCATGCGACAATACCAGCCCAGCTGATTTAAATCATTTGATTTTTTCTTCAATTATGCATCATGAACAAAGAAAAATATTATTTTGTAATTTGATAGAATACAATGTTTCCCTTCCACTTGATGTAACGTCACTTATGTATGAAGCTGTGTGTAATAAAAGTGTCATGGTAGCTTTCATGTGTTTTGTTAAAGACTCTAAGTTAGCTAGGTATATATAGGTCTTAGTAAAAAAATGATATTCTGAAAATTGGACTGTTCCATAAATATTGTACTAGTGGCAATACACTATATAGTCTTAAAGTATATTAAATACATTTAGCAGATTAATGTATAGTCAGAGAGATAAAATTAAGTTCCTTTGTGTATTTCCTTGTGTTAACCTCTTTTGACCGCAGCCTCCCCAGTATATTAAAAAGTCACCATGACAGGCTCCATTGGTGTGAAAAGTGTCCCAGTGTTTCTCCTGCAACAACTTGTAGCGTAGATGTGTGCATGCGTATGTATATGTGTGTATGTGAAAAGATAATGTGCATTTTCTGTCCTGCACATAGTGTTAAGTACTGGACGTATAAAGCCTATTGACGTAAGTGCGTATACATGAGTGTATATACCTTCGCGTATGTGTGTGAGTGGAGTATGTAAGTTTTGATTTTAAGATATATTTTTAGTAAACAGCAAGCGTATAGGGAGATAAAAGAAGTTAAAAGAAAAAAGTTAAAGAGCTTGTTAGATTAACAGTTTTAAGTTTTTCCATAATTAAAAGCAAGGTCAGATGCATCCTTGTTCATTTTGAAGATTGACAGTGACTGAATGAGCCAGTTCTCAAAGTCATAACTTTAATATAAAAAAAAAATAATTGTATATAGAGGTTTTCGTGAAAATATAACTATACCTACGCTATAAATTTCATCTAATTCTATTTTAACTAAATAAAGCACAGACATATTTTATAGAACAATTCATGAATTATATTGACAAATTCAGTTCATGTTTTACAGGCTAGATTTATTATACCCGTAAATTATCTATATTTTGTGTCCGTGTAATTCTAATTAGTTTTTACATATAATTGGGGTTATTTATTGTCAAATTAGATGAAATAATTGTCGTTTTTTGACTAAATCACTAGACTGAATAATTGTCATAATTAGCAGTAGGTACTTCTGCGAAAATTATATTAACACAAGCATTGTATAAATTTACTGCACATAATATGCTGGAAATTTATTGTATGGCTCTTGAGCAAGAACACATGTTTATACAAGATGCAAGAAATTAGCATTCAGCAAGGTGGATAAGTAAAATATTGAAATAAGGATTTTGAACAAAAGGGTATGTTTTATCATAAAACGCAGACCCACTGAATATGCTTAAAATTATCCTCAAACATTTCATTTTGTAACGTGATGTAGTTTGTAAAAAAATGACAAATGCTTAGAAGATACTACTAATCATATAATGATAGAAATACAATGTAGAAAATGAATATACATATCCTGCCGACCAGGATTTTAATCACCGACAGATGATAATTTTAGCGTTGTCTTGTTTTCTTTTGAATAATAATTTCCTGGTATATGGAGATAATTTTTTACGTATAATGCTTTCTTTAGGTAGATACATACAGAGCTCCCGTCTACTATTTTGGGACATTTTAGATATTTATCCATGAATTTTCAACACTCTCGGCCTTATTTTTTTAATGTAACAATAAACGAACCCACAATTCCAGATAATACCCAAATCAACTTAGTTCCTTTCAGATGGGATATCTACGTTCCCAAAACATTTTTAAACTATATTTCAGGTGTAAAAGAGCATACAGTATTTAACTTTAATGAAGGTAATCAGCTTAGAGAAAGCGAAATTTTTCCTTCTGAAAATTCGCTAATAAATGTTTTATATTAAAAATTAGTTGCCAATATAAACAATAGTTTCAATGTGCAGCTGGAAATTAAAACGACAACGAAGCATATTAAGTTGAAAGAAACTGGGCTAGTGGTTCGGTAAGTGTTTACGTATGTGATGATTACGATGGAAAATGCGAGATAGACAAAAAAAACTTGGATTGGCGACAATGAGTATTAAAAAAACGGGGGCATGAAGTTGGGGACAGTTACCAGAGTAGCAAGGGTCCCTTCTTCGGGCAAAATTCTGTGTTTTGTGTTGGAGTAAGTGCCAAATATAGAAAGAGAGAGACTGCTGAACGATAGAAAAGTATAAGGAGACTGGGTGAGATTTAACTTTTTTATTAACGTTTATTCGATTCTCTGGATGAAATAAAGAGCCCAAGGTTTTAAGTGGTTGATGAGAACAAATTTTAAAAATGAAAATTCAAATAGACACACGCCACCCTAACCAATCAAAAGAAAATAATAATAATTGTATTTTTCTGATACTTGGAGAAAACGATAATGTAAATTATTAATGTTTACTTAGAGTAAGAAAATAGGGTAGAGGAGAAATTGTGCTCAATATAGAGATTGTTTGTGAAAGATTTATCCTGGTAGTTCTTCTTTTTTGTAAGGAATAAATTAATTATTTATTAAAGGGTTTTTCTTAATTATATTCCGACTCTAACCTTCTGAAAGTAGAGATACTAGCTATTTTGTTAAATAAAGATTAACGAGCTTTGGACTCTATAGGTATTGACGAAAGCCGCTGATTACACAGGGTTACAAATAAGCTGCAGTCAAAACATGTTTGTCAAAAATTACGAAAAGACAGTACGTTACGTACAGTTTGGTAAAAGTAGGTCAAGTTCTTAAAACATATTATGGTGCAGTTAATAGAAGACTATAAAAGTCATGTTATATTTATTTATACAGTTTTACACATAAGTGTATAACTTATCATTTTCGAATGTAAAATACCTCAACTGTGTCATTATCCAGGGTCCGTCAACTGAAATGGCGAAGTTTCCAACAACTTGGGAACTTGTTTGGGCAAATAATAAATGACGTTACATGTACATTAAAATCTAGAATTTCAGATAAATATAATATAATATCATAGGAAAGCAGAGATACCTTTTTATGCAAATAAATGTCTGAATTAAAAAAAAATATTTCTTCAAATAAGCACTAATTAGGCCCCCAAGAACATATATCTGGGGTCGGTTTCAATCAATTTATATACTCGTCTATATATATATATATATATATATATATATATATATATATATATATATATATATATATATATATATATATATATATATATATATATATATATATATATATATATATATATATATATATATATATATATATATATATATAAAGGCATGTATCAGACCGATAACTCAAAAAATAATAGGCCGATTTTGATTAAATTTGGTGAGTAGTGAGTAGCGTCCTTTTGCAAGTGGCCTGGATAACTCCGTTAGCCAGTGAAATTCTTCTAGTTTTTTCCTGATTTTTGTTTTTTTGTTTTCTTCCTTAAACAATATATATCTCCAGAAATAACAAAGTAAGGGCAACCAAGTTTCGTGAGCGTGTTTGTACTAAAGAGTGAACCGTGCACCAACATTTAAGTTTTTAAATTTAAAGACAAAAAAGTTATGGGCATTTAAAAAAGAAAAATTGTGGTTCTCTCAAAAATGCCAAAGTTGCCATTTGAAACGCAAAATTGGCAACATTTAGGCAAAGAACCTAAAACAAATATGGATTATATAAAGAAAATATGGATAATATAATTGCGCATACCTACACACAACTACACGTATATATTTTTAAAGTATTTAAAGTTCAAGTTAAACCTTTTTCGCTACATTAAGTTGAGGTTTTGAACCTGTCCAACACCGACATATCTAAATTTCCTTTACTGTACAATCATTTAGTGAACTAGTGCTACCAGAAGTCTATGGTTTTTCTATGGCCAGAGTTATGATGCATATGAAGATAGCTGTGCCGTGGCTCCCCTTCCCTTCACTTTTAGTCTCTGACATATCTGCTATTCTGTCCTTGTTTTTTGGTTCGCCGTCGAGTCAGCGCCATCTGCTCTCTTGACTTTTCACAAAGGACCGACTTTCACAATTGTCTTGTGGTCAAATTACCGTTTTATATTGATTGTATTACACGGTGAAACGATTTTCTGGCACATTCCCAACTTTTTTAACCTGTGTATAGTTTTGACTCTAATTTTCAAGAGTTAGAAAGTAAGTACTGTACTGTACATTTTGTTTTTCTCAATTTACTTTATAAATTTTCAAACTCCTTAAGAGTTCTCATGGGGTTTCTGCTTGACTCTGTAGCCTTGTGTTGTTTGGTCTGTCACTCCACAACTTTTCAATTTGAACATTTAATTTCACATTTGACTTTTACATGTTGTCAATCAGCTTGATTTGCATTTATTTATTCTGCTAACTTTTAACCTGCTTTGACCGCATGTTTTTGACGCTAATGTAGCTTATTTAGCTCGTTTAACTGTAGCCCGTGGTTTTTGCTCTAAATGTTCGCTTTTTTCTGTTGCTTTTAACCTATTTACTGTTTGACTGTAGATTTTAGCCTTGATGATGTCTGTTATGTTTACTTTGAGATCATTGTGCTTCAACCGGCACAATTGCCTACCAGAAAACAATGTTTTATGACAGACCTTTTTATTGTATTTTAGATTTGTCCCTGAAGATGGCTACTAGGTAGCCGAAACGCACAGGGTTTTAATAATAAATTTACTGTCTGGATCAGAAGCCTTTCATTGATTAGGACACTGGTTAACTAAATATCTAGATGTTGCAAGACAATGGTGTTGAGTTGTCATTTTAAATTTTATGGTTGAAACGAAATGGTCAATTGTTAGGCATTTTAGATTTATTAAAGCGTCTTTTCTACTTGCAAATACACACAAATGTTACATCAGTTTCTGATATATATTATATTTAAAACGTATATATTCACATGCAAGCCATTTTTATTATATATATATATATATATATATATATATATATATATATATATATATATATATATATATATATATATATATATATATATATATATATATATATATATATATATATATATATATATATATATATATATATATATATATATATATATATATATATATATATATATATATATATGTATGTGTGTGTGTGTGTGTGTAAAGATAAGTCGTCGTCCACTTCAGTCATCTAGAAGAAGTTGAACCACGACTTATGGCGTGATGTGTTTTCATATAAAATCCTTACATTTGTGTTATTTTCTATTTTACTTTATTATGCTTGTTAAGCATTTCCTTTGTGGATGTTAAATAACATATTGCAAACAACTAGATTGGTTTTTAGATGTTCTTGCCATAACATCGTTGTTTGTAACCACTAATCTTTGTACCTTTCTCATTAAATAAACTTGTATTTATCAGCCAAATAAGTTTCCCTTTCTTGGCTACCCTTGAATCAAGTTAATTAACTGGCGCTGAGAGTACAAAACAGGATTTTGTGACAGTTCCTTTTTGTATAAACTTTGAATGTGGAATTTCTGGACTGGTTTTCAATAAGCAATTTGCAACAGAACCAACCTGGTATATTTATAAGTGTAAACACCCAGACAAGAGGACAGTGTAATTAGACGATACTAGAATAAATATGAACTATTTCCAATAACTAAAATATTTCTTTTTAAATTATACAATTGTATCTCGTTTATATTAAACATTTGAACAGTATACCTATTTATTTTATGTTAACAAAGAAATTCCTTTCGTAAACACTAAAATTCAATTGCACATATTTTACATATTTCTATGGTAGTATTTATAATTTATGTCAATTCGACAAAGATTTCCTATACGTCTTAATCAAAAAGCTAAAGACGCGGAATTATAAAATAGCAACACACGCACAGAAAGTCCGTTATGGTAGTGAATTTTCATAGAAATTATCGGGCACCAAATATATTTTTTAACTTTTTTTCTTGTAACATATAAGTATAAATTTTGGCACATAGAAAAGAAATCGAGTTTTTAGGGCACGTCAGCTGTAGTCGGGATCATACCGAACCCTAATAGAGTCTCTGCAATCCAAAAATTCCCTTTACCCTTTTAATATCGTAAACCTACGTACCAAATTCGGTTACTATAGCTTTTATATATTTTGAGATAAAAAAATTTCCAAAGGAAAACCCAAAACTCTTTTAGCCTCCCCACGAGCAAATCTAGCACGGTTAAATCTGGGGATTTAGGTGACCACGGAAAAACTTCCCCTTCCAATCCAACGATTTGGAAAGCATCATCTAAAAATCACGGATTTGTTGTAAAAAATGTGCCTGGCATCCACCATGTTGATGCCATAAAAATGTTTTTTATATTAAGAGGTGAATCTTCTAAAAGGATAGGCAGGTTATTGCGTAAAAAGTTTAAGTACGAGTCTTCAAAGATAAAGGGCCCGACAAATGTGTCTCCCAACCTCACTTCACCTGTTTTCGTGATACACTTCTTGCATCCAATGAGGATTTGTTTCTAACCAGCAATGCATATTGAGCAAATAAACTTTGCCACAACTGGTGAAATTTGTTCGTCAGTCCATAAAATCTGTGTGAGCAATTGACGATTTTCATTGCGCATATTTTTCAACCAATAACAATAATTCAGCCGCCTGTAAAAAAAAACTGTGCCTGAAAGGGCCTATTGTAGAACTACATGGCAGCGATGCAGTTTAAAATGTTTTAGAATGCGAAATAATGTAGTGCACCTTAGAGCTAAGCATGAAAAAATATTTCTAATGCTCCATTGGATCCGCACTTGAGCACTTGTTATCTTCACTCCTTGCTGGACATCTACTGATGTGGACTCAAATAGAATGTGCCTACCTCCTGCCTCTGACGTTCTACCAATCGCCGAAACACATCTCTGCGGAATACTAGAAACATTCGGCAAGCATATCTTAACCTTCGGCGTTGGAATAAGCGATTTTTTAAAGATGGAGCACAAAATTCGAAGAACGGACACCAAATATACATAAAACCAAGATAATACTGATAAGAGAATTTATAAAAGTTTGATTCAAGTGATATTTTAGAACGTTTGTTTCCCTTGAAACCAACCGATTAAAAAAATGCTTTTGTCAACATGATAATTATTATAGAAGTGTCTTCGGTAAAGGGATGGATAGCGTAGCTGGACACAAATGTTTTTCGTTGATTAACATTAATTATTCTTTTTCCTACAACTCCGCAGCTAATGGGGGTATCGAACTGAATCATCAAACATATTCCGTTGAAAATTTATTCTACTTTATTTTATATTATGATATGATAACTATGTCATTCTATTTAAAATTTAAAAGGAAAATTAAAAAGAAAACAAGTTTTTCAAGTAGCGTCCTCTGGCGAAGGCAGCGAAAATATATGTGATTTAGCTATCATCTCGTTTGAACAAACAGACCCTCTTTCTCAAAGAAGGCAGATTTCATCAAATTTGGTTGCGTCTAACAAATTTATATACACTTTCATTAGCAGACTTTGTCCCTCCCGCCTGCATAATTTCACGACTTACAGCAAAAAGTGTGAAACCATAAAGATGTATAATTTCAGTAAGATTAACACCGTGTTACTTTTTTGATAGCTTTCATAGGGAGATTTTGCATGAAACCGCTTTTTTTCACATGGCCAAAGGAATTACGCCCCTATTGGCAGAGTTTATATAAAGTTTAGATATGTAACAAGATTCAGAAACACTGATTCCCAGTTTCACAAAGTTCGATTAAAGCTTTAACGGTCGGTCAGTTAATTAAGCCTTACGGCCAATTACACACTATCATTTGGATTTTTGCCATGACAGTCAAATATTTTGAAGACGTGATTGGTCGTCTGAAGCCGTTAAAGTGAGATTTGTTTTTAATTTATTGAAATTGTATATAAAATGATAGTCTCAAACCCAAGAGGTTATACAGTTCAATTAATTGTTTATATATTAAGTTAATAAATCGTATGTGTATATATATATATATATATATATATATATATATATATATATATATATATATATATATATATATATATATACATATATACATATATATATATATATATATATATATATATATATATATATATATATATATATATATATATATATATATATATATATATATATATATATATATATATATATATATATATATATATATATATGTGTGTGTGTGTGTGTGTGTGTGTGTGTGTGTGTGTGTGTGTGTGTGTTTATAATATCCTTAAAGTTTTTGTTTAGATTTTCATTCACTTGATTAATATTCCCTTGCGTTCAATTCGGGAACGCAACTTGACTCACTTATCAGCAAGGACATGTAGTTTCGTAAAATCAAGTAATATATACATTCTTTTACATTTGAAAAACGAGAGTCTAAGCTATCTCCGATAAAACTGGAAGTCGGCTATGTTAAATTTTTATGTCGTTGACGTGCAAGTTCTTCTCAATATCTGAATCTCAAAGCTCACCAAAATCAGTAGAACGGATATCAATTATAAGGGCGGTCCATAGTATGTTTTATTTTAAGAAACTTTTATAAACTTTTGTCTAACACCGTTTTTTTTATTGTGGTGGCCATTTCCAAGTACAGTGAAAGTCAAAATATTTAGCATCTGGCATAGACTAATGCCATCCGAAAATTTTATTATGTATAAACAGCACAAACGTACTTACACAAAAGCAGAGAAGATACATATTTGACAACTTGAATATTCTCACCTGAAACAAAAGAAAAAGGTATTAAAATGCTAGAAATACTGTAACAAACATTGGGTACCAGTTTAAAATTGTGATGTTTTATCTAAATACACGTTGTCAATTTACAAACTGTCCACCCTTGGTATCTAATTTTGGAATTCTGCGAAATAGAACCATCTTGTTACTAACGGGAAAATCTTATGGAGTACTATCTCTCATTCCTAGGAGTGTGGATAGACGTAACTTTGAAAATTTTGACAGGCAATTGGGGAGGGGGGGTTAAGTGGCAACGCATTTTGAAGCTCGATTGATATTAATAATTACCTTTAAAATAGTGTTTTTTCCAATTATTTGCCAAGTAGTTTTCGAAAAATTACTTTCAAACTTAAAAATGTACTAGAAACTACCTGTTTTCTGTTTGGAGTGGTAATCACTAAGAACAAAAAAAACTTAAGCGGGTGGGATCTTAGACGGCAATTAATGAGTGAACTGTTTAAAATATAATTTGATTTTAATAACATGCATCTTCTCGCGTTTTCGAGATTACGGATGCCGCACTTAATTTTATCATTTTTATCATTACATTATCAATTCATTCGCATATTTGTTACTTGTCTTTCGAATGCAAATTATGTGAACTACAGAAGTATGGTCAAGGGATTGGGAAAGTATATTCTGAGAATTATTGAAAATATTATTATGTTCCAAGCAATACTAGTTTATACGATATTTTTAAACTCGTCCCTAAAAAATGCTAATTCGCTTACTTTGACTTTTTTTACGAAGATAATAAAAAAATGCACAAAATTGACCTGAAAATCCGCTAAAAAAATTTTATGGGCGTAAAATATCTAAAACAATTTTTTTTCGCGAGAATTCATTAAAAGATTTGTTTTTACAAATCACTTACAAAAAAGTTGCACTAAAATTTCACTATATACTTTTTACACAATAATTTGAAACAAAGAGAATTCGTTATTATGAGAAAATTTGTTAATAAAAAATAAACATTATACAATCTTGTCTAAATACAAATGTAGGGCCTTTCTCCCTGGCTTCACAGAGAAAATTATTTTGCCTGTGGATGTAGCAAAAAGCAAAATCCGTTGCAAAGAAGAAAACAGGCAGTACTGTAGCTATATAAAAGGTACCTACGTATGTATTAAGTATGAAACAGTTTATTCAAGTAGGAGCAACAACGATATAATCTGTTAATAAAACTGAATTAAAAGTCTTAAGATAACTCATCTCTTCATTAGTGATTTTTTTTGCGATTATTCTCCAAAAAAATCAGTGTTAGAAAATCTGATTAGATAACGTTAAAAGTTAATAAAAGACTAAAATAAACTTTAAAAAAATCAGTCGCCACTATGATCTAACTCGTGTTTATTTGCTGATGTACCGGTCCTTTTACCACTTTGACACCGTGAGTATAATGATCAATATATACGTGACGAAAATCACTAAAGTCGTATGTATGGTCTTTAATTATTTGTAATATGTAAGGTCTATTTCAAATGCATTTTTTTGCAAATATTTTAATCAAACGAAAAAATGTAACAGTTGAAACATAAATTTAAGACCTTGCTAAATACACATTATTGGTTGTTTACTAGTGATAATTTCATCAGTTCCAGAATTTGTTTAAAAATGTACAAACAGTACAAACAGTTTTGACGCTTCAAATTGTCGCTTGACTTTGAAACAAAAATTCAAAGTAAGTTTTTTTCATACTTTTTGGTCTTTTTGTGCCATAGAGTTGATCTTTGACTGTGAAATTTAATTGATTTTATTTGCCACAAGCAATATTCTGGGCTTCCTCCACCGACCTCCAGTGGCATTCAATATTTTTTCATATATATCAAGCTGACATTCTGCTCATTTGCTCAATTTTCTATCTTGGCATATTTAAAAGATTTTCGAAGGCATTTGGGACAAGTAATTTCAAAAGTTCGAAAAACACGTCAACATTGAACTTCAAATTACTCGAAAATGGTCAACTTAAATATGTTTTAACAAGAATACATTTTCTATCTAAAATAAATCATGCTTTGAGATTTTAGATAAATGTATTAGATAACACCACGCACAAAAAGATATGGAAATTGAACCACTTCAGCCCCATTGTAAGTTACGCCTCTAAAGAAAATATGAAGATTTTAAGCATTTGCTTACTAGTTAGTAATATCTCCCATAAAAAACTACGCCCTCCTGTCAAATTTCATTAAGTTACCTGTAGTAGTTCTGAAGAAAATACCAGAAAACCATTTTGTTTGGTTTGCTACATAGAAAGAGTCAAAAGCTGTAGAACAAGTGAGTCAACACAGGTCCGCAATATAAGGAACTAAGGTACGCTAAACAATTACAATCAGTGAAAAAGTAATATGATATGAAGAAGCCGTATAAAATTATAATTCACACACACACACACACACACACACACACACACACACACACACACACACACACACACACACACACATATATATATATATATATATATATATATATATATATATATATATATATATATATATATATATACACACACACACACACACATATATATATATATATATATATATATATATATATATATATATATATATAGAGAGAGAGAGAGAGAGAGAGAGAGTATAGCCCGAGTCAACATATATCTTTCAAACGAAAACTTTGAAAATGGTGGCACATCCGGGTATACCGGAAACCGCAACCAACTCATTTATTTTAAATAGAACATCCTATATATTATTGCACATTTAAATTCGCCGTTAAATTTTAAGTCAACTTTGTCTAGGCCATCATGTTCTAATTTTCAACCATTTCTGAGATATTCGTGAATTATCGTTATTTTTGAGGTATCAACTTCATCGAGAACATTATATCTACCAAATGTTTATATATATATATATATATATATATATATATATATATATATATATATATCCAAAACTTGCTAACACTATTAGAAAGACATAAATGTATCTACCCTGATAGCAATTTTTTCAAAGATATATACAGGCTGTTTATATATTGACCTTGAATTTTTTATTAGGAAATATCAAAAATCTCACAATTCTCAAATGGAACACCCTCTATTTTATAATACTATTGGATGGCAAAATGAAACAAGTATTAAAATATATTAGGTTTACCTATAAATATCTAGCATAGTTTTTGAATTAATCAGCTTTTATAAATTTCACCGAATTACTTAGGTACTTTACTTAAGTTTCCCAAAATTTTTCCATAAATACAATTTGTGGAAATTGCACCACATATTATTTTACGGATTATCGGACGAACATGCCTTGAATATAATATTTTCCAAGGGAAAAGTGACACAACAAGCTGAAAATTAAAGACTGGAATGCTGAACGAATCTGCTATACTGGTATATCTTCGGTATGACAATTTAAATACCAGGACACAATCACTAGGGAAAATGATAAATGAAGAACCTTATTACTTCCCAATCAATTCTAAATGTGGTATTTAAATGTAAAAACAAACATGCCAGCTTAAATAAGGTGCTCAATGTGATTGCCATTCTCTTCTAAATACTTTAGAAATCTGTAGTGAATCGCATAATTCGTCACTTTCTTCAACTGATTGACAGGCAAGCTATTTATAGAGGCCACTACTCTGTTGAGTAAATCATCTTCCGTATCAAGTGGACAAACATATGCTCTATTTTTATGTAGCGCCCAAGGGAAAAATCTTTTGGAATCAGATCAGGCGACCTTGTGTCCATCTCCAAGAACCGTTACGCCCAAACCAGTGATCCTCAAACATACGTGACAGTTCTTCATATACTAAAGTATTTGAGTGCGAAAGAACCCCATCCATTTGGTATCAGGAATCTCTGAAAGCGCTGAGTGGTAAACTTTCCAAAAAGTCGTTGCAGTACCTCCCAGTGTGTGCAGATATCCTACATTGTTTAAATTCTGTTTATACATTTCACATGCGACTTTATCAGACATTACCATTATGGATATATTGAATTTAAAATTCACTTGGAAATGTGAATTTCGTGTGATATAAGGATTTTTGTCTGCCCAGTTGTGCATATTCCTTCGGTTATACGCCCCATAACGTATGATTTTGACTCAACTGTCCCTATCATTTTGGAGAGGAATGTCCGGTCTTCTCAAAACCCCATACGCTTCTCATTATCGCCTGCATAAAGTTCTTGTACAGGTATGTACGAGTATGGATGATATTTATGCCTAGTTAGTATCCTCTGCATTGACGAATAGCTTATTTCTAGGTCAACGTACGCTGCTCGTATTGGTGACAGTGATTGGCTCTCAAAATAAGCTAGAACATTGACTTCACTGGTTTCATCTTAGGTCACTGGATGTGGCACCTTTTTAGCGGTATTGAGGTTCAAACATAGAAACTTTGCTTCAATAAGTTTGAATTTAGTCCCGTTCATGACTGTCTGAAAATTTGTCGTTAAAAGTGCGACAGGTTCTGCCTATAATTTTACCACATTCGCCAGGAATAAAAAATAAATCTGAAATTACTGAACTTGTATAAATATACAACCGACAATTGACGATACATTTTCGACATGAATACTTTCACAACAACTGTATAATAGCTTCCCGGTTTTTATTGAAGATCATAAACTCATTTATTCAAAAATTAAATTAGGTAGGTATAAGTAGTAGAGAATATCATTTGAGGAAGGTCCGTCTGATAATTTGTTCTCTTAAGTAACTCGCGTAGTAAAGTAGTAATAAATGGTGTAATTTACACAAACTGTATTTATCGAAAAAGGTTGGGAAACTTAAGTGAAGACCTTAATTAATTCGGTGAGGTTTATAAAAGCATGATTCATTCAAAAACTATGCTAGTTATAGGGAAATCTAATGCAGTTCAATAAAGATTTCATTTTTTCATCAAACAATGTTATAAAATACAGGCTGTTATAATTGTCGCGAGAATACATTTAGCCTTACAAACTTTGTCCCTATATTAGGGTAGAAATGGGCCAGGGCTGAAAATTTATTAAGCTGTTAGTTGGTTGTAAACAGTCTCTGTTTTTAACATTTTGTCTTATTTGGAGCTGGCGTGACAACATACTACTTGGTTCCGCAACTAGGTGGCGGCACGTTGCTTCGTGTCTACCATTCAGTATTGGAAGGCTGTTCCATTTGAGAATTGTGGGATTTTCGAGATGTTCTAATACCAAATTCTTAGTCAATTTATGAACACCCTGCAATTATCTTCGAAAAATTGAAATTAGGATACTTTGATGTTTTTCTAGCAATGTCAGTAAGTTTTATATTTATGGAAATTATAATTTGGTACATACGTCTCTCTGAAATTGTTGATACGTCAAAAATAAATACGTCAAAAATAACGGAAATTCACGAATATCTCAGAAATGGCTGAAAATTAGAATATGATGATTCGGACAAAATTAACTTGAAATTTAACGGTGAATCCAAATATACAATAATAATAAGCAGTCCTGGTGTTCTATTTAAATTAAATGAGTTGATTGCGGTAAATAAAATATAACAAAACCTCACGTGCATGTTTTAATAAAGTAGAACAAATATCAATAAAACTAATCTTATGGATAAACATTGGGATTTGCCATCTTTAAGGCGATAGACCTTGATCAGATTTTATCGAATTTTCGCAGAAAAAAATTTGATTATGAGGAGACCGCGACTTCTAATTTTTCAAACAATTTCTTTAAACATAAGCAAAATGAAAACCCAGTCCTGGTGTTCTATTTAAATTAAATAAGTTGATTGCGGTAAATAAAATGTAACAAAACCTCACGTGCATGTTTTGATAAAGTAGAACAAATATCAATAAAACTAATCTTATGGATAAACATTGGGATTTGCCATCTTTAAGGCGATAGACCTTGATCAGATTTTATCGAATTTTCGCAGAAAAAAATTTAATTATGAGGAGACCGCGATTTCTAATTTTTCAAACAATTTCTTTAAACATAAGCAAAATGAAAACCCTAGAACTCACACAAGTTAACTTGAAATTTAACGATAAATCCAAATATACAACAATATATAGGGTGTTCTATTTAAAATAAATGAGCTGATTGCGGTTTCCGGCATATGTGCCGCCATCTTAAAAATATTTTTATTGGAAAGAGAGGTAGTGACTAGGTTTACGCTAAGAATTTCATATCTAAAGTGCTATTACATGTTCGAAAGTTTCTAACCAACGTGTTGCGTGAATCACCCTGTATACAAATTTAAACTTACTCGACATGTTTAAAAAAACTGTCTCAAAACGGTATCCTTATAATAATTTTTTTTCTACGAAAATTCGATAAAATCTGCTTAAACGTCTATCGCCTTAAATATGTCAAAACGCAATTTTTAGCTACTAAGAATACTTTTATCGACATTTGTTCTACTTTATCCAAACATAAACGTGAGGTTTTGTTAAATTTTAGTTACAAGGCTTCGTTAGTTCTATTTCCATGTGATATCGTAAGCACTTACCCCAACTAAGTAACAAGTGACAATGCATATATTTATGGCTGTGTACAAAATGTTAAGAAAGTCATCGTACTGGAGAATTTTAAGCAATTTCATACAATAAATACCATTAACGAAACATAGCGTTACAAGACGCTAGTAATAAAAACTAATTTATTCAGATTTTGCTGTAGAGTCTAAGCGTAAAAGCCAGTTATATTGTAAGACTGAGTATCCAGTACGATTAAAAAGCTGCCTTGCAAGGAACATTAAGTCCGGGAGCGGACCAATTTGTAATATATAAGAGGCTATTAAGGGTTGATAAAAAGCCAACGCGACATTTTCTGCTCGGTAACGACCCATATGAATAATAAACTCTATAAGCTATACATTAAAAGCTCGATGAAGTAGGAAGTTAGTAAAATCAACAAAAATAATATGTAGAATCCTTCTGCATGTTTATTTTCCCATGAATTTGGTTTTGAAGGTTGCTATTTTCTAATAAAAATAATGATATTAACGCAAATGATATCAAAAACTATTGGTGCTGAAAGGTATACCACGTGGCGGAATATATTAAGTTAGCTTCATTATAGATGTGTGAGAGTTTCTATCGGGCCGGTCAAATGTTATATAGGCAACCGGAGGTAACTACAATGGGAAAACTATTGTCTTCCTTCTTTATACGCCAATCTCAGAGTGACTTTGCTGGAGCGTTGGCTTTTTTCCGAGGGTATAGTTAAAATACGTGCACAATAAGCCAAAGTTGCAATGCTATCGGGGAGGCAAAGCCGCGGACGAGCCCTGAGGGAGAAAAAAAGGTTGAAATATGTCTAAGATATTTTTGACATACTTGACAACCCATCGATAGTTTTTTTCACAAGGTAAGCAGTAGATTCTCTCCAATCAAGTCCATTGACAAAATATAGAACAACGACCAATTATCCTTTCTTGACACCCTAGATATCAAAAATATAGATGGGTCAAAATTTGACTTTGATAAAAAGAAACTTCTACAAATCGCTTTATATCATCACATTTAAATCATCCCTTTGCTTACAAAACCTCGAAATTGAGCTTTTTTATTCGGTGGTTACTCAGTTTTCCTTTGAGCATTTAGCGATACATTTCGGAGATGAACAGAGTTATAGATATTGCGATTTTTGATTGTTCCTTTTTAGACATTATGTGTAGATTATCTGCTGCCCATTGGTGACAGATGTCGATAAGTATTATTACTTACGACATTTTAGCCTGATTTCGATGGGCCACCCAAACATTTCGCGGTACTCCCTCTCTATCCTTTTCCTAGAAAGGGGCTGGACAAAATATTTAAAGCTAATGACTCTAGGGTCCTTTATAAAGTTGATTATTTACCGAACCTCGTGGGTAGAATAAAGCAAATTAATGGTTGTGACTTCGGATAAATTCAATGAGCGCCTAGCTGATTTTAAATTCAATATACCAGAAAAATGTATCGCTGTCCAACATATGCTTGACTCGGGACATAAGATAGTCAATAGTAATCTTAAGTTGTTGAAAGTAACTACAGATTATCGCAAGTTATATGCTTTGGAAATTTTAGACATCCAAACAGTGAACCTAAAATTTAACGAACTCAGGTATGTGTACAGTTGATTCAGCCTTTTTAGATATAGCGCGAGATAATTTGTGGTTGCCTTCGACATCGACACACGAACCGCTTAGGCATGTTGACTGACTTAAAAATAGTTATTTGATTGCGTCGTCAGATATAACATCACCTAGTATCGCCTCATCTGGTTCTGAATTATCCGGTATTGCGTCATACGGTGTTGCAGCACCGCTATTACATCACTTATAGCAAATACTTTATAATGACAATACAGGACACTCCGGCTAGTTTCGTGTTTCGAGAATATCAGCGCCCCTAGCGGATAATACTGATGTTACGTCGTTCGAGAACGTATAACACTAGCAACTGCTGGTGTTTAAGTGTGTATAATTAAGTTTGAGCGGTGTTTTTTACAATAAATGTTAGTGTTGGGTATGTGCAATCTATAGTTGTTCGAATTATAACGTGCTACGTATATCAAAGACATTTCGTAGGCTTCCAAAGGATGTGAATATGATTTTTTGTGTTTTCTTTTGTTATCAGCGAATTTTTTTACAAATTCGCCTAATAATTACTGTTAAACAATAACTATAACATGGATTGACGATAAGTTTGTATTATAGATGCAAGAAAAGGGTACTGTTATCAAAAAGAACTGATTTGGATATAGTACTGAAGACACAAGGTGCAGTTTACATTTCAATGTCACTTCCAAAAGAATTAATTTGTTGAAGCAGAAGACAAATTCACAATCACATTTATGCCAATATGTACAGTTCGCAGAAGATAATTTATTGTGTAATATTTACCATCATGTACCTATTTCTAGATAAACTTCGTAAACGGATGGTTGAAAGGCTTCAATCATAACTTGTCTTCCGGTGCATCAAAAAAAAAGAATATGAAGGCAAAAAGGTTTTTCTATCTTCTTCTGTGTTCTTTTTTTATTTTAGTATGGCATAAATTGTCACATTTTTTCACATTTCAAATTATTTTACTTGGTAAAGGCTTTTAATTATCTTCTCAAGACAAGTTTTTAAAGAGACAAGTAAAATTAGCAGAATCAATCCTATAATAATTTATTCACGGAAGTAAGAGTTAGTCTCACCTTTCATTTGCAGAATTTCTTAATTATGTGCTAAGTATATCAGTTAGATATTTTAAAATATTAGATTAATAAGACAGTTTTCATGTAAAGATATAGCAAATTAAGTACTGTGCTACCATTTATTCCTAGAACAATTATTTATAGGTACAGATTGTAACTTAATTGCCTCAGAAACAGCTTTCAGTATATTCCTATACATACCCTTGAAATAGTAGTTTAACGACGATTTCAAGGTAGTACATTAAATTATGATGAAATGAGATTATGGGTAAGAGAAATTTGCAGAATTATTCATGCTGAATTCATTTAGGTTTCAAGCTGATTGTTGATACAAATTCTATTTATAACTATATAATCAGAAAATGTTCACTGTTTTGTCATGTACAAGTTTTTATATTCATCTATAATAAACCAATTATCTAAATTAAGAATATGCAGATAAATATACAATTCAAATTACCCGCTCAGTTGTCACTACTTCACGCGAGGTGGCGCTAGTGTACCTGTCAGAAATATCACCAATAATAAAGCATAGGAGTGTCCCGTATTGTCATTATATAGTATTTGCTTATAATTTAGGTATATAAATAGGATAATTTTGCAGGTGCAGCAAGTTTAGCGACAGCCACTGATAAAAACAACTTCGTTGTCGAAATACGTCTGTGGTACATACAACTTATCTTATTATTTTTCTGGTTTTTAAGGTGATACTCTGCTTTTGGTTTCAGTTGCCTTCCAGTCTCCAACATCGGTGTATCATATTTATAAATAATGTATCATTTTTGAGAAAAATGCGCTATATATTGACAGTATTCACCAAATACAGATGTAGAGGCTTTTACTCTGGCTTCACAATACATTCTTATTATTTCCTCTGCAGTCGGTTTTGCCTTTATGAAATCATTAGGCGGAATAAAATTAACAATATCTATAGGTTCCTATTATCGTTGTAATTACAATAAATGCTATTGGTTGCTATTATAGAAATCAATAAGACAGGTCACCGTAGACAATACTCACCTTGCATCAGATATCACATGTGAGTTGTTTTTTTTTTTCAATAGAGTAGCGCCACAAACTGGCATTCAGCTGTCACGATCACGTTTTTATCTACTATCGTTACTGATTGAAGAACATATAAAAGACCCCAGGTAACTTAAATTATTGTAAGCAACCCTATCTTAATGAAGCATATTAAATTTTAGTTCCGAAATTATTTGCCGAAAATTCATTAATGCCCGACCACCGTAAACCCCGTCCTGCATTTCAGGTGTGTACGTTGAAATTCAGATATATGAAGACGCAAGAAGTCTTTGTTGAAGAAAAAATACGTCGCATTACTACTGGACAAATATTTCTTAGAACTAAATGAACGTTGAGAGTATGCCCGCATATTCTAGATATTATTTTTATCTTAAAAAGCCGTTGGAAATGTTCTAAAATTTTCTGAGAAGGCATTGAGCTGGTCCAGGCCATTACAGGATCAAGGAAAGTCTTGATATATCTATCTCTGTCAGACCTACATGTCGAATAAAAATTTAACCTTCAACATTCTGGATTGTAGACCAGGGGTCTGAGGCGTTGAGACGGGAATTTGGTTCAACTTCGGCGCTCAAATCTCTACGTCTTGAGGAGTTGTCGGCTAACACTTCTCGGGTGAACATGTCTGTAATTATCGTAACTAATAATCATCCTAAAACAGGGTGTAGAGTTCTCTTTTGTTATCGTTAATGTCTAATAACTAATGTCAGTGACTATTACAATTTTTTTTATCGCATTTTGATCTTGAATTAATAATGCGTTGTTATTAAAACACGCAACTTAAGCAGTCAAATTTCGTTTTCTAATATGGTGAGTTCCTGAGTGGGTCACACACAATTCAACTAAGTTACCGAGTTCAATATCAATCAGTGCCAGTAATTTCAGCTACAGCTAATCAGAACTCAATTATCGTGAAAAATTCTAGTAAATTTATCTGTCGACGACGTCTTCAGGTATTAATTCATTTAGAGGCAAGAACCACCTGTTTGACATCAGTTCATGGAAAACATCTCTCGTTCTCTCCAATTCTCTCGCTCTCTTGGGGGATTGAAGGCCTGTGTTCAGCACTAGTGGTTGCTAGCGTCTGGAAAACATCCTCAGGCACTCATCAGATAACTGGAAGCGGTACAAATGCCCCTAGATGAGACACGACGCTGGTGAGTGTTTTTTATATTTCTATCTGTATGGAGCTATCGATCCCTTATAGCAGCCCTCTGAATTTCAAGCATCCATAAATAAACTTTCAATTTAAAGTAATGCAACTGAAATTTTATCCGTGTCAGTGAGGGGTGTCTGATTTTTAATTTAAATTTCGTGTTCATCACCTAAGACTTTGTCAATTTTATAATTTTAGTAATATCGCTCTCAATTTGTTATTAATAAATATTTTCATGTAAAATATCGAATCTGTAAATTTCTTAATACTTTTAATTGACAATTGCTAAGGTAAAAATTTAAAGTTTTTTTATCATTTAAATAATTAAAATAGACAGGCCATTTAAGCATTTTGTAATAACTGTCTAAAGTTTATTTTAAATTCGAAAAGATCAGTAAAACTGATTAGAGAACGTTAACTTTTTTTATATCTAATATTTATATCTTTTTCGTAATGTAATGTCATTGTTTTTCATTCTGTAATATGCTCTGATTAATTTCCTTGTTGAAAGACTTTATATTCACCTTATTTTCGTTTTCATTGAATAATGTATATTTCATCTGAATTTCAACAACAGTGACCAAGTGAATCTTGGCTGCTATCACAATTTATATCAATAAGTTTAATACTAATATTATATACATACATCTTTGTTTCATTGAAAAGAAATTCCTATCCAGAAAAATATCTAAAATTCATCGACAAGACAAAACAAAGATATTCATATAGACTATCTAGATATCGAAGAAAATTTAAAGAAGCATCACAAAGACTAGGCCCTAGTCTGTAGATCTCACAAATATAAGACTTCAGGCAGTGCAAACCAATAAAAGCCTAAGTAGTAAATAACATCAAAATCTTTCAGCCTTACAAATCATTTCTAATCTTGCTAAATATAAATCTGATAGACCGCAGCCTCCTCAGTATGTTAAAATGTCACCATGACAAGCTCCATTGGTGTGAAAAGTGTCCCAGTATTTCTCCTGCAGTAACTTATAGCGCAGATGTGTGAATGTGTATGTGTATGTATGTGCACATGAATAATAAGTACTGTGCATTTGATGTATTGCATCTAGTGTTAGCTACTGTACAAATAAATCCTGTTGACGTGAGTGCGTATACATGAGTTTATCTGCGCTCACGTATGTGCATATGAATGGTTGTTTTATTTTAATACCTATTTTTAGTAAACAGCAAGTTTATAGCGAGATAAAAGAAATAAGTTAAAAAAAGATACCTTGTTAGATTAGCATTCTTAAAACAGGTTTTGCCATTGTAAAAAGCAAGGTCAAATGCATCCTTGTACATTTTAAAGATTTACCGTGACTGAACGAGCCGGTTCTCAAAGTCAAAACTCTTAAATATAAAAAATAATAATAACCATCATTGCCGGTCCCAATCCCGGGTGTGAGAGGGGGAGGGGGTGAAGTAAAAACCACGTTAAAAAACTAGAGCCCGTCTGGCCTGGACGGTAGCACCCTGTGAGGGCTCTTGGCTAGGGCTACAGGTCTGTCTGGCAGGTGGGTATACTGCTTCCAGCAGTGTGCTCACCGCTACTCGTAACGACGTAGACGGTACAGCCAGCCAGGCCAGCTGTCCCATATCCTATTTATCCTCTTTTTCATTAACCACATTACCTTACTCTTTATTTATCCCTACCTGGGCTGCCAGGGTTAATTGGTGGCACCCATGAGAGAAATGGAGCAAACTTAAAGCCTCGAAAGAATGCCGCTGCCTGGGGTTTGCCAGGCTATGTCTGAAGCCGGCTATGGACATGCCAGCATGCGGGACGTCGCTATCGAGGTGCTGGTGAGGCGGGTCCCTGCAATGCAAGAAATTACAGCCCAAAATCAGCAACAGGGGAGCAGGGCCCGATCTAGCTTTTTCGCCGCCCCGGGCAAAAATAATATTTGCCGCCATTCACAATGATACTTTATAAGTCATAAACATTTTATTCCAGAGGTGGGATGGTGCAAATTGCGACTTAAAAAAAGAGGTTATTATTTTGACCCGTATGTATCCAATGTTGTTGGAATTGAATAATATTCACATATGTTTTTGAAGAGTATACTAAATTTCATGAGTAGATGTATGTATGTAGCTGTTTTTTAAGAAAGTCCGGACTGGACTAAAACAATTATTTTTTATCGATTTATGTATCTTTTAACTTAGATAACAGTGAATATTTTTCATCAAAATCGGTTTAGAAGTTCAAAGATGTGGACCAAATGTTATATGAAGTCGGTTTATGTTTATGTAACTTTTGTTACATCGACTATGCAGTTTGGATGAATGGAAAAAAACAAAAAAAAATGATTTTTTAAAATTTAATACAATTAAAAAACTCAGTTATGTAGAGCCACAAAACGAATTCGTCATTCTTAAAAGATAAACAAATTAAATTAAAGCACTTTGTTTCGGAGAATATTAAACTCTGTCAAGTAACTAAAATAATTTTCTTCGCACTTTTTGTTCTGCAAAATCTTTAATAATTTGTGATAAGTTTATACTGTCACAAATCTTATGTTCTATTGAAATCATAGCCAATCCAGATAATCTTTTTTGTGTCATGGTGGACCGCAGATAATTTTTTATTATTTTTAATTTAGAAAAACTTCTTTCACCACTTGCAACTGTTACTGGTAAAGTCAAAAGAATTCTGAGAGCGATACTGATATTTGGACCAAATCTTAAATCTGTTATAAATTTTAAAACATCTTGGGGAGACAAATTAGTATCTAAAATCATAGAAAGAACTGATAACTCCTCTGAAAGTTCTAATCCATTTATGTCAGATCAGGCCTCGTGGGTTAAAATAGTTTCGAGGTTCTTACATTGTTCTAACAATTCATCTTTTGGTAGTTCTCTTAAGGCATATATGTTATATAAAAAAGCAAAATGTTTACTATGCTCAGAAATCTGGGAAAACCTTAACTCCAAGGAGTTTATAGCTGTATCTATAATGTGAAAAAATACTTCGATTTTATATTTTTGACGAGGATCAGTGATTGGTTCATCATTACACTCGTAACCAAATTGCTTCTTTTTAGATCGAACACGATGTTTAGGCACATTTTCAAAATCTAACACCTCACTGTCCAATTCAGTAGCCAAGGTTTTGGCGTCTTCAATAACTTGAATAAAATACTCATCTGAACGTGAGTTTTCAAAGAAAACTTTGGTGTTTTTTAGTAATTTAATGACGGAAACTAACTCAAAATCTTTACTTTGCATTAACTTACTCACAGGATTTATCCGATTCAAAGTTTCATACCAAATTATTACAGAGCACAAAAATTTAAACTGTTTAATTTGATTTAACAAACCTGAAGCTTCGTCTCGTGTAGAGGTATCCATATCTGTGTTTTGGTAAACACTGAACAGTGCATCGTAAACTTGCCCTATTTGATGTCTTAGTGGTTTTATTGCCTCGATTCGACTTTCCCATCTCGTGTCACTAAGTGGTTTCAGAGTAATACCTTTTACATTCATCAAAAGAATTGACCATCTCAACGTTGAAGAGGCAAAGAAAACGTATATCTTTTGCACAATATTAAAAAAGTTTGTAGCTTCCAGTAGAGACTTTGCCATATCGTTTACTACTGAGTTCAAAGAATGGCTACTGCAAGGGACATAAAATGCCCGTGGATTGATGTTTTTTATCCTGGCTTGGACCCCACTTCGAATACCTTTCATATTGGATCCATTATCGTACCCTTGCCCTCTTATGTTTTCTAAAGGCAATCCAAGTGCTGATAATTGTTGTAAGATAACTTCTGTTAGTTCGAAACCTGTAGCTTTTTCGATTGGTATAAATCCTAAAAAACTTTCGTTTATCACAATTTCTGATGTTCTTGGGTGGCATTCGGTTTCATTAATAGAAATATACCTAATTATCAGGGTCATCTGCTCTGTTTTACTAACGTCCGGGGTACAATCTAAAATTATAGAATAGTATTTCGATTTTATAATAGCTTTCAAAATATGGCTTTTTATACTGTCTTCCATTGTATTAATGAACTCATTCTGAATGGTTTTACTTAAGTAGATTGCTTGTTTTTCCTCTTTCTGCAAAACTCTGCGTACATGTTCCTGCATAACAGGATCAAATTCGGCTAACAGCTCTACTAGTTTTAAGAAGTTACCATTGTTAGATTGATACAGATTATCAGTAGTACCTTGAAAAGCCAAGCCACCTTTTGCCAACATTTTAATGATTGAGGCAATACGCAACAAAACTCCATTCCAGTGTTCTATTTCAGATCTGTGATTCGGCATCTATCGTATGCGACGATTTGAGCCTACGTGAAAGTTCGAACCAAGATTTCACAGCTTCTAGGTGATTTTTTGATGTCTCATGACATTTAAGCGTATCACCTACATGCTTCCAATTTTTGTAGCCACCTTCAGATAGACCGGAAGTTGTAGTTGTATTAAATATTTTGCAGCAAAAACAATACAGTGAATTTCGTGCCACAGAATACACAAGCCAATCTCTCAAAATTTCTTCACCGTTATTAAGCTTTCTCTTATAATATCTCGAAGTAAACCTTCGACCATTGTTATCTCGTGGAAATTCATATTCATAAAATGGGTTAGGACAACCTCTATTTACTAAATATATTCTTTCTGCATCTGTCATTCTATCGGGCCACATTGCTGGATCGGCATCCAAAGAGAACGTTGGACCTATTGAAACACTTGTAGTTGCAATAGCACCTTCACCTGTAATAGCGCTTGACCCAGAAGCAGCAGGTTCACAGCAGATAATTTTTGGTGTACCTTCGTCATGTGGATTACTCGGGGCCGCAGCTGCTAGATCGGTTTCTCGTAATAGGTGTATGGGTGACGATGGTTTGTTAAGCTCACCTTTCTTCAAGAAGGATTCTAATGACCCTGCTTGCTTTTGTCGCTCTGCATCTTTTTCGAGCCTTCGTTTTTTATATTGGTATCCCGACAAGCGTGATCTACCGCCAGCCATTTTGTACTATAAAATTAAAAGTATATATTAAATTCAAATAGATGTAATATAAGCCTATAAATACCACATTGGTTAGGCACCTACTCATCTACTTGAGCTTTAATAAAATTGAATTGAATTATGAATAATCGGCTATATAAATCAAACAGGATTTTTGCTTAGGTTGTATTGCAATAACTGATAGCTGTCTTCCTGATCATCATTTGAACCACAACATTATTTATTATTCAAAAAAATGAGTAGGTACCTTACTTTTATATTCTCTATTATTTCGGGTAACTTGTTTGAGACCTAAAGTTGTGCTCCCCTGCGGCAACCCGGTAACGTTTCGCAGCTGAAATTAACGTGGTCTACATCTATAGGTAGTAATCAACAAGATTACCCTGTTTCGTATTAGTGAATTTTCGTAGAAAAAATTCACTAATGAGGAGATCCCGACTTTTGAATTTTGAAAAATTTTTTGAAAATGAGCGCGAACTAGGACCCCTAGAACCCATATCCGGGGTCAGTTTCAATTTATATATATATATATATATATATATATATATATATATATATATATATATATATATATATATATATATATATATATATATATATATATATATATATATATATATATATATATATATATATATATATATGTATGTATGTATGTATGTATGTATGTATCACACCGATAACTCAAAAAATAATAGGCCGAATTTTCATAAAATTTGGCACGTAGCTTCCTTTTGTAAATGGCTTGGATAAGTTCGTTAGCCAGGAAAATCGGACGAGGTTTTCCGGGAAAATTTTGAGTTTTCATTCTAAAAAAAATTTTATCTCAAAAAATAAAAAAGCTATGATAACCAAACTTGGTAGGTAGGTTTACGATATAAAAAGTAAGCTATACACCAAAATTAAGATTTCGATGTTACAAGAAAAAAAAGTTATAATAAAATATTTTCCTTACACATCGTTTTAGTCTATTGTAATTATTATTAAAAGTCAATAGTTTCTTTAATTATCATAACGAGCAGATTTCGTCTTTGTAAATAGCTATTAGTCAATGATCCCTGCTGCAGGTATCGTATTTGTTACATCCAAATCATGTTTACAATAAAAGTCTGGACACAGCAAGTGCGTTTACGGTAGTTATTGAATTTTAAAAAGATTTCTGCAAATGAGTGCAAACTAGGCCCTCGTAGAATCAATATCCGGGTTTAGTTTCAGTTTTTATTTGTTTATCTGTATACAAGATACGAGAAAAATTGTAGACGTTAATTATAGGGTGTCTTGAGCAGCATCTTATCAAATTATTTTGGTAATCACAGGGGATCGATAAGTCGTTGGTGACACCTAAATTTTTTTTCGCACACCCTTATATTATTGCATTTTCTATCGAAATATGACGCATGTTTGTAAGAAAAGACGCAGTAAGTGCGCTTTGGTAGCGAATTTTCATTAAATGCGTCAAATTTCAATAGCTTAATTTGCTACTTGCCTAAGGTTTGTTGGCTAGGAAACCAGGAAACATTTAAAGTTTATTTTAGAATTTTTTTTATAAATATTCAAACAATAGGTTATTTTAATAAAATATGGTACATTGGTTCTACTATATAGGTTATACCAGTAACCAATTTTTTTTAAAGGCAGGTCATGTTATCTGAACACATTAAATCTTAATTGTAAAATGTAACAGAAAATAGCATTAGTAGCGAATTGTAGGAGAAAAGATTCGCTTATGATGAGATGTTAATTACCACAGAGAAAGATAGCTAATATATAAACTCAAAATGCCTGACAAAATGCATTTACACAACATTTTACATATTACAGACACACACACAGTGTGGAAAAGCCAAATGGAATAAATTCAGTATCTCAATTATTGTGCATATTTATAAGGAATCCCAAAACACGTCATTTTTTTATTACAAATTTCATCCTGCAACGTGAAAACTTCCCACCTACACCTGCAACTCCGAAATTTTTAAATAGATGTGATGTGTACCTCATTGGGGAGATCCCGACTTTTGAATCTTAAAAAAATTGTTGCAAATGAACGCGAACTAGGACCCCTAGAACCCATATCCAGGGTCAGTTTCAATTTTTATATGTTTATATATATATATATATATATATATATATATATATATATATATATATATATATATATATATATATATGTATCACACTGATAACTCAAAAAATAATGGACCGATTTTAATAAAATTTGGCATGTGCCTTACTTTTCTAAATGACTTGGATAGGTTCGTTAGTCAGGAAAATCGGACGGGGTTTTTCGGGAAAATTTTGAGTTTCCATTCGAAGAAAAAATTTTTCTCAAAAGATAAAAAAGCTACGATAACCAAATTTGGTAAGTAGGTTTATGATGTAAAAAGTAATAAATTGTACACCACAATTTAAATTTCTACAAAAAAACAAAAAAAGTTATAATAAAATATTTGGTGAGAGATCATTTCTATGAAAATTCACTACCATAACGCACTTGCTGCGTCCTGGCTTTTATGGTTTTTTTTTATATCAAACAACCAGATAAAAATTATTAATAATACTGCCGTCATAGGGTAAACCCCTTTTATTTGACTTTGAAACAAAATGATAGAAAAGTTCCATTGAAATAAAATTTTAGTGAATTTTCTTAGAAAAAATTCACTAATGAGGAGATCCTGAGTTTTGAATTTTGAAAAAATTTCTTCAATTGAGCGCGCTCTAGGACGCCTAGAACACATATCCGGGGTCAGTTTCAATTTTTATATGTTTATATATATATATATATATATATATATATATATATATATATATATATATATATATATATATATATATATATATATATATATATATGTATATGTATATATATATATATATATATATATATATATATATATATATATATATATATATATATATATATATATATATATATATATATATATATATATATATATATGTATGTATCACACCGATAACTAAAAAATTAATAGACCGATTTTGATAAAATTTTGCATGTACCTTGCTTTTACAAATGGCTTGGATAAGTTCGTTAGCCAGGAAAATCTAACCAGGTTTTCCGGGAAAATTTTGGGTTTTCTTTCGTAAAAAAAATTATCTCAAAAAATAGAAACGCTATGGTAACCAAATTTGGTACGTAAATTTACGGTATTAAAAGGAAACTATATACCGAAATTTATATTTCTATGTTAAAAGAAAAAAGTAAAAAAAATATTTGGTGCTAGACCGTTTCTATGAAAATTCACTACCATAACGCACTTGCTGCGTCCAGACTTTTTGTTTCTAGATCAAACTAAGAACCAATAATTAATTAATAAATAGGTAGGTAGATACTTACTTAGTAAATTCACAATTCACACAGGCACTTTAATATATGTACGATTTATTTATCACCAACTCACCAGCAACCACTATTCTACTTCAGAACACAACTTACACACTTGGCATATAACTATTATATGAACCTTATGAAATATAAAATAGAAAAACACTTTAACACTTCTTTATTCTTTATGGTGCACTATTGGCGCTATTTGAGTTTCTGTAATATTGAATATTGAATTGTACAATAAACTTATTATGACATACTATCTTCTCATTCCATTCATCATTCATCTTATTAACACTAGCCTTCATAGGCATGTCCAAATATAAAGAAAGCAAAAGTAATTCCAAGAAGTAATAAAAAATGGGTTAAACTTGTCTGCCTAGCTTATTATTGAATATTTGTGGTGCTACTGACCTTCCCTTGTTCCCTGTTTCCTTCATTCCCAGTGTATTATTTAAGACAGCGTTAAGAAATTTATACTCAGCACAGTAATACATATTGGTCCCTCTACGAATTTACAGGGGCTAAAAACATTTTTTTTGTCGAGAATGGAACTTTTTACTGTGCTATTTTACAATATTTTGTGAATTGTGTTTTAAAAAAAATATATTTTTTGCTCTAAATTTTTTAGTAAGAATTTTAATTTTGCTATTTTTGCCGTATAAAATTCACTACATTCGACTTTCGCTCTTCATTTATCTACAGTGTTGAGCAGTGTATTTTTTATAAGATTTTTCTCCATACAACCGCCCTCAATTTTGCCGCCCCTCATTTTTGGCGCCCTGGGCATTTGCCCGGCCGCCCCCCCCCTAGATCGGGCCCTGCAGGGGAGCCTAGTAAGACCAAAAGCTTCACCCACTGAGGATGCTGCGCAGGAAAATGAGCCAGCGGTCACCCAGATAGGATTACCAAGACGACGCATGGAATGGACTTTGAACACGAATTAAACAATTATGCGCATTTACTACAGAGTAACACTACTCAAACAACAGACGACCGGATATAGGCTAAAACTTCATACCGAATTTCTCAGAGTGTACCCACACATACAGGTGACTCAACAGAGAGTAGCGGATAGTATCGTGTTATACTTAGAAATAACCTTATTCTACAAACGAAACTGTGTACCATCAAACAGGAAGTTTAATGTGAAATTACTAACACAGCAGTTACGGAAAGTAACCAGATGCTGTTTGATGGTGCTAATCTGCAACCTGTACATACTAAGCAAGAAGAACAGATCGAGGGTAGGCAAGAAAAAAACTCATCCACATGTTGTCCGCAGAATTAAGGCGTGCATTCGCGAAGTATGAAAGAACAAATCCTCTTAGTAGACAACCATTAGCCAGGCTAAGATCATCTAGAAAGCTGGCAGTTATATTAGTAGTTTTGAAGAGAATAATTTTTCCACCGCACCTTCTAGAGATCAGCACATGGAGGCACATCCATACGCTGATTTACTGTGCAGCAACTGCAGCAATTAAAACTCTTTCAGATTTCTGACCGAAAGTCCAATCACAGAGTCTCTCGTAAAGCGTGCCCCCGTGGGAAAAAAAGTTCATAAGTAAAGTAGAAACACCTCTAAAAGAAATGGTACAACTGACGCAATACATTGCGGAAGTTCAGACAAGAAAATTGCAGAAACGAGTAGAAGAAATAATAGTCCGAGCTTGACAACCCTCAGCACAAGATCAAGTCAACCATACTGCACAAGAATGTTTGGACACCTTAAAACAGAAGCTTTCTGTATATCCAGAACGCTTGAGGAGATATAAAAAGAGCAACAATAGGACGTGCCACAATAAGATGTTTGATCGCTCTGAAAGGACGTTCTACTATCAGATTAATTTAGCTACTAATGCAGCCACCGATACTTTTCCAAATAAGAAAAAAATTGAAAAGTTCTATTAAAGTCAACTAGCCACAGCAGCCTCCTGCAATATTAGCGCCAGCTGTGTTAACCAAGAACATCGAGCTTGTCAGGTTTATGAACAGATGCATCACGAGTCGTTTACCACATATGGAGTCTCCGAGGTTATTAAACAGCTTCATAATTGGAAGGCACCCTGGCCTGATGGCGTCCAAAACTTTTGGCTGAAGAAATTTGGGTGTACACATCTATTGGCGGTGTTAATAAATGATGTTATACTTGACCCAAAGAAGATGATTGTGTTTTTTACACAAGGAGATACATATCTTCTGCCAAAGGACCAGCAGTGTTCTGCAGACCCTGACAGATACCGACCAATAACTTGTCCTCCGACCCTATATATGTTGACCACATAATGCCTTGAGAAATGGATATATGCGTACTGTGAACGAAACAACATAAATACGGGCACAAACGGATGATAACATCGTAACCAGCACGATAACAATTAGAAGAGGTATATTTCAAAACGACTCGCTAAGCCCATTGTGGTCTGCCTCGCAATGAATCCACTATCAAACCGTCTGAACTCCATCAGATATGGCTTCGGTATAAAAAACAATGGCAGTGAGCAAATTCGACTAAATCATCGGCTGTATATGGATTATCTTAAGCTGATGGCCTCCACAAAGAACCACCTGGAACAACTCCTTAAGATAGTGGAAGGGTTTTACAGAGATATTGACATCCAGTTTGGGCTTAACGAATGTCGCACCTTATGTATAGTCAGAGGGAAGAGACAACCAGGTGTATATGAAACAGAGAAATGCCAACAAATTGCCTCGATGGAGATGGAGGAGTGCTATAAATACCTGGGAATACAGCAATCGTGGAAAATAAACCACTCGGTAATGAAGAGCGATCTGACAAAAGAGTTTACGAAACGAGTAAAGCAGGTGGTGCGATCACATCTTAACGACAAGAACCTGACTAAAGCTCTTTATACCTTTAAATGTTTTTCACTTAGCTTGTAACATGTTACACGTGTTGCAACCTTTTCCAAACGATAAGGTTCATGAATACATCTTAAGATATTTATTCAGTAAGGAACAGTTGCCAACATAATGTCGTCATAGCCATTGACGCGGCCCACCAGGCTCGTAGTCAATTATTCCACCGTATTGTTAATCAATGAGAACTATTCTGCAGACGTGACAGTTAGTTGATCAGATGTATTTTCAAGATAAGAAGCCTTAAAAAGCCCCTGCAACCACAAGACATGTTCTCTTTTCACTAAAAAATTCAATATTAAAACATGTCACTAACTAGATAAGTAATAAAAGAAGACAGCACGGCTAATGAGGTAAGGGGAAATATATAATGCTCCCTTGTTTTACAGTTTCTTTTGTCAATTGCTTATTTGTGATGTATATATGATTGCTTGCTCGTTTTACCATAGTGAAATTACTTTTAACAGTTGCTTTCTCTAATATATGATTCCTATATTGTTTTCATGGTGGCTTTTGGTAGTGTTCTTGCAATATACAATATTAACAGTCAATTAATTTTTCTTATTTATTAATATACAGATAAATTTTGTACCTAACCTGAACATACTGCAGGCTGCCTCATGTAAATGATAAAAAACTCGACCGACACTGATACGCCTCAATTGTTACAGTCACCCCGTTGTTTCTGGTTCTGGACGCCATTCTGGACTCCAGCCCTAGAGGCCGTCTGTTTTTCATTCTGAAGCTGTCCTCTGCCCTGATCCTGTAGGAAGAAGAAGTATTGTACTTGACAGAGGAGCCACGCACCAGGCAACCAGGGGCCCCCGCAGCATTTCCACAATGGTATAGGCAGCCTTGAGTCGACTCCTCGACAGCAGAAGAGTTTAGAAGCCGAGCAGTCCGTAAAATTCCAAGCTAACTACTTCATTTTTCTCTACCATTTTTTAAGCATACATAATTTAACCACGATTTATCAAGAAGAATATGGTCAATTTCTTTGTATAGCTTCATTCAACTTGATAAATTCACCACAGTTAGCGTTATATAAATCCAATAAATTTTCAAGAAACCAATTTTAACCGTATTTCTGATTTTTATTTGTACATCTTACACCATACCAATTGTGGGTGCAAATCACATGCTCTGTATTTAATTTACATTAAAGCTTATGCCCTCGACTAAGCAGCCAAGTTAAATTTTATGATCTTTTATATAAATTTTGTTCTTCATTAGATTAAAGTCAACGAAAAAATTTAAATAAGTTATGAGCTCTTCACTTGGGATTGTGAACTGGTGTAAAACAGACATCGAGATATACAACGACAGGTACGAACACTCCTAATAAAATCCAAAAAAACATCACCCCTGTAGTGCTACCGAGCAAGTAGCCCTACCTACACACCAAGGCGAAAGAGGAGTGTTGGCATTTGGTAAACAGTTAGACCAGCATATATTGAATCTACGTACATATTTCTACCAGCGGACGGTTTTTTCTGAACTTCACAGTGCCATATGCGAGGCAGATGATTTAACACCGTTACAATTAAAAGAAAGATAAATACAAAGTCACCATCGGACTGATCAGGACACGCTGCAATCTTGGATGCAAAAGCCTCTCCAGGGGGGACATCTGAATGAGCCCTCTCAGGCACATGTCGATAAATTGGCGTCGAACTACTGGTTGGTGTCCGGACAGACGTTTTCAGAGACAGAGGGGTTTTCCATGGCCATACAAGACCAGGTCATCCCAACAAGAAAGCACCTGAAGTATATAGTTGGACATAATTCAGTCCAAGATGACAAATCTAGATTTGGTCATCAGAGACAATTCAGTACGTCAAAGAGAATATCAGGCGTTTGCTGCAACAGAGTATAAAGAGCGGCACGACGCAGTTGCAAAAATACTTCATCAAGAGCTGGCTCTCAAACTGGGACTTTTAAATTTTAGTAAGGTGTCCTACTAAAAATACACTCCTGAGCCTGTTCTAGAGAACTCAGGATACAGGTTGTACTGATACACTGTACTCACAAACCAACGAGTTGCCCACAACAGGCCATGTATAATAATATTGGATAAGTCCTGCAATCAAGTGATGCTGATTGATGTGGCTATCCCGCGTACTAATAATCTATAAGTAAAGTACAAAGAGAAGATCATTACGTACAGAGACCTCGAGATAAAAGTAAAAAGACAGTGGAAGGCATATAGTGTCCCAGTGATTCCAATAGTCATGTCGTCAACTGGTGTGGTTCCTAAGAATCTTCTAGAAAACATTAAGAGGATGGATCTTGGAGAGCGTCTTTATAAAGTTATGCAGAACACGGTAATACTTTCAACTGCCCACACTGTGCGGAGATTTCTGGGAAATGAAGACGTGTCGCATTGTCGTTCAGCGCCCGATAACTTGAAAAAGGCTGCATCTGAGCTCAGTCCCTTTGGTATCTAAGATACCTGGGATAAGTGAGTGTTCTCCTTTGAGGGAGTGTGAAAGCCCTTCAGGCTAAAGTCATAATAATAATTAATAGAAACACCACAGTAGACAAACTCCACACTCTGGAGTCATAAACCTGTGCAAGGGGAACTTACAAACACATAGAGACAAAGGACACCAGGTACGGAGAAGCCGACCTCTCCACATTTGGGTGAAAGAAACCGACAGTCTGAATACGGCACTCCAACGCGCCACCTTGTAGTCCGAAGTAATTGGGTTACTCGCCCTACCAACTCGCCTACTCAGCCAATATAGCAATAAAACAACCTGAGCAGCCTGTTCGCATTACAACAAAAGCTTTTCATTGTATATGACAGCCCATCTAGAAATTAATTTGTTGTAAATATTCTTCATCTCTTGATTTCTAAACCGGAGTGTATAATTAGGCCTAATCTATGCTTCTCGGTAACTGATGAATATTGTGGACGCATTTATAATCCAGTGATTAAATCTGGACAGCCCACATAGAGATGTGATAATATTCAGTGCGTGATCCACTCGCAATCTGCATACATCTCATATAGAGAGATGTGCTATATATCATCGCTAAATATTCTGGTAAACAATCACAAACCTTCACTGAATATTCACCATTAGGAGCCGTCACTTTGCCACCAAAACACGCAGTCTAGATGTGTCCTCAGGTACTACTAATAATATAAGCTTCTTTTAGTGAATTTTCGTAGGAAAAATTGGTAGATGAGATCGCGAGTTCTAAATTTATTTAAATAAGCGCGAACTAGGCCCTAAAATGACTAATTACTCTATTCAGTATTATTTTTTATTGGGTACTGGTATAAAAGGTATTACAAATTAGAACAAAATACAAAGAGAATATATTCATAAGTAGAAAGATAAACTAAAATTGACTTTTTATTCTGAAGTCACAGATGAATAACACAAAAATATGGGGTGTTAGAAATATATGTTTACTCCATATCCACAGTGCCATCTTCATAATCACTAAAATCGTCCTCTACATTTACAGAATACCGTAAATTCTTATAAAAGGCGTGGTGAACAGGAGGCACGTATGGAAGAAGTTCTTTAAGATTATCCATTTTTTTTCTTGTCGATTTGCCTCTCATTTGGATAAAGACATTCTAGCTGTATTGGTAATGGCGATACCTTCCTTTTCGCAACATTTGCTTTTGAAAATAAAACTTCTGGATTGTTAGAGTGTTTGAAAGAAAATACGAACCTTAAAGATTTAGAATACGATAGCCATTGTATTTTCATCCATTCAACTTTGTTTCCATTTTTGTCATTTCTCCTGTTAGTGATACATGATAACAGACTCCCACAGCTCTTAAAATCTGCTGTGCCCATAACTACCACATCGCATGGTTGTTTCTTTCTTGCACTCTTTATCACAGGAATCCAATCATCGGGTACAAAAATGTTTGGATGATACCTCTTTTGTTTTTCGATAAACGCAAAATCTTGGTCACAGGGCAAGTATGAGTGCCCTGATGCCAACAATTTTTGGTCAACTTGTTCTACAGTGTAATTAGGTAAGCATGCAATACACTGTAATATGGAAGCCATTTGGCATTCCTATTCTGTCCGCCGCACTGGTCACTGTATGTTATCAACTTGCTGGTATGAACAAAGTGTTTGCAATAATGCATTATACAAGATTCAAATTCTTGGGGACCTCTTGAAGCTACAGACTTGTTCCATATGTACATGACTGATTTCCTCATACTTACGTCATGTATCCCTAGACAATAAGTCCACAGTTGGCGCTTGTAGTACATGATGACAGTGGAAAGAACAGGTGTTGGTAATGTCTTCATCAAATCGAAGGCAGTGGCTGTTGTATCGCTTTCTGTCAGAAATGCTGTTTTACTATATCTTTTCGTTTCATGCCTTGTCATTTCAGCTTTTAGAATGTGATGTTCTTTTTGAATTGCTATGCTTTGTTTTTCTTTCCCATCATTTAGGGCAGTTAGCTTAACTTTAAAACTGTCACATTTTCTATAACTGTCTGTCACAGGTATGTGAAAATGCAAATTGAATTAAGTATTAAAGATTGTTTTGAATACATAGGCAGAAACTGAATCTCCATGGTCTTGTTTATAAAGGGAATACACGATTGAAATATTGAGATCTGGCGCTAAGTATTTTCGATCAGGGCTTTTGCCCTTCTATAATGAGATTGATAAGTAGGAAACCTACGAATAAAACACATAATTTCCAATTCTCTGTGCTGCGGTGTTTTGTTTGCTACTGCTGCTTTGCCTCTGAGACCTACATGTGGTGGTAGCCGCTCACTTATATTCCTTAAAGCCCTAGTTAGACATCCGTTGGAAACTTGTAAAATTGCTTCAAAGTATTTTTTTGCAGATATTTTTGAGTATCATGTGTAGTATATATCCTGTGTTTTTTAACAACCGTGATTTGTCCACATAGATACGCAGTCTGTAGATCAAAGTCTCCCAGGCTATAGAAGTTATGAAAAATAGCATATCGTTGTTCACTAGATATGTTTGAATTGCACAGATTTTGACACTTGCACGGCTTATCCACGAATAGCTTTGCAGCAATTTTTTGTTTCCTGCTATTTGTATATGCCATACCTTTAGCTCTGCTTCTTTTGCGAATATTTATTTCAGATGCATCACTATGGCTATCTGATTGTTTTGGTTCTGGTTGATAATCGGATCCACTATCCAGATATGGATCCTCAACTAATGCATCATTTATGAAAAAATCCATATCCCATCCTCAAAATCTTAAAAATCACAGAAAGAATAAACTTACCATCATAATAAATTCTTTCAGCCATTTTATATGGTATAATTCTGAAAATAATGTGAATTTACGGTTCAATTGAATTAGCAGGGCAAATGTGACAACACTACACCTGAATAAACGCTTTAAACAACAATTTAGTGTTTAGATTAATAACCAAGAAACCCAAAAGTATGTGTCGTCAACTGAGTTTCAAAAAGCAAGAATGGCCTAACCCACTTCGATGTTGGTTGGGCCACATTTGCACTAGGCAAATTTATGCAACCTTTGATGCAATAACAACGTTTTGTGGTGCCATCTGTTTTCTATTCAGCAAAGGTTGCCTGGGCCAGTGTTGCTTCATACACATGCTAATTTTTATCTTATAATGCAGATAACTCAGAAAAGGCAATTTTGTAAGTAAGGCCACTTTAGCGCTCAACGCCTCATATATACACAGTATGAGTTTACACATTAAATAATATGCCTATTTAATTTGCTATTTATTACTACTATATATTTTACTACTATACTATTTACAATATGCTAATCTAAGGAAATGAACAAAGGTCACAAGTCTGCATGCCAAGGGGCCTGTCATGGCAACTTTAAGACAAACAGGGTGAGCCACTAATATAGGACAAAATACAAATAGTTTCTTTCTATAAATACCTATCTATTCTATTTTATATTTCAAACGTTGTGTATTATTGTTAAAAATGTGTGTGCGTAATATCCAAACGTGTATCCCTTTTAGATAATCTTTAAGATTTATACGACAAGAATGCGCGGATATTTGCGCGTGTGCCGAAGCATCGCTCGGCTGTTTGAATTTCACACAGCGTTGCCACGTCGTATTCCGGAATCAATAGTCGGGGAAAATAATTAAGTATATCAGTTAATCGAAATTTTTATTTTTATTTATTAAATAAATAGTGAAATACCGCTGTATAAAATATATTACTAATACAAATAATAGAACTTATATTTAATATTATATATTATATACCAATATCAAACCTAATATATACATACAAACATATACACACACCTATATATATATATATATATATATATATATATATATATATATATATATATATATATATACAGTGTCAACTGTAACAATATTCGCGAATGGTCATATACGCAGAAATAGGTCGGCATAAAAGCAACAAAAGAACGTACAAGTGGATTTACTTTTAATGACAAAAAAATTATTAACATTTATTTGCCTTTTAGTATTATTAATGTACCACAGCCTTACATAATTTCTGTGCGTGTGTTTCCTTAACGCCGGTCTATTTTCGCGACTATGGCCAAACATCAACGACAATGAAATTTTCTCGAACGTATTTAAGTGTAGTATTTATTAATGTTACTTTTCTTTGTCATATGTCAAGCGTAAATATTATGCGGCATTTGTTAAGAGCCGTACATTGTTTTCCATAACTGTCTTGCAGATTGGATGGTCCAGGGGTGAACCAAGTTGAAGAGCCCAGGTCCAGGGGCAATAATGTGTGCTTCTGGGCGTAAGGGTGGCGGTGAAATCCCAGGAAATGTTTAATACTGCCCACTTCGGAGGGGCCTTGTAGCGGTCGGGTCTGTGTACCATGCGATATTGGGCTCGTGCAAGATTCCAATCCTCCTTCCAGAAAGCAAGAGATTCGCCAAAATTTCCACCATGGTGAGATTAACAAAATTTCCAACATAGTGAGGTTAAACTGCCCCACAGTGATTGTCCATAGTTGCGGAAATAGACCGACGTTAAAGACACAAAATACAAATACAATCCAATAATACATTACTGTCGCAATAATGTTTTTCACAATTCACAAAAGTAAATTCTGAAGTAATTGTTTTTAATGGTATATCTAGTATTGTATCGCATTTCGTTTCTGTAAGTCAGTCTATTTTCGCAACTATGGAAAATCAGCGCCGACGGAGAGCATTTCCTTCACAACCACACCATTTTGCCACTTTTGTAGAACCCCTTTTCTTATGTAAGAAACGTAGTGATATTTAACATGCCTAACGTCGCATGGTAAACGGGAGCGACAACCTTACGTTCCCTCCGAACTGCAGAACACGATGAGGTTTATATAGCTGTCACCATTTTACATGACGCTGTTTTTTTCAGGATATTAATTCGCTAACCTGAAGTATACTGTATTCTAATCATAACTGGAGATACGATGGTACAGTACATTAGTTCTAAATTCCACACCACGTGACTTTGCTCTACTAATAAGAGCAACAGCTATGGTGGCGTACCGGTAATAGTGTGCCTGTGAAGTCAAGGGTTGCAACTTCAAATCCCAGTAAAGCGAATATGTGGCATTGTCTTTGAGCCAGTTTATTGTTGTTTGGTAGCGAGCGTAATGACGCCGGTCCCTTGTAGTATGCGATCTTTGACATGTAAAATACCCGTATGCTCCTTATAGGATTAGGTCAAATGTACGAAATGGTGCGCTGGAACTGCTGGCGTCGCTGATTGGCCATAGTCATGGAAACAGGTCGACGTGAAAATAAAAATACAAAGCAATATAAACATCGTAGAATAAGGGTTATATTTCAAAGTACACAAAACCTATTATATTATATATTCATGAAGGGTTAGCAAGTTTAATGTTATCTGGTGGCGGGCGTACTGACATCGGTTCCGTGTACTATGCGATGTTTGACACGTTAAATATCCGTATGCTCCTTATAGAAGGGAAGGTATTAGGTAAAATGTACAAATGTAGGAAAGCATTAAAATAAAAATACAAAGACATCAATAGAAACATCATAAAATGAGGGTCATGTTTCAAAGTACACAAATCCTACTATATTATTAACTCATTAAGTGTTATGTTTCAAGTACAATAGTATTTTACTTAGTGAATAAAAATTATTTTATGTGATTCAATATAATTTTTGATTCTGAAATAGGACGTGGCAACGCTGTGTGACATTTGAACAGCCGAACAGAACTTAAGGACACGCCCAAATATGCGCAGAGTCTTGTCGTATCAATCTTAAAGATCACCCACTTTAATATTTAAGGTATTCTAATTTAATAGAAGATCCTCGGTGATTCAGTGGCAAGAACTTGTGCCTCTGAACCGAAGGGTACTAGGGTCAATCTCAGGGTTCTCCTTTCACTTTTTGAGTATATACTGTACCATTAACATCAACCGAGGTTGTGGCATTGTATTTGAGCAAGTTGAATTTCTGCACGTTCTGCCCTTTGGAGGGGGCGTAAAACCGTCGGTGCCGCTTCCACGCGATGTTGGGCAGGTTAACATCCCTAGCGAAAGGCAGAGCTTCGAAAAATTTCCCAAGATAGTGAGCCGAAACTACTCCATGGCGTCGGTGATTCGCCATAGTCACGGAAATAGAACGACGTTAAAGGAACAAAAAACACAAACACTAATTTAATATCCGGGTGTGCCATTTTGTCTGTAATTACTGCAAAGACAAACAAATTCCACAAATATGTCACATTAAATACTCTAATACTGATAAAATCCTGGACAAGAGGCGCATAGCAATATGTTGTTCCGGTAGTGTGTCTGTTAGTGATCGTCTCATATAGAGATGTGATATACATCACCGCTAAATATTGTAATAATGATTAATGTCGCTGTTGTGTTGCTCGGCGCGCCTCGCGATATTAAATACGCTTGATAATGATAAATCCCCAGAGCTGCGCGTATGCATGTTAGATCATAATGACTGCGATTATGTAACTGGATTAATTATTTGGTTACGATATCAGTTTCTAATATGCTGAATTAATGTTCTAACGCCCTCTCGAACACCTCTATATCCTACGGTATTATGCATCATCATAGGCGTAGATGGATTAGGATACATAAATAAAAAGCCTGGAGGCAGCAAGTGCGTTGCGATAGTGAATTTTCATACAAATATTTTTAATGACCAATAAATCTTTTTTTGTCAATTAAAATCACCAAATTTTGTTAAAAGTATTACCTTTATACTAAAGGGTAGGCCATCTAACGTTTAGAATTAGAACTATAGGTTATTTTGAGGTTGGAAAGTTTGATGACATTTCCGATGTGACAGAAAGTTAGTTTTATGTTTTACATTTATGAAATAAGTCGCTTCTCCATTGAACAAAATTGGGAAATATTAAAAACTTATTTCAAAAGTGGTGAGTCTTCTACTCAAACTGTAAGAAATTTACGAAAAAAGTTTGTCAAAAAGGATGTGCCAAAAACGCAGTTTGTGGATCAATTTGTGAAGCGAGTTCGTGAAACTGGATCGTTGTTGGATAAAACAACCCGTGTACGTACTCGCCCAGTGCGCTCAACCAAAAACGTCGCTGCTGTTGCTCAGAGTGTGCGTGAACAACCATCAGCATCAACTCGTCTCATCATCGTTCTCAAGAATTGAACATTTCACGCACTTCTTTGAGAAGAATGTTGCATAAAGATCTCGGTATGAATATGTATAAAGTTCAATTAGTGCAAGAGCTGAAGCCGCATGACCATCCGATGCGTTTTAGGTTTGCACAATGGGCCCAAGATCACTTAAACGAAGATGAGCACTTTTACCAAAAAATCATTCAGATGAAGCTCATTTCCACCTCGGAGGATACGTCAATAAGCAAAATTGCCGTATCTGGGGCTCAGAAAATACACACGTCATCGTGGAGAAGCCAATGCATCCACAGCGATTGACTCTCTGGTGCGGATTTTGGTCTGGCGCATTATTGGGCCATTTTTCTTCGAAAATGAGCAAGGAAACGCCGTTACGGTGAATGGCGATCGCTACCGCGCCATGCTTAGAGATTTTTGTGTCTCAAAATTAAAGAGTATAACATAGATGACATTTGGTTTCAACAGGACGGCGCAACGTGCCACAGAGCCAACGTAATAATCGATCTTTTGCGCACTGTTTTAGAAAATCGCATAATCAGCCGAAATGCTGATGTCAATTGGCCACGTCTAAGCTGCGATTTGACTCCGTTGGACCTTTTTTTGTGGGGAGCCGTTAGGGGCAAGTGTAACGCTAACCATCCAGAGACAATGGACGACTTGAAACATGAAATCGAAGTTGCCATTGACGAAATAGGGGCCCAAACAATCGAAAATGTACTGAAAAAAAGTGGACCGATCGAATGGGGTATTGTCAGGCTAGCCGTGGCAGTCAATTGAATGATGTTGTCTTTCATTCCTAAATGTAAAGGTTCAATATTTCTCATAACTTTGAAAAAATATTCATTCGTTTTTTTTATAGCCGATTCAAATTCCAAATCTTAAATGGCCTACCCGTTAGAAACAATGTACCATATTTTGTCAAACTAACGTTATAGTTTGAAAAGGTACAAACGTTTTTCGAAAATAAATATCCTCTAACTCGTATTTTCCGGGCCAACGAACCTCAAACCTGCCAAGACATAACTATTCACATTTTTTTTACGAAAATTCAAAAAGATTTTTTCATCAAAATTTTACAAAGAAATGATTTCTACTAATCAAAAAATGTTTCTTTAACCGAAGGTAAGTAAATATTTTCAAAACTAGAGCGTTAAGGTGGAGACTGTTATAAAGAAGTTGAAGCAGGAGAACGCTATTCACTTCTAAAAGATAAAATACAGGTGTTCCATTAACCAAAATAGGAGTGACGAGAATTTGAATTATTTCAAATTCAGATACTATTTGAAACGCCCTGTATATGAGATCTGTGACCTGACCTTACTATATGTTGGTAAAAGCGCGGTGCGACCATTTTTTATAGGTGCAAATGCGTGAAAAGTTGCAAAAAAATTGCAAGAACTCGAAAACCGTGAACTACATTAAGTTTTTTCCGTAGCAACATACATTATATTTCAATAGAAAATGCAAAAATGTAATGATATGAGAAATGTTTTAGTTAAAAAAAGAAAAGTTTGTATTGTCATCGATGCTTGATAGTGGAGATCCCATTGGTAGTCCGTCTTCTTGCACTATGAAGCATCATGGCAGAAATATACATACAACAGTTAGAAGATAAAATCAACACCATCATAAAAGAGACAGACCCAAACATCAAATGGATAAGATACGTCGATGATATATTAATAATATACGCCAATCAAAAAACCAACATAGACAATATCCTCGAAAAAATAAACCAAATTAATAAAAACAAAAAATTTACAATAGAAAAAGAATCAAACAACACCATAAACTTCCTAGACTTAACACTACACAGAAAAGAAAACCAGATTGAATACAAAATATACAGAAAACCCACACAAACAGACATCACTATACCTAAACACTCACTACACCCACATACACACAAAATGGCCACATACAGATACTTAATAAACAGAATGCTAAATGTACCACTTCGACGAACGAGAAAAGGAGTACAACATCATAATACAAATAGCAGAAAGCAAAGGATACAACAAGAAAACAATAGAAAAGCTAGTAAAACAAATCAAAAACAAACAAATCAACAAAACCGAAAACAAAACACCAGAAACAAACACAAAATACACAACATTCACTTATAACCACCACATCAAAAAAAATGACACAAACACTCACACAATACGACTTAAAAATGAGCTACAAAACCAATAACAAAAAAGTAAACAAAATAAATAAGAAACAAGAACACAACCTACGTGAATTAAACGAAATATATCAAATAGAATGTAACACATGCAATAAAAAATATATAGGGATGACAAAAACTCAATAGAAACAAGATTCAAGGAAAATATAACAGCATTAGATAAAATCCACATACCTAGCTACAAATCAAACGTAGCTACACAAATTCACAACACAGAACACCAAAAACCAGACATCACCCAATTACAACTAATGAAACATGTTAAAGACCACAAAAAAATGGAAATCTGGGAACAATACTACATTCAACAAACAAACAATAGGAAACAATTAATGCCAGAACAAATCCAAGTACAAACATTTAAACAAAACTTAATAAAGGCCATACAAATAGACAAATTATCAAACCACAGTGATCAAGACAGGAGACCGATACACACGACACAGCTCGAAGGCACAACCAATCAGAGAACAGGAAACCGACCAATAGAAGCTCACGGCGCATGCGCCACGTACAATCTTAGACGTAGACCAGACAGGAGCGATAACAGTCAGTAGCGTGCTGATGATGAACCGGGACGGTTCGAAACTGCAGTCTGCGCAAAATATTTATATTTAAAAGTGATTACAGTGTAGTGCAATATTCCTATATATATATATATATATATATATATATATATATATATATATATATATATATATATATATATATATATATATATATATATATATATATATATATATATATATATATATATATATATATATGATCGAAAATTTAAGATTTGGAAAGAGTAATGGTGTAATAGAGAGTGATGGAAATGGATTGGTTTTAGTTAAGACATAAGGGAATACCTTAAAGTAAATTACTGTCTATTAATCGAAATTTGAAGTCTGCCAAATTATAAAAGTGTCATTATCAAGAAATTTGGGAGTATCAATGTTTGGATGTAAACTGACCAAACTGCGAGCACAAGGAGAATACTTATTTGTAAGGCGTTTTGTACTATTATTACACACATACAAATATAAAAATTAAAACTGACCACGGATATATGTCCTAGGGGACCTAGATCGTGCTCATTTGAGGAAGTTTTTTCAAAATTCAAAACTCGCGGTCTCTACATTAATGAATTTTTTAAAGAAGACTGGTTATTCTATGTGACGTATGTCAAAATTACAATGAAAATAGAATTCACTTATCATAACAAGAATCGTAATAGTAAAATAACTAATTAACAATAACAGCAAAAAAGCAGGTTCTATCCTATATAACGAAAATATCGACATATATTAACGTACTATATTATTACAACTATTTCTAAGATAGAAGTATTTTATTCGATATATTTAATTAGAAAGGAGAGTCTCTAAGAAAGAAGAATCCACCAAATTAGTTTGCTCACTTAAAACAATGTAGATAAAGCATCAAAATAACCAAGCTTGCGCTTTCCATTTCAAACATTTAGTGGCTCTGTGTGGATATTTACTGTTGGTCTATGTGAAGTATCAAGAAGTTTTGCAAATACAGATTTGCCAGCGTGGTTTTTTCTGGGTGTAGAAATATATTTTTTTGCCATGTGATGTTAAAACGTCCAGAAGTTTAACCGATGTAAAATTTTATTTGTATTAAAACCCCAGTGTGGAAATAGATGCCTAGTGCGATCAGTTCGGTATGTTTGATTTGCTGTAGCCTCTTTTTGGTACGCGTATGAGCAGAACGTTTCAAATTCATTTTGCAGCAATGTCTACGTCGTTGCTCCGTAGGTTTTAATTAGATTGATTGTTAACAATTAATTCAGAGCTATGATTCGCAGTTTACGGTTTGCCAGAAGCGGTTGAACTCAAGGGTACTCTAAACGTCTCGAATATTCAATTGAACAGAAGGCGCAGTGCTAGATAATATAGCTAAGCTTTTAGAATAGATTTGGGGATAGATATAGTCCCGAGCTCGAACACGAACGCACACACACACCTAGATACCCACATATTCTCGTAGTTGTTCGTATTTGTATTAATACATCGACAGATACAGGTTTCTAGGTTCGTGGAAATGTCTGCCACAAACTGGATTTAATGTCTCTATGTTTGCATTGTTAATGCTACTACTGTACAAGCAATGAAAAGCTCTTAAGATCGCGAAAGCATTTGATTACAGTTGTTGATCAAGTTTGAATTGTGCCTAATATATCTAGCTTGTTAAGTGGATGGCTAGAATTTTGTTTGTTAAGTGAGTCTCAAAAAATATTTTTATAAAAGGCCGCACGCAGCAAATGCGTTATTGTAGCGATTTTTCGTAAGAATTGGCTTTCCCAATAACTTTGTTAGTTGAATAATAATTGAAAATTAAATCAAATAGAATTAAAAGTTTGCGGTGAAAAAGTACTATATGAAAAAGTTGCATTATACGATAGGCCAGAAATTATTAGTTTATTAAATCTGTAAGTTTGAAGGTAGATATGCTATTTGTTAATGATCCATAAGGAATATAGGCATGAGTTATTCAACATATTATGTCTCAACCTTTTGCCTTTTTTTAGTACAAAATGTTGTTTTAGTTTTTGAGACCTTTCGGTATCTCAAACAAAAATATCCTTGCTTTTGCCAATAAAATTAATACAATAGTTTTTATCATACAACATTTTTTATTCTTGTGCTTTAGAGAAAACTTTTTTTTATTTATAATTTAAGTGCCTTAACAACTTAGGTCATTGACACTAATAGCACTTTAAATAATTACATAACAAAATTATATATCAAAAGAGGAACTAATAAATACATTTAAATACTATTATATAAATTAGACTGTCTTAAAAATCTAAGCAAATAGTTTAGCTTCATTAAATTTAGACCTAAAACTTCAGACAAGTTTCTTCTTTCACCAAAATTTTGAAATCGTGGACAGGCATATAAGGGACATTCCAATAGAAAGTGAAAAATTGAAGTTGGTCGGTCACAGAGCTCGCCATAAGGGCGTTGTTGTTGATTTAAGAGATAAACATGTGTATGTATAGAGTGGCCAATTCGGAGTGTTCTGATAATGACTTTTTCCTGCGAGACAAATCAGGAAGTTTCTTAATTGCCACAGTTGGTTCAATTTCTCGCAGTGTTTTGCTTAGCGAAGACCAATGGATTTGCCATTTATGTCTATAAAAATGTGCTATCTGTGCAGAAACGCCGGAGTAAAGTTGAAGAGGAATTACAGTATCGATTAAGACAGCATTTTTGGCACATTCGTCTGCATTTTCATTTCCAGTAATGCCACAGTGTGATGGGACAAATATAAGTCTGATAGATTTGTCAGATTGCAAGGCACAATGAATAGATTCTTGTGAATTGGCTTTCCCAATAACTTTGTTAGTTGAATAATAATTGAAAATTAAATCAAATAGAATTAAAAGTTTGCGGTGAAAAAGTACTATATGAAAAAGATGCCTTATACGATAGGCCAGAAATTATTAGTTTATTAAATCTGTAAGTTTGAAGCTAGATATGCTATTTGTTAATGATCCATAAGGAATATAAGCATGAGTTATTCAACATATGTCTCAGCCTTTTGCCTTTGTTTAGTACAAAATGTTGTTTTAGTTTTTGAGACCTTTCGGTATCTCAAACAAAAATATCTTTGCTTTTGCCAATAAAATTAATAAAATAGTTTTTATCATACAACATTTTTTAATCTTGTGCTTCAGAAAAAACTTTTTTTTTATTTATAATTTAAGTTCCTTTACAGCTAAGGTCATTGACAGTAATGACACTTTAAATAATTACATAACAAAACTATATAAAAAAAGAGGAACTAATAAATACATTTAAATACTATTATATAAATTAGACTGTCTTGAAAATCTAAGTAAATAGTTTACATTCGTTAAATTTAGACCTAAAATTTCAGACAAGTTTCTTCTTTCACCAAAATTTTCAAATCGTGGACAGGCATATAAGGGACATTCCAATAGAAAGTGAAAAATTGAACTTGGTCGGTCACAGAGCTCGCCATAAGGGCGTTGTTGTTGATTTAAGAGATAAACATGTGTATGTATAGAGTGGCCAATTCAGAGTGTTCTGATAATGACTTTTTCCTGCGAGACAAATCAGGAAGTTTCTTAATTGCCACAGTTGGTTCAATTTCTCGCAGTGTTTTGCTTAGCGAAGACCAATGGATTTGCCATTTATGTCTATAAAAATGTGCTATCTGTGCAGAAACGCCGGAGTAAAGTTGAAGAGGAATTACAGTATCGATTAAGACAGCATTTTTGGCACATTCGTCTGCATTTTCATTTCCAGTAATGCCACAGTGTGATGGGACAAATATAAGTCTGATAGATTTATTAGATTGCAAGGCACAATGAATAGATTCTTGTACTTGGATTACAAGATGGTCCTTTGGGTAAAGGTTTGTGAGTGATATAATCGACGAAAGAGAATCGGTGTATATTAAGGCGTTATTGAAATGAGAGTTGACGAATGTGTTAGTTGCTCTCATTATGGCGTATAGTTCTGCTGTGTAGTTACTACAATTTGACGGTAGGTGATATGCTTCTTCCTTTAGTATAGAAGTGATACTACATCCGACACCAATTTCGCTTTTTGATCCATCAGTGTAAAGAATTATATCATATCGATATCTAGAGATAATCTCTTGAAATAATTTATTGACACATTCAGCTTGTAATACTTTCGATTTATGCGATAAAAAAGTCGTATGAGAAGGTGGAAAAACAATGGTCCATGGAGAAATAGCACCATTGCATATATGATTTGTCAGATCTGGATTGAAAATATGATTTCACTTTTTTATATGTAAAGAAAATGGTAGCTGTGCTGAAACGTTCGCATCATAGAATCTGTTGAAGTTGGTCTGTGCCAAGAATTTGTAGACTGTATTATTTGCGTTTGCTGATATTTTAACCGCATATTTTAAGAGTAATTCTACTCTTATTAACTTAATTGGAGGCTCGTTGCATTCTCGGTAAATACTTTTCACTGGACTTGTTCTAAAAGCACCTGTGACTATTCTAAGTGCATGATTTACAATAACTTCAAATTGTTTTAAAGTTGATTTGCTTGCGGAAATATAAATAGCTGAGCAATAGTCAAATTTAGATCTTATCAGTGATCTAAAAATACTTAGCAAGACTGATTCATGAGCACCTCAGTTATAGTATCCAAGAGTTTTCAAACTGTTTATTCTAATAATACAATCGTCTTTGAGTACATTTATGTGAGCTTTCCAGGTAAGCTTTGAATCAAAAGTTATTCCTAGAAATCTATGCTTTGTAACCTCTTGTAGAAGCATTCACCGTAGCTTGAGAGTGTGAGTAACTGAATGATTTTTCTTTTTCGAAAAAATCATAAACGTTGATTTGGAACAGGAAAAGTTCAATCCATTGTTATCAGACCAGTTTTCCAATTTATCGATGGTCTTTTGAATTATATTACATGTTGATAAGCTATTTTTACCTCTGCAGTATATGACTAGATCGTCAGCATATAAAGCACTCTTTACAGGACTACTTATTGATTGAAGAATATCACTTATTGCAACATTAGAGAGTTGGACTTAAGACTGATCCCTGGGGAACTTCATTTTTTAGATCATATGTATCAGATAAAGTGTTGTTAGTTTTCGCTTTAAAAGTTATTTGATTTCGAAAATTCTTTATAAACATTAATATATTAAATTCATTAATTGTTGTTGCCCTTACTTGGTGAAACTTGTCCATACTGCATACAGACTTGGAGAATACTTCTCTGGCTTCACTGTTGGATTTTAGTGGTGAAGGACGTAGCCAGCGCGTGAGCTAACTGGAGCAAGTGGCCCTTCGAATTCTGGAAGTTCTAGGATGTTCTTCAATGCTTCTGTGACTATAGTTTCGCTGCTTGACAGCATTTTCAGACAGATTAAAATTGAATTAGTACGAAATCATGACAACTACAAATAAATATCTGTTGCTATGTTATGATATGATGTTTTGATCAAAAAATTTTATCAAATTGAAAATAAAATGAAACACAGATGAAAGATGAGGTTTTCAAAATGTCTATGTGATGTATGTCAATATTTAACACAAAAATTAGCACTAGCCTATAATAACTATGATAACAGTTACAACAATAAAATAACTAAACAATAACAGTATAAAAGTAGTCTCTATACAACGAAAATATCGACATACATCAACTCATTTTATTACAACTTTTTTGAAATAATAGTTAAATTTATTTTCTTTGACAAATTTAATTAGAAAGAAGAATATCCAAGAAAGGGGAATTCATTAAATCAGTTTGCACGTTTAAAACAAGGTAGTTATTGTCGTGTGTGTGCCTTTTGACTTCTAAAGCTTCAAAAAAGTCTAGTTTACGTCTGTCATTATAAAAATGTTGTGGTTGTATGCGGTTATTTATTGTAGGTCTATGTTCGGTATCAATAATATGTTTTGCAAATGTAGATTTGTCAGCGTGGTTATTTCTAAATGCAGAAATATGTTCTTTGTATCGGGTGTTAAAATTTCTAGAAGTTTGACCTATGTAGATTGCGTTACAATGTGTACAAGTTAATTTATAAACTCCAGCTTTTGTCAAGAAACAAGATTTTTCTTTCGCGTTAAATAACAAATCACGCGTCGTGTTGTAAGATTTAAAAGCTACCTTTGTATTTGTACAAGTGTTTAAAATTTTTGAAATGTTTTCTGAAATGGTTCCAAAATAAGTTATCGAAACGTATCTGTTGTCTTCTTTGTCTCTAATATTTGGATAAATTAAATTAATCGCTAATTTGTATTCTTTTCTCTCTATCATTTTATCTATTATTTTAACAGAGTAGCCATTATTAAATGCTGTTTGCTTAATTATTGAAATTTCTTTTTCTATATTGTTTTGTGACATAGGTATTGAAAATGCACAATGTATCATAGAATGATAGGCTGACAGCTTTTGTGAAAAAGGGTGACATGAATCGTATGGTATGGTTGTGTCGGTGTAAGTTGGTTTCCTATATATTGAAAAGAAAAAATGAATTATTTTCTAATTTTCTAATTGTTAAGTCTAAAAAGTTTATACAACTGTTAGCTTCTTCTTCTAAAGTAAACTTAATATTTGTGTGAAAGCTATTAATAAAATTTAAAAATTCATTTAATTCTGTATGACTACCTTGAAAACATGCTAAAATATCATCTACGTATCTGTACCAAAAGACAATATTATGTGAAAGTTCTGATGTTAAAATTTTGTTTTCTAAGTTTTCCATAAATATGTTGGCTAATAAAGGTGACAGCGGACTACGCATAGGCAGACCTTCATTTTGCATATAAATTTTATTATTAAATTTAAAATAGTTTTGTGTTATACATTCATTAAAAAGAATCATTATTTCTTGTCTTTTTATGACATTTACGTTCTTTTCTATTAAAACGTTTTCTAATAGAGGTAAACATTCTTTAGGGGGTATCTTAGAATACATGCTACAAACATCAAACGAGACTAATTTACTATTTGTGGGAATAATTAAGTTATTTAATTTTTGTGTAAGTTCATAAGAATTCTTAACTGAATATTTTGGAAAGTAATTGTATTCTTTAATAAGTGAAACCAGTTTGCTCGCTATCTTATGATTAGGTGTATTAACATAGCTAACTACTGGTCTCACCGGTATATTTGGCTTATGGATTTTCAGGTGGCCATATAATTTTGGTGGTTGCGGGCTTTTATATAAAAGATTTTTCTTTTCTTGTTGACTAAACAGAGACACATTTTTAAGTTCATTTTTTAGTTTTGTCTGAAATGTGTTTGTTGGGTCTCTCCTAATTTCTGTTAAATTTTCCGTAGTAATAAAATCATTAATTTTAATGTTATATGCGTCCCTACTTATAGCTACAGTTAAGAATTCTTATGAGCTTACACAAAAATTAAATAACTTAATTATTCCCACAAATAGTAAATTAGTCTCGTTTGATGTTTGTAGCATGTATTCTAAGATACCCCCTAAAGAATGTTTACCTCTATTAGAAAACGTTTTAATAGATAAAAATTTTAACAAAATGGAAAACCGACTTCACAAAAAAATATTCTAAAACAAAAAATGCACTAAAAAGTAAAAAATAATTGCGTATTCTTCTGTCTACAACTTACAATCAACTTATTTTTTCCACCCAATGTACGATCTATGCATTTACCACGCAAGAATGTAGGTACCCACTTAAACTTAACCTTTAACTCAACACATACCTATGACTAACAAACAATTATCAAAACATTTATTTAGAGTTCACCTAAGCAGAAAGTTTTAAATATATGTGTAGACTGCTTAAAAGACAATCAAATTATTAGGATCATATAATGTAAAATTATTGTTATTTTTGGAGTCGGTGTCAGCCAAGATGGGTTTGTAACTACTTAAACGTGAAATGTCTTACTATATAACAATTGGCATACAGACTTTACACACATAGACGCAGCACGCGACGCCGGCGGGTCAATTGCGCGCGCGCGCCCGGAAGAATGATTGGAGGAATATAACCGAGTGAGCGAGGCAAACGCGTACGCCGGCCATACTCCAGTCAGTCAAGAGATGACAAAGAGGTTGTCTCTTTGAGAGATGATGAGAAGCGATAGGAGTTAGTTGATTATAAACCGATTGCGATTCTTTTTCATTCTACACCGTCTTTCTTAAGATAATTCTTTATGTTTATTATTATAGCTACATTTTCGTATCAATGTTGCTTGATATTGTCGTATTAAATTTCATTTGTAAATAGGCTGAATTAGGTAATGGTACTTTGTCTTGAGAGAGGTATTGTCACAGCATAATATCTTATTTAAGTTCATTTGTAAATAGGTTTAATTAGGTATTGGTATATTGTCGTTCCAAGGTCTCAGGATATTGTCACAGTATATTGTATAAAATTTCATTTGTAAAATAGATTTCATAAGGTATTCTCGTATTATTAATGTAAGGTATATTGTCGTATTTCCTTGGCTGACACCGACTCCAAAAATAACAATAATTTTACATTATATGATCCTAATAATTTGATTGTCTTTTAACAGTCTACACATATATTTAAAACTTTCTGCTTAGGTGAAATCTAAATAAATGTTTTGATAATTGTTTGTTAGTCATAGTTATGTGTTGAATTAGAGGTTAAGTTTAAGTGGGTACCTACACTCTTGCGTGGTAAATGCATAGATCGTACATTGGGTGGAAAAAATAAGTTGATTGTAAGTTGTAGACAGAAGAATACGCAATTATTTTTTTACTTTTTAGTGCATTTTTTGTTTTAGAATATTTTTTTGTGAAGTCGGTTTTCCATTTTGTTAAAATTTTTATTTATTTCTTTATTTTTAGTGAATCTGAAGCTTTATATTTGTTTTAAATAGTCCCAATATGAGTAGACCTACTAAACGCGCTGCTCATATGAGAGCGCCGTTTAAATGAGACCAACGGAGAAGAGGAGAAACGCCTATCTCAAAATAGGAAATCCACCTCCAGGGCCATTTAAAAAGAGACTTGTGAAGAGCGCAAAAATAGACTTTTGAAAATGCAGGCTTACATGAAAAAAGTTTTGAACAAGGAAAATTTCCAAAAACGTACTCAACGTCGCGGCTTGACCCACGACCGTCAATCCAATGAGACGAAAGCGCAACGTGCCCACCGCCTCGGCGTGATCCACAATCGTCTATCCAATGAGACGGAAGCGCAACGTGCCCACCGCCTCGGTGTGATCAACAATCATCATCAATGTAGTCGAAGTCAATTAAATACGCATTATTAAGGATAGCTGAAACACTATTGGTCAGATCTTGATCACATTTATATGAGACCACACGAGAAGCACCAGCTCTCAAATAAAAGAAGAATCATCAAAATCGGTTCAACTAGAAAAAAGTTCTGAGATAACACACAAGAACATCATCAATGTAGTCGAAGTCAATTAAATACGCATTATTAAGGATAACTCAAAAACTAGATCAGATCCTGACCACATCTATATGGGACCACACGACAAGCACCAGCTTTCAAATAAATAAAAAACTCTGGACGCAGAAAGTGCGCTTTGGTAGTGAATTTTCATAAAAATGTTTTTAATAGGATATTTTTTTTTAAGAAAGCTTGCATGAAATTTGGTTACCAGTATAACCTATATAGTAGGAACAATGTTCCATATTTTATCAAAATAATTATTTGAAAATGTACAAACATTTTCCGAAAATAAACTTTAAATATTTCCGAAAAAAACTGGTCTCCTAGCCAATGACCCTTAGGTTAATAGCCAATTGAGTTATTGAAATTTGAAACATTTAATGAAAATTCGCAAACAAAACGCCCTTGCTGCGTTCATACAAAAATTTTCCGAAAATAAAGTTAAATGTTGGTTTCCTAACCAACAAAACTTACGTTAATAGCCAAATGAGTTATTGAAATTTGAAGGATTTAATGAAAATTCGCTACCAAAACGCACTTACTGCGTCCAGATTTGTTTCTTACAAACATACATCATATTTCGATAAAAAATGCAAAAATGAATTAACGAATTTGTTGTATGAAAATTAGCTAAAAATTATAGACCGTTTAACCATAAAGTTCACTAAACCTACAGCGAAAGCATCAACTTAACTAAACCGACAGCCAAAGCATCGGAGAAAGGGTCTACTTGAAATGTATTTTCTGTAAATATTATAGTAAAATGAAGGCCAATGACGGTTGTATCTGAAACTTAAGGTTCGCAGAACACTCTTCTGGCATCATTTTCTTTTCACAATCCGTATTTGTTTAACGTTCTTTGCGTAAACATTGCCAATTTTGACGTTTTAAATTGGAAGTTTGACGTTTTGAAGAAAACTCCAAAATTTGTTTCTTCAGCTGCCCGTAACTTTTTTGTGCTTAAACTTAGAGACTTGTACATGGTTTACTCTTTATAATACAAATACGCGTACCAAATTTGGTTGCCCTGACTTTGTTATTTCCGGAGATATGAATTTTTTTAGAAAGAAAACACAAAATTTTCCGGGAAAACCTTATCCGATTTTCCTGGCTAACGAACATATCCAACCCACTTACAAAAAGAAGGTACTCAACAAATTTGCCCAAAATCGGTCTATTATTTTTTGAGTTGTCGGTACGAGATATATATATATATATATATATATATATATATATATATATATATATATATATATATATATATATATATATATATATATATATATATATATATATATATATATATATATATATATATATATATATATATATATATATATATATATATCCGTCTGATAACTCAAAAAATAATTAACCGATTTCAATGAAACGACTTATGGGCCACCCTGTAATTGTAGAAATATATTTTTTTAAGATGTAGCTGAAGACACCTTATAATTAATGTATACAATTTTTTTCCGTATCTTGCATAATAACGGATATATTGGTCTTTAAAGATTTTTTACGAAAATTCGACAAAAATGATATACCTTTAACCGATAAACTCTATAGCCAACACTACTGCGAAAGTATCAGAGAAAGGGTCTACTTGAAATGAATTTTCTGGGAATATTTTATTAAAATGAAGGACAATGACGATTGAAACTAAGACTTCAGGCTTTGTAAAACATTGTCCTTGAGACATTTTCCTTTCATAGCTCATATTATTTTCAGGTTCATTGCCTAAATATTACCAATTTTGACGTTTAAAATAGCGACTTTGACGTTTTGAGGAAAATCCAAATTTATTTTTCTTGAAATACCTGTAAGTTTTTTGTCCTTTAACTTACAGACCTAAATTTTGGTAGGTAACTTACCTATAATGATGTAAATGCGCGTATGAAATTTGGTTGCCCTTACTTTGTTAATTCCGGAGATATAACTTTTTTTCGAAAGAAAACACTAAATTTTCCGGGAAAAGCTCGGTGGATTTTCTTGACTAACGAACTTATCAAAGCCACTCGCAAAAGGAAGGTACTCACCTAATTTTATCAAAATCGGTCCATTATTTTTTTAGTTATAGGTGTGACACATAAATATATAAACGTTATATATATATATATATATATATATATATATATATATATATATATATATATATATATATATATATATATATATATGTATATATATATAAAGTCTGAAACCGACCTCGGATTTGGCTTCCAGGGGTCCTAAATAGCGCTCATTTGAAGAAATTTTTTCAAAATTCAAAAGTCGACATCTCTTCATTAGTGCATTCTTTTTAGAGAAAATTCACTAAAAGAATCATCAAAATGGGTTTACCTAGAAAAAAGTTCTGAGGTAACACACATAAAAAACTCGGGACGCAGCAAGTGCGTTATGGTAGTGAATTTTTATTAAATGCTTCAAATTTAAATAACTCAATTTTCTATAAACTTAAAGAGTTTAATTTTTATGTAGTAAGGTATTTCCTAAGGCAAGATATCCACAAAATTTCATTAAAATAACTTTGTAATTTTCGGAGAAAAAATTTTTTTTCGAAAGAAAATTAAAAATTTGAATAACTCAATTTTCTTTAAACTTAGACAGTTGAATTTTGGTACGCAGTACAATCTCTCCCGAGGCAACATATATACTAAATTTCATTAAAACAGCTTTGTTACTTTTGGAGAAAAAGAATTTTTCGAAAGAAAACTCAAAATTTTCCCGGAAAACCCCGTCCGATTTTTCTGACTAACGAACTCATCCAAGCCATTAATAAAAGAAAGGCACTTGCCAAGTTTCATTGAAATCGGTTAATTATCTTTTGAGTTAGCGGTTGGACACATACATATATATATATACATATATATATATATATATATATATATATATATATATATATATATATATATATATATATATATATATATATATATATATATATATATATATATATATATATATATATATATATATATTGTAATATCCCCAAAAGCTAATCAAATTTTTACACACAAAACAACAAAACAAAAGGCAACATATGCAACTAAAATGGCAACATAGCATGTTATTGTGTAATACCCAATTTAAACATGTTTTATTTTAAAGAAAATGCATCTTAGTCTGTCTTGCATTGTTGACTAATATGTAATTGAATACCTGACTTCATTAAATTACTACAGGTGACCTGAAATATATTCACTTACCTTACTTTAAAGGCCTCTACATTTGCTTACTAAGAATGACTAATTTTCTGGGCTACCAGGATGGCTACCGGGATGGATTAAGGCGTGAAAATCTAGGGTTAGGACCAGGTTGTGTTTGTTCAGACTATGGGTTGGAACATTGTGAGAGAAACTCTATAATTCGCAAACACTTAATTTATTTAACAAAGTTTCCATTTGACCAATACAGTGAAACGGACATGAAAGCACAGACATCTAGGCGCCCTATTGCTACGAGAAATCACACGGCTGGGCCTAATATTACACATATGGGGAATGCACTAGCATAAAAAATTTGGATCGCTTGGAGGGGTGATGACCTGGTGTGGATCAAGGTCTCCGATGTCACTCTCAGTTCCCACAGTGGTGTAGAATTAAAGATTGGTATTTTTATTTCATTATTCATTATTTAGATTTTATTGGTTTCATCGTTCAAATTTCAGTTTTGGTTTGTCTTTGCTTTATTACCGTGGGACTGATTGAGCAACACCGCAGAACAGGACACCATACCCGGGCCTATACTTGGGGCTAACCGACTCCTCCCTCTACGTCTCTCATGTGGCCATTGGTCACTAGGAAATGACGCATTGCGCATTTGGATTGCCCTTTCAACTTCCATGGTGCCACAGTTAAGATTTTCCGCGAGCCCTTTCTTGGGCTATAGCCTCACTGGAGGTCTTAGATTTTCGGAGGTTTGGCAGGTCAAGAAGTAGAAAGTTCACCCAAATACCGCTTGAAAAGTATTTTGTTTTGGACCTGTAGGCTCTAGGAGGCGCAAGGGGAAGGTATCGTTGTAATTCAGGCCACATCTCTGTTGACTGACTAAGCGGAGACGGTAACAAACCTAATACTACCTCGCCCAATATTTTGACGTGTATCGCAAGCCTTTCAACTAATTACTGACCTTCAGGTTGCCCTCTCGTTTCAGTCATGCAAAATTGTGATAAATCGCGAAGTCCTTCCTAGACTATGCTTCACTGGAGGTCTTAAATGTTCGGATAGTGGCACTTCGTTAAACAAGGCTTCACCTGAATGTCATTCTAGACACAAGGAGAATAATTACACAACTTTGTCAAAACATAGGGGGAAGTACTTCATTTATTCTATATCCCTTTGCTTTATTTTCCGAACCGTCCAGTGCACACCACATATCCTCAATTTCAAGTTTTAGTTTAATACAAAAGGGGGAGCCAAGATGTATGTTTCAGGTACAAAACAATTTCATCAGGTAACATATAAAAGAATGAGATTCCTAACTTCAGGTTTTAGTTTCAAAGTGCATTAAAAGTGTGCCACATATTTTTGACTTCAAGTTTCAGTTTCAATATTATACAGAGATGGAATTACATACCTTCAGTTGTAAGTTTCGGGTTTAAAATTACCTCATGTAGAGCTAGATATTGCTGGCTTCCCGATTCAGGTTCAAAATTGTATTATTATAAGACTAGATACTGTTGATTTCAAATTTCAGATTCAAATTATTTTATATAGAGCTACGGACCTCTCGTTTTTAAGTTTCAGATTCAAAATTATATTCTAAAGAGCAGCATACCTTTGGTTTCCAGATTCAAACTTAATTCACATTATAATAAGATACATACTTCTGGTTTCATAATTCAGATTTAAACCGCATCATAAAGAGCTACATGTTACTGGTTTCATGATTCAGATTTAAATTATATTATAAAGAGCTACTTCATTCTGGTTTCACGATTCAGATTTAAATTATATTATAAAGAGCTACAGAATTCTGGTTTCACGATTCAGATTTAAATTATATCATAAAGAGCCACTTAATTCTGGTTTCACGATTCAGATTTAAATTATATTATCAAGAGCAATGTACTTCTGGTTTCAAAATTCAGATTTAAATTATATTATGAAGAGCTACTTAATTCTGGTTTCACGATTCAGATTATTATCAAGAGCAACGTACTTCTGGTTTCACAATTCAGATTTAAATTATATTATAAAGAGCTAGATAATTCTGGTTTCACGATTTAGATTTAAATTATATTATAAAGAGCTACATAATTCTGGTTTCATGATTCAGATTTAAATTATATTATAAAGAGCTACAGAATTCTGGTTTCACGATTTAGACTTAAATTATATTATAAAGAACTACATAACTCTGGTTTCACGATTCAGATTTAAATTACATTATAAAGAGCTACATACTTCTGGTTTCACGATTCAGATTTAAATTACATTATAAAGAGCTACAGAATTCTGGTTTCACGATTCAGGTTTAAATTATATTATAAAGAGCTACATAATTCTGGTTTCACGATTCAGATTTAAATTATATTATAAAGAGCTACATAGTTCTGGTTTCACGATTCAGATTTATATTATATTATAAAGAGCTACATACTTCTGGTTTCACGATTCAGATTTAAATTATATTATAAAGAGCTACATAATTCTGGTTTCACGATTCAGATTCACATTACATTCTCAGGAGCTACACAATTCTGGTTTTACGATTTAAATTTAAATTATATTATAAGGAGCTGCATAATTCTGGTTTCACGATTCAGATTTAAATTATATTATAAAGAGCTACAGAATTCTGGTTTCATGATCCAAATTTAAATTCCATTAGGTGTGAACAAGATATTTGTTTTCAAATGCAAAGTAATTTCATTAAATACGGCATGAGCTAGTAACGTTTCTGATTTCAAGTTTCAGTTTACCTATCAGGAAATTTGGCAACTCTTTAGATGCGGAAGTAATTTATCTGAATGACATACAAACAAAGTAAATTGCAGGCTTCAAGTTTCAGTTAGAATATATCAGATTTTGTGACATTTACCGACACAAATAATTTCTCGACAAAATGTAAACAAATAAGTTTCCAAATTTCAAGTTTAGTTTAAATATAATAAATTTGGCAACGTCTCAATGCTCGAGGAATTCCTCTATGCTACATGCAAACAAATCAAGATTCCAGACTTTAAGTTTTAGTGTGAATATGTTAAATTTGGCAACGTTTGAACGCACAAATAATTTTTCTACATACTGTACAAGCAAATAACAGTCCAGATTTCAAGTTTCAGTTTAATTTATACAATTTAAATGCACAAATAATTTCTACATATAATATACAACCAACAAAAATACTAGGTTTCAAGTTTAGTTTAAATATATTAAATTTGGCAACATTTCAATGCTCGAGTATTTATTCCACACTATATGCAAACAAACTAAAATTCCAGACTTCAAGTTTTAGTCCGAATATATCAAATTTGGCAACATCTGAACCCACAAATAATTTTTCTACATGATTAGCAAACAAATAACCGTCCAGATTTCAGGTTTCAGTTTAATTTTAATAATTTAACTGCACAAATAATTTCTACATGTAATATGCAACCAGCTAAAATACTAGGTTTCAAGTTTAGTTTAAATATATTAAATTTGGCAACGTTTTTAGATGTAGAGATAATTTCTTTACCTAACAAGCAGATAAAATTCCAGATTTCAAGTTATAGTTTAATCATATTAAATTTGGAAACATTCAAATGCACAACTAACCTTATTAAAAACGTATAGCAAATAAAACTCCTGGTTTCATGTCTGGTGCTATTTTTAAGTGCACAATTAGTTTCATGAACTAATATACCAACAAGTAGAATTTCAGGCTTTAAGTTTAATTCAAAAATATCAAATTTGGCAACTCTGAACACAAAAATAATTTTTCTACATAATACACAAACTAATAAAATTCCCGATTTCGAGTTCAGTTTAAATCTACTAAATTGGGCAACATTCAAATGCACGAATAATTTCGCTTTGATGATATACAAATCAACAAAATCCCAGCTCTCAAGTTTTAGTTTAAATATATCGAACTTGGCAACTTTTAATGCACAAATAATTTATCTACACGATACACAAATAACTAAAATATTAGGGGTCAAGTTTAGTCTTAATACGCCGATTTCGGTAACATTTAGATGCAAAAATAATAATATCTGTACATTATATGTTCACAATTAAAACGCTAGGTTTCAAGCTTAGTTTACATATGGCATATTTGGCAACATTTAGATGCAAAAAATAGTTTCTATACATGATATGTAAGTAAATAAAATGCTAGGTTTCAAGTTTAGATTAAATATAACAAACTGGGCAACATTTAATGCACAAATAAATTTACTCAAATAATATGCAGGCAAATAAACTTACAGGGTTCAAGTTTCCGTTTAAATATATCAAATTGGGCAAACAATTTAGGGACACCGATAGCATATGTCATTTTAAAGGTACACTCACCGTTTGCTGTTACATCTGGTCCCAACAGGCTGCGACAGGGACTCCAAGCGGGGACGGCGGCTGGACTCCTGGGTCTCGTCTATGTGCGGGGGTGTAGTGCGAATCGCGTTAACAATACCAGCAGTGGTCCCCTACTTCGACACTCTCGCTCGAATTTTATTCATGGCGCTAGTGTTTACCATAGGCGTTCTCCGCAAGTACGCTATGGAAAAGACCTACAGAATTCCCGCACTATGATCAGCTGACTTCAGACGCGGTTATAGGAAACCCACAGTGTTCAACACAGCATAAATCTGCCAGAATTTATCGTTTCGATAGTATGCTGTGCCTCGTCACCACCGGGTTCCACAAGTCTCTTAAAGAACGTTAAGTTCGAAGACCGCTTTGCAGAAGAGCTAACTCTGAGATATCGATGAAAATCGTCCCCTCTGTCCCAATCGTACGTAGTTTTATATGAAGTCGCTCCGCCCAAACGTGAGAACAACGAAATTCCAGGCCTAGTCACTAGCGTTTAAAATATACCAGCTATGTACATAATTATCGACTTTATTAGTGCCTACCTGATCTGCAGCATGTCACTCTAGTCTTTTATAAAAAACTCTCTGACTACATTTTAGTATACCCTCTTTTAAGTAAAATCTAATACGTTCCCACACATGAGACTAGACACACTTATAATTAGTCATGTTCTGATGACAAAAACCTTTTAAAAATGCTTCAACTGAGCTCTTTATTCCCTTCCAAGGACTATAATTTGTTACAAGTGATCTCAATGTGCGACCTATATCTTGACCTTTGCCTGCACAGCGTGTAAAAGTTTTTTTAACGTGGTTCGTTCTTATCGGCTTAAGTGAGAAACCTTCCTTATGCATCGTTTTTACTGTTACCTAATATTAATTGTATACAGGGCATAACAAACACAAAAATACAATCCTTATCTGGCATTTCACTTGTCGTATGAGAGTTATTTAATAAACATTAAAAAGCCAATAAAATGACTAATTGCTGACGGGTCCAAAAGAAAATAATATGCTAATATACCAGGATATTTCATGAAAACATATAAAACTTGAAACTGACCCCGGATATGGGTTCTAGGGGTCCTAGTTCGCACTCATTTGAAAGAATTTTTGCAAAGTCTCACCATCGATACCTCTCTATTAGTGAATTTTTTTAAATAAAAATGCACTAAAAACATACAGGCGAATTGAGAATCTCCTCCTTGTTTGAAGTCGGTTAAAAAAAGCAAATAAAAGGTATTTGGACTCGTCCGGGATTTGAACCCGGGAGCTCCCGCACTCTAAGCGGAAATCATACCCCTAGACCATCGAGTTAGTTGCTGGAACTTTGTTTTAATGTCGTATTCCAGCGGGCGTTGTAGTCATTTTAGTCATAATTAATGTTTAATGATTTATATAAAGATTATAGTGTTTAATGATTTATATAAATATTATAAATTAGTATCTAGTTATTAAATTAACTACTGAAATCTCGGATAAGTTTTGTTTCCGCGGAAACACTGTTTCTTTCTCAACAGAATGACTGAATCGTTGGTTGTGATGCACAATCATCATCAATGTAGATAGTCGAAGCCAATTAAATACGCATTATTAAGGATAACTCAAAAACTACTGGTCAGATTCTGATTACATTTTTATGGGACCACACGAGAAGCACCAGCTTTCAAATAAAAAAAGAATCATCAAAATCGGTTCACCTAGAAAAAAGTTCTGAGGTAACACACATTAAAAAAAAAAAAAAAAAAAAACATACAGGCGAATTGAGAACCTCCTCCTTTTTTGAAGTCGGTTAAAAAGAACGTAAATGTCATAAAAAAACAAGAAATAATGAGTCTTTTTAATGAATGTATAAAACAAAACTATTTTAAATTTAATAATAAAATTTATATGCAAAATGAAGGTCTGCCTATGCGTAGTCCGCTGTCACCTTTATTAGCCAACATATTTATGGAAAACTTAGAAAACAAAATTTTAACATCAGAACTTTCACATAATATTGTCTTTTGGTACAGATACGTAGATGATATTTTAGCATGTTTTCAAGGTAGTCATACAGAATTAAATGAATTTTTAAATTTTATTAATAGCTTTCACACAAATATTAAGTTTACTTTAGAAGAAGAAGCTAACAGTTGTATAAACTTTTTAGTCTTAACAATTAGAAAATTAGAAAATAATTCATTTTTTCTTTTCAATATATAGGAAACCAACTTACACCGACACAACCATACCATACGATTCATGTCACCCTTTTTCACAAAAGCTGTCAGCCTATCATTCTATGATACATTGTGCATTTTCAATACCTATGTCACAAAATAATTTTGAAAAAGAAATTTCAATAATTAAGCAAACAGCATTTAATAATGGCTACTCTGTTAAAATAATAGATAAAATGATAGAGAGAAAAGAATACAAATTAGCGATTAATTTAATTTATCCAAATATTAGAGACAAAGAAGACAACAGATACGTTTCGATAACTTATTTTGGAACCATTTCAGAAAACATTTCAAAAATTTTAAACACTTGTACAAATACAAAGGTAGCTTTTAAATCTTACAACACGACGCGTGATTTGTTATTTAACGCGAAAGAAAAATCTTGTTTCTTGACAAAAGCTGGAGTTTATAAATTAACTTGTACACATTGTAACGCAATCTACATAGGTCAAACTTCTAGAAATTTTAACACCCGATACAAAGAACATATTTCTGCATTTAGAAATAACCACGCTGACAAATCTACATTTGCAAAACATATTATTGATACCGAACATAGACCTACAATAAATAACCGCATACAACCACAACATTTTTATAATGACAGACGTAAACTAGACTTTTTTGAAGCTTTAGAAGTCAAAAGGCACACACACGACAATAACTACCTTGTTTTAAACGTGCAAACTGATTTAATGAATTCCCCTTTCTTGGATATTCTTCTTTCTAATTAAATTTGTCAAAGAAAATAAATTTAACTATTATTTCAAAAAAGTTGTAATAAAATAATGAGTTGATGTATGTCGATATTTTCGTTGTATAGAGACTACTTTTATACTGTTATTGTTTAGTTATTTTATTGTTGTAACTGTTATCATAGTTATTATAGGCTAGTGCTAGTTTTTATGTTAAATATTGACATACATCACATAGACATTTTGAAAACCTCGTCTGTCATCTGTGTTTCATTTTATTTTCAATTTGATAAAATTTTTTGATCAAAACATCATATCATAACATAGCAACAGATATTTATTTGTAGTTGTCATGATTTCGTACTAATTCAATTTTAATCTGTCTGAAAATGCTGTCAAGCAGCGAAACTATAGTCACAGAAGCATTGAAGAACATCCTAGAACTTCCAGAATTCGATGGGCCACTTGCTCCAGTTAGCTCACGCGCTGGCTACGTCCTTCACCACTAAAAACCAACAGTGAAGCCAGAGAAGTATTCTCCAAGTCTGTATGCACTATTAATATATTACCTTTAATAACCTATTTAGTAAATTTTTGTACAACTCCATATCTCCAGACTGAGTCTAATGCATGTTTGATATCAAAGAAAACAGCCACGAGTTGCTGATGATTTGAGAAGGCATCAAGAATTTCAGATTTAAGACACATAAGATTATCTAACGTGCTGCGATTGGGAAGGAACGCAGATTGATGTTGATCGAGATAATTGTTGTGTTCTATAAACCAAAGGAATCTTCGATTAACCATCTTTTCAAGTAGTTTACAAACTGTACAGGTTAGAGAAATGGGTCTATAACTGTTGGCATCCAGTTTAGGTTTGCCTGGTTTGAGAATGGGTAAGGTGATGGACTGTCTCCATATGGTTGGAAAAACTTGTTGTTGCTATATTATGTTATTGATATTTAAAAGTACTTATAGTGCATCATCTGGTAATTATTTCAAGAATATTCCTACGATATCGTCTGGTCCATTAATTACAAATTTCCGAACGCAGTAGGTGCGTTATAGTAGTGAAGTTTTATAAGAATGGTACACTAATAGTAAGCTTTATTACTAGAATTACTACTTTAAGTTTAAACAGACTCGCAGGATCGCTTTTAGAGGTCCTAATACGCGCTTATTTGAAGATTTTTTTCGATATCTCTCTATTATAATAAAAAATATTCAAATCTTGTATTCTAGCCCCTTTTGACAAAAAACTTTAAATGACCAAAACTCCATTTTCTATGAAGCTAGAAAATTAAAATTTGGTATACCTATAAGTACGGTCAGTTACAAAAGCTTTCCAGAAAAAAAACTTAAGTCATATTTAGAGAATGAATGTGTCTGCCAAATTATTCGGGCTGCAGGCATTTTTTTCTTATCAATCGCCTGGATAATTTTATTTTAGCCAACCTAATCGAACAAATGTTTTAAAACAAAGGCTCCCTTGGTAAATTTTCTTCACAGAAATTCACTAATATCAACAACAAAATTTTTGCTGAGAATTATAATTTCAGACTCAACGGTTACGAAATTAACCAAACGTTTGAAATAAAAATGAGATCTTGTTCGAAACGTATAAAATCTAAGCCTATTGTATGTACCAAATATTAAACAGAATGTTACATGCATCGGGTGCGAATCGAACCTGGGCGGTCTGCGTGTGAGGCAATTTCAATTTTTAAATTTTGATTTCAAAACGTTTATTCAATATTAGGAATACATAATTTTATAATACAAGTTTAATATCAGTCTTAGTCTAAATAAAATTAGGGTAATCTGAATACTCAACTATATTATTTTTACATAATGTGGTTTACAATGTATTCCTATACTTGTATTTATCCATAATTATAGTTACAGCATAGATCTATATTGCACTTAACAGAAAAACTAATTAAAAACCTGCTTTGAGGTAATTCGATGTCTAAAACTAATTACTTAACCTATGTACAATTTGTGGCTTAACTCTAATATTTACAAGTATATACATTTGTATGTACATGGCAAGTGTTTTTTAATAATTATTGTTGGCTGGAGTGTCATGAGATGTTCCAAAATTTTGTTCTGTAAAATGGTAGTTTATGTTTAAGTTCTATCTGTGGGTTATTCAGTCTGGTGTTTACTATGTTGTTAGTTAGTTTGCTGTAATTAATTTGCTTATCATAAAAGTTTTCTGATAGAGCTAGTACATAATCCTTAATCGGTAAAATATCTGTCTGACACTCTAGTATATCTGTTGCCACCTGTTACTAGTCTTAAACATTTATTCTCAAAAACGCTGAGTTTTCTGTACTTGGTGTCAGAAATGCTACTCCAAACGGGAGCAGCATATGTTATTATAGGCCCGATAATGACTTTATAAGTTAACAGTTTATTTTTCAAGCTGATGTTTACGTTAGTAAGTAAAGGTTATAATGTGTTAAGTGCAGCGTGTCCGTTTTTAATAAGTTGATTGATGTGTTGGTGAAAGTTAAGGCGTTTGTCTAGTAATACTCCGAGGTACTTTACTGTTTCATTTGCAGGTATAACTACACTGACACTTTTAGGTTTGAGAAAATTTTTGTAATTGTATATTTTCTTATAAATATCATATTTTCAGTCTTGCTAGCATTTATTGTGATTTTCCAATCGTCATAGTATTTTTCCAACAAGTTCATATGCAACTGATTTTCCACGTTAGATACATTTTCCCAGAAAGAATTACTGTATATCGCTGTGTCGTCTGCGTATAAAGCTAAGTTTGTTTTAGGGAATTGGGGTATGTCGTTGATAAAAAAGTTGAAGAGTTTTAGTCCCAATACGGAGCCCTGGGGAACACCGGCGTTAATATCTTTAGTTTGAGAAACAGTATTGTTAATTTTAACAGATATGTTTCTGTTAGTTAGATATGAGTAAATAAGTTTAATTAAGTGTCGGGGAATTTTGAGATTTATAAGTTTATGTATTAAGCTCATTATCCATACAGTATCAAATGCCTTTTTGATGTCAAGGATTGCCTTTACATGCACTTATCTTTACTGAAATTTGTCAGAACATCATTAGCAATTCTAGCTACCTGCATGACTGTGTTATGTTTAGCTCTGAATCCAAACTGTTGATCAATGATAATTTTCTTTTTCTTGTCTATTTTATTTAATCTGTCCAGTATAATCTTTTCAACGATTTTTGATAATGTGTTAAGGATACTTATTGGACGGTAATTTGATGGGTTGAATTGGTCTTTCTGTGGTTTTTGTATAGGGATAACCTGTGCACTTTTCCATTTGTGTGGGAAATATTGGAGGATTAAGATCGCATTTATTATATAAGTGAGTTGGACAATGGCTTTTGTCGAGAGATTCTTTAGAGTTTTGTTGGGCATGTTATCTGGACCTGGACATTTATTAAGAGGAATTTGTCTTAGAATAGTTTTGACTTCGGTGGGGTATGTTTTTAAACGTGATGTTTCGGAAGTTGTCAGGGTTGGTGTTTCTGTCGAACTTCGAAATAAGTCGTGGACTCACACCTTACAAAATCTGGATTGCCGTGACAGCTCGATATGGAATTTTCTGAAAAGATTTAGAAGAAAACCTGAGACGGTCAAACAACAAAACGGCCTTTACTGAAAAAGAAAAAGCTAGTATGTTAGTTGAAACCTTCGCAACTACCCACAATTTTTATGCCACCAATGAGTCAGAGAAGAGGCAAGTATTTTACCACTGAACCACTGATGCGCTAATAAGTCATTTGTTTACGTGCTGCTTATACGGATGCTAACTTTCTGCTACAGGAAACTTCATATTATATCCTGAAAGTACATGTACCATCTAATTACAGAATTAATTCAATTGTATTTTTCTAACTCGCCCGTCGATAAAACACATGGCTGTTAGAATCTTAGATGACGTGTGATTTTCAAGTTTAAAGATAAAAAAAAACAAACTGCTTTAAAATACTTTCCATAAATACGTAAGCGGATTATTCGATTTTTCCTTCTTTCGTATCTTTCCATATTCCTATAATATGACACTTATGAATGAAATACATACTGTCGTTACATTTGCAATCTTTCATCGCTTTTTTGTAATTGTTGACAGACGATTTAGGTTAATCAAAAGTACCTCGAGTCCTGGGCTCTCTTATTGGACTATAAACAGCCAATAGGAATTTCACTGTGGGCGGAACCTTAGAATCGCGGATTAATATTAATAGCTATTTTACTTTCCCTATAACGGCAATTTTAGCACATTCGGCTCTGCGTTGGGCATTATACTCGTGAATTTTATTTTTCAGAAACATTTTGGACTTGCAATTGAAATCTAGAGTTCAATTTTTTTTAATTCTTTCTTCAAGCATTCCTATTAGCTGCTTTGGCTCCGTCGCGGAATCCGGAACAGGATGAACTTTCACAATGATTTAATATGTTTTTGTTTTTTTGGCTGAGATTTCTCAATCGCTAGTTTGTGTGGAATGTATTACGCATGTTATTTGTATTGTTTGGTTATCGTTGCATTACGATGTATGCCTGTAGTATGTATCAATTTACGCATGGCAGCTGACTGTTATGTCTTTGTCACGCATTGGACTTTAACCACTTAAGCCTTTTCAATTCAGATTTTATTTTTAAATTGTTTAAATTTTTGTGAACCAAATTACCCAAATTCACGACAGAGGTTTATTTGCATAATTCTAGCTATATGTAACGTTTCATTCATTTACTATAATACTTCCAAAAATATAGCATATTCAAACATGTTTTTGTATATTTTTATGAAAAACAAATCTGTTATACGTGATTTACGAACTCGTCCGCAAATATGTAACAAAATAAATACATGTGCCAAGTTTCTTTCAAATCAGTTGAGTATTTTTTGAGTTATGACTCGGGTACATATATGGTAACGATGGTGGGACTTTCGGAAAATGTTTTCAAATGAGCGCGAATTAAGGCCTCTAGAACCCATACCCTAGGTCCGCTTCTAACGAACTTGTTCAAGCCATTTCCAAAAGTCAGCAAAATTGATTATATTTTAGTATATTTGATTATATATATATATATATATATATATATATATATATATATATATATATATATATATATATATAAAATAGAATAGAATAGAATAGAATTTAAGTTTTAGAAAGGGTAATGGTGTAATAGAGAGCGATGGAAATAGATTGGTTTTAGTTAGACAGAAAGAAGGACTATCTTAAAGTAGGTTATAGTCTCTTAGTCAAAATTTGAAGTTTGCCAAATTAGAAAAGTGTCATTGTCAAGAAATTTGGGAGTATCAATGTTGGGATAAAAAATGACCACATTGCGCTGTTTGCAAGCACAAGTAGAATACTTATTTGTAAAGCGCTTTGTACTATTATTACAAATATATATATATATATATATATATATATATATATATATATATATATATATATATATATATATATATATATATATATATATATATATATATATATATATATATATATATATATATATATATATATATATATGCACCTTAGTATGGCTCAAACCAGTTCACATAATCTAATCTTGATGCACCTACTTAGAGTTTATATTCGTACCGAATGGGCTTGCCATGTATAAGTTCTTTGCATCCATGACGACCAAAATATGGCACGATCAACACATTGCATTTCTTCCCATAAACTTTGCTCTAAGAATTTTCTATTTAGATGTTGAAACAAGGGCCGAACTTTAGCGAATTTATCACCTGCTTTATTTGTAGTATTATCGGTAAGATGAAAATGACCCAGAATATATTCGAACTTGTTTCTAGAAATTGTCTCAGTTACCAAAAAATTTTGACTATCTCTCTCATATTCCGAATACATTCTTCGTCGTGGTACCTGAATGTATCCACTCAGCAATAACACACCTATCGATGCCCGGAAAGCTCGGATTTTTCTATTCTCGTCTGCTGATTTTTTTTGGAACGAATATCGGTTGCTTTCTAATACAATTAGGTCTAGAATGTTTTCATCAAAAAAGGGAAAATATATCCAGAGTACTTTCGAGAGGAACTTGCCTATCATATTAAACAAACACTGGATTTTTAAGATTAATATCGCCGTCTATCCATGTATAATTGACCTTTGGAAGTTTCTTAGTCCTTTTTGATAATAGCTGTTTTCTTAGTACTGCCAGAGAAATTTCATCCTCCAAAGAAAATCTATCATCATGTGTGAGAGTGTTTTGGCTAGAGTTAGCATCATGTGTATTTACTTCCACTAGTGTTCGAAGTTGGGTTCCTGGTAAATTATTTTGACTGACAAGATCTTCATCTCCAAAATCTTCATCTCTGAAAACCTGTCGCATTTTCTGGGGGAAATATAGTTAAAGAATCAATATTTTCCACTAAGTTTTTTTTTTTTTTTTGTTATTTCGTTTGCAGAAATTTGCTCGATTGCGTTGACTGAAACGAATCAACCAAGCGATTAATAAGGAAAAATACCTGCCACGTTTATAATTTGCAAGGTACATTCCTTTTGTAAATAAAAATAACATTTTCGGTAAGTTTGAAGTTTAGAACAAGGGGGATTTTCAGAAAAAAATTTCAGAAACATACTTAGGACCCTTTCTGGATGTACATACCACAAAAAAATTCTTGCAAACAGCCCTGAAGAAAGTTACGGGACTAGGAGCTGGACAGGAAAGATGATAAAAAGAAAATGTGAGCGGAAAGTGTGAAAGAATAGCTTAGTTGGACCTCTATATGCTGTCTTTATTCCATTTTGCAGCTATACTTCCTGAAAATCTTATTTACTCCGCGCAGAGCCCTATTTACCGTAGTTCCCCCAACTTTCTTAGGGGTTGGTCTCAGGAAACTTTTCTTGTTTACATTGTTCATTTTTATGCATTGAGGGTGGTTGGCATGCAGAAGATGGAGGAGAATCCCACGATGAAGCAGCGAACCAACATTTTCAAATTATGTTTAAATTGTTACCTCATTTCATTTGTTTAAAATATTTTACAAAAAATGAATTTTAGGTTGGTGATTTGTCGGTCTCACATAGCGAACTACAATATTTTATCATTAGAAAATAATAATCATGGATACCGCAAAAGTAAATAAGTTCTGAAAAGGGTCTGGGTGCAGCAAGTGCGTTATTTGATAGAGAATTTTTGTAAAAATATTTCAAATTTGATAACTGAATTTCCCATTAAGGTAGAATCTTCAATCTTTAGCCATAGTAAAACGCATCATGGGTACTAAATTAAAGAAATATAACATAATGAATAACTAATAATTTGTTTTCAAGAACCCTTTTTGTTGATTTGTTTTGGAAAAACTAATAAGTACACTTGGAGAACACCCAAATCACAACAACACATATTTCAGAGACCTTACGATCGTTTCGTTGACCAAGTCAACATCTTCAGAGGAAGAAAAATTCTAACATAAAAAACTAGATTTCGTATATTTATATCGCGTCAAAGAAAACGAACTAGTCCGAAGGAAAGTTGTCGTCCAAGAACGATCGTTTGTTTATTGCGCAGTGAAACAGGTCGGAGACCTGCTTTAATCTTTTGGTCGACAAATTTATGACCCTTATCTAATATAGGTTTAAAAAGGACCGGCGTTCTTTAAAGAAACAGCACGTTTCCTTTCGATCTAGAACTTTACAATATATTGGTTTATGCCGATAAAGACATCTGCTGAGATAAACAACATAAACTCAAATCATCTCTTTTAAAAATAGAAAACTAAAACCCAGATGTCTGTCTCACCGTGTTACCTTTAACAAAGGAAAAATAGTTCAACTAAAATACTACACAAAAACTAAATATTGATTTAATTCTACGTGAAAATATTTATATTGACTAGTGTACAAAACAAACGTTGGAGTATTTGGAAGAATTATTAAAATTGAACAATATAAGTCAAGACGTCTGCAAAGAATATTTAACTCTAACTAGCATTTGTATAAAACAAAATATTTTCCAATTTAACAATGAGTTCTTTGAACAAACTGAAGGCACAGCTATGGGCAATCCATTATCGCCTTTTATTGCAGATTTGTTTATGAGCAGATTTGAGACGGATTTAAAAAATAAAAGTGGGTATTTCCCTAGAGTTTGGTTGCGTTATGTCGATGATATTTTTGCAGTGTTTGACACAAATACATGTAAGGTTGAAGAATTTACTGAAAAACTAAATAGTCAATTTGATTCAATAAAATTTACCCACGAAATAGAAATTAACAATAAAGGCTCGCTTGAATTTGATGTCTATAGGAAGGAAACGGCTACTATTAATTATATTCCTAATGACTCACACCATACGTTTGCACAAAAAACGGCTAGTTTCAATTTCTTAGTAAATAGATTGGTAAATTTTCCGTTGAGTAAAAATAGATTTAATAAAGAATTAAAATACATAAAACATGTGGCGAGATATAACGGTTACTCGGATGGTTTAATAGACAAATTAGTTAACAAACACAGAACAAAGAAGTTGATATCTGAATGTACGACATTTAAGAATGATAAAATCGAGAAAAAATTTGTTTGTTTACCTTATGAACCACGAATCACAAAGGGTTTGGAAAGTATTTTTAAGAAAGCCGATTTACATTTGACGTTTTCGACGAAAAGTAATTTAAAAAAATTTGTTGGGTAATACGAAAGACAAAGACAAAGTCACTGAAATGTCCGGAATTTATGAGATTAGTTGCAAAGATTGTGATCTTAAATACGTGGGCCAAACTAGGAGAAACATAGCCACCAGATTTCGTGAACATCTCGCACAGTTACGATATGGTACGGTAGACAAATCTTGTGTGGCACAACATATGTGGGATAATAACCACCACATTGACAAAGAAAATTTGAAACTGGTCAAAAATGTAAGACATCAAACTATGCTTGATTCATTAGAAAGTATTTTTATATTAAGGTCTATTAAGAACAAAACTTCATTAAATCGTGCTCCACCTGTAATTTCTAGCCCATTGTTTGCTCTTTGCATTTGACCGCTTAAATACTCATAATTAGTCTGGTAGAAAAATAAATTATGGTCAATAACTCGACCGGTTTATACATATACTAATCACTATGTTTTTTTTTTCTTGATTTAAATACCTGTTCGGTTTTTGTATCTATGTAGTCAATATAAATATTTTCACGTAGAATTAAAATCAATATTTAGTTTTTGTGTAGTATTTTAGTTGAACTATTTTTTCTTTGTTAAAGGTAACACGGTGAGACAGACATCTGGGTTTTAGTTTTCTATTTTTAAAAGAGATGATTTGAGTTTATGTTGTTTATCTCAGCAGATGTCTTTATCGGCATAAACCAATATCCACATTGTAAAGTTCTAGATCGAAAGGAAACGTGCTGTTTCTTTAAAGAACGCCGGTCCTTTTTAAACCCATATTAGATAAGGGTCATAAATTTGTCGACCAAAAGATTAAAGCAGGTCTCCGACCTGTTTCACTGCGCAATAAACAAACGATCGTTCTTGGACGACAACTTTCCTTCGGACTAGTTCGTTTTCTTTGACGCGATATAAATATACGAGATCTAGTTTTTTATGTTAGAATTTTTCTTCCTCTGAAGATGTTGACTTGGTCAACGAAACGATCGTAAGGTCTCTGAAATATGTGTTGTGGTGATTTGGGTGTTCTCCAAGTGTACTTATTAGTGCTCATCACAGGTTCCAGTTTTCACATATTGGAAAACTAGTTTGATTGGGTTGACTGAAACAAAACCGTCCAAGTAGTTAATAAGGAAAAACACCTGCTATATTTATAATTTGGCAGGTAAATTTCTCTTGTAAATAATATTATTTTTCTGGAAATCGTTGGTAACTTTAATGAAATGTGTAACACAACTTTTTTAAAGAGACTTACTGTACTTACATATATGTACCAAATTTTTATTTTCTATATCCATTGAAAATAGTAATCTCCTTAAATAATTGCTTACTCAGACCTTTAAAACTGAGCTCCAAAGCTCATTTAAATCTAAAGAATTAGTTTCAATAATATACGTTACTGGTAGTGTACAATTCTTATGAAAATTTACTATTATAATGCACTTGCTGCGTCCCGAACTTTTTTTAAATGCTCAGCAGTTCTTGAAACAATTCTTCTTTAAATCCATAAATAGGGCTGGGGCCATATCCTATCATATATAATGCACGTTTAAAAGTAATAGTTGCAATAGCTGTTTCAGATGCGCGACAGATGGTAAGTAAAAATTAGGGGTGATCTACAAAAAAACTATTTTCAAAGTGGGTAGTGGGCAATATATGTTTGAGAACCTATCAGTCTAACTGTTAGCTTAATCATTTTATTCAAATTCGCGGTACTAAAAACCATCATTTAGCTTAAAAAACATTTCACAAATATAATAATCTTAGACCAGAGTACCCAAGTATGGCTCTGAAATTAATTTAAAGATAAAAACCGTGCTTGCCCTTTGTACTGTTGGCAAAAGCGGCTTTAAAATGTGTGGATCATAATAATAAAGCAGTTTCAAGGGGAAGAGTTTAAAAATGTCATCGTTAGAACCAGGATTTCATTCTTAGCGGAAAAGTAAGTCAACTCTTCGGGTTAGTTACGGAAGAAACCCAGATCTCTTGCATACTAAAAGGGAGAATCAACTTTCTAACCTAAAAGTGAGATATTACGCAACTCTCTCTAACTGGCACGGATTTCCTTATTAAACTTTTAAAGTAATCAGAAAGTATTATTAATTTTAATATGTCTTCTTCTCTTTCAAGAAAATGGCGATGATATTAAGATTACACTCCAGATTAATTAAATTAGAAAAATTCCTTTTAAGCTTCTATCTTGGCTCACTGCTGCAAAGTATTAAGAAGTTTGCCACGGGTTTTCTTTAAAATAAATAAAAAGCTAACATAATTTGTATTGACACTGCACTAGTTAGAAAGTTTTAGCGTTGGACAGGACACCGTTTTTATTAGAACTCTCAACATAAATTTTGCCTTGATATTAAAAATGTAATCTTTTTAATTTAGTGCCTGTGGTAGTTATCTACTATTTGGCCAAGTGTAAACATGCTCTAAATCACAGTAAAAATTAAGTTCATAGACTGGTAGTCAGAGCCTCGGTAGTTCAGTGGTTAGAACGTGTGCCTCAGCTGAAGGGTACTGGGTTCGATTCGCAGGGTTCCCCCTTCACCTTCTCAGTACATACTGTAAAATTAATATCAACCCAAGTTGTGGCATTATACTTGCGCTAGTTAAATGTTTGCACGTTCCGCTTTTCGGAGGAGGCGTAAATCTGTCGGTCGTATGTCCGTGCGACGGTAGGCACGTTAAAGACCCCTACCTTCCTTACAGGAAAGCAGGATTTCGGCAAAATTTCCAGGATAGTGAAGTAAGAATGCCCCCTGGCATCGGTGATTGGCCATAGTCGCGTAAAAAGACTGACACTAAAAAAGCAAACACACACACACACAGCACACATAGATCGGTAGTATAACGAACGACCACGATTCGTGGGTGATACTGTATCTTTAGTGAAAAAAAAAACGGGTCAGGTCTCTATGAAAATCATTTTTAGGCAGTGTGTTTTTTTATTCTTAAACCTAAAAATAAGACGTCATCTAAGTTCGAAACAGTCGAATGTTTTCCAGAGACCGGCAAACTATTAAGTTACAATTCAATTAATTCTCTAATGAGCTGTTTCATTACTTTTACTTTTAGGATATATAAAATTTCCTGAGACAGAAAGCGAACATGTTTTCAAGTAACACAAACAATTTATTAGCTAGCTTCCGTAGTTCTGGTTCGAATGCACATGTGACACTCATGCGGCCCAAGTTTGCCCGATGCATGTAACATTTTGTTTTGTCTCACTAACTTTCATATTCGATAGAAACAGTAATGTCTTTCATACGTTTGGACCAGATCTCACCTGTCTTTCTTAAAAACGTCTGGATAACTTTGTCACCTTTGAGTCTTAAATTATAATTTTCAGCAGATACTTTTATTGTTGATATTAGCGAATTTTAATTTTAAAAGTTCGCTAGTCGAGAAATTGTTTTTAGAATATTTTAAAGTCTATTGAATTTACTAAAACGGAATCATGCAGGCGATTAACAAGGAAAAATATCTGCGACGTCTATACTTTGTCAGATACAATCCTTTACTGAAGTAAGTTTTCTTTTGGAACACTATATGTATACTCTCAGTTTCGTTTTTGTTGATATTTATTTTCTTCTTATAAATGGGTTACTCAGTGTATGGTAAAGCTTCATTGTGTTTTCTATTACTTCATTTAATTCTGCATCTCACTTTCCATCATCATCTTCACTCCTAGATAATAGAATACTTCTGTTTGTTTAACACTTTTCCCATCCAGCTTAATGTTATCTTCTACTCCTTGTCTTTTTCCAATGTCATGACTTTTGCTTTGTCTGCATTTATCATCAATCCTTTTTCTTTTAGCGCCCTGTTCTACATCGCCAAGTTATGTTGGAGATCTCGTTCGCATTCTCCGAAACTTGATAGGTCATCAGCAACACACAAACAGAGGCCGTGAGCTAGTTCATATTTCTGTACCCCACTTTCAATTTCTTTGATTCTCTCTCTGTCTTCTTTATTATATCGTTCACTGCAGCGTTGCATAGGGTACAGCTTAACACACAATCCTGTTTTAGTTCGTTTATGGTCGTAAATTCGTTTCACTGGCTATTTTTGTTCTGATGATGTTTCTTGTGTACCGTATCTATGTTAATTTTTTATAGGCTTCTCCAAATTGTTTCTCAGGAAACACGATCTAAAGCTTGTTCCAAATATATCAAAGCAGCATGATGTTATTCTCTTCTGTTGGTTGTTTTATTGTGAAAATGTGGTCCTGCAACCCACTCCCTTTATAAATCCACTCTGTGGTTCTTTCAAAGAATTTTATATTGCGATTTTCAATCTTCTATATAGGATTCCTTCGTATACATTAAACACTACTCTCAACATAGTGATTTTTCTGTAATTAGAACATTCTTTTCTATCACCTATTTTATGTATGGGCATTAGTATTTCCAGTTCCCAGTCTTCCGGTATCCTTTCTTCCTTCTACGCTGTTTCATAGCTTTTTAAGCTTTTCTACGTCTGTATTCCCTGTGTTTTTCAATATTTTAGGGATTATATGATCGTACCCGGCTGCTTTTCTTCTCTTCAGGCTTTTTATAGCCTCCATTACCTCCTTCACTTGTATTTCGTCTCCACCTCCTTTTTCATTTCGGTGGTCAGCTCGGTCTTTGGGTCTCTCTTCACAGTGATTGTGGTTGGCCTGTCCTCTATTCAGTATTTCTTTAAACTGCTTCCTCCATCTGTTCATTATTTCTTCATCATTCCACAATAATTATCTTCTTTGTTTTTGCTACAGCTGCGTCCACATTGTTTTCCTTTTCTTAGAGACTTTAGTAACTTATAAAATAGTTTCTGGTTTCCCTGGTTATCTCATTTACTCCCACGCATGCCGCTTCGACACGTTCACCAAATTTTTTACCCTTGTTCTCTGATATTTGAATTCATTCTAGTTATCGTCATTTCTGTTAGTTAAATATATTTTCCCCTTCCGCTTCTTGATATTTATCTGTACCTTCACTTCATCACTCCGTCAACTGGTCTGTTTTATATTTCCGATCACTTTTGTTGTGCCGCGTAGATATAGTAAATATAAATTAACCAGCTCTATAGGTTATTGAATTTTGCGTATTTAAGTATTTTCTTGAAATAAACTAGAACACAATATTTAAATAAGCTCTGTAAAACCGATCTTCCAGGTCTGGTCAAATTTAGTAGTTACTTTAGTAATATACCGTATTAATGGTTTACAGTTATTATCGAAATTAACTACTATAACGCATTTACTTCGTCCCTAATTACATAAGCAGAGGGCTTAGGCTACAAAACTTGTTTAATAATAATAATAATAATAATAATAATAATAATAATAATTATTATTATTATTATTATTATTATTATTATTATTTGTCCAAAAACACAAAATACAGAAAAAATATAATAGTAGCATTTTACAGGAACGATAAATTATTCATGCACTATAAACCAAATTAGGTTTGTGTGTGCACATAAGTAATAAAATAAATATATTAACTTAAGCATGAGAATAACATAAAAAACAGAAAAAAGTAGAGTTAATTAAATTAGGATAATAAAAGTTATATACACACTATGACCTTAGAGTAGTTTCTCTCCTTTATACAACCTTATTTAAAAAAATAATCACCTATAAGTATCTTTATAAAAAGCAAAGTTTACAACATTGCAAAAAGCATTACATAAGTAATTGTTAAGAGTTGATCAAAATATCCACCCAGGTTTACAATCAAATAAAACAATGCTCCATGAATTTATCTCTATTTTTAAGAAACCAACCTTGTTTCCCAGTTATACAAAACTTTGACCTAAGGCAGTTTAGTAATTTAGGGCCTACAAATGAAACGTGATGTTTGTTTGTTATACCTTTATTTGTTAATATACAGACGAATCAAATATTATTATTATTATTATTATTATTATTATTATTATTATTATTATTATTATTATTATTATTATTATTATTATTATTATTATTATTATTATTATTATTATTATTATTATTATTATTATTATTACTAAACTTGAATTTGTCAGGTTGTCAGAGTTATACCAATTAATCAATTTAAAATATGTTTTGACATTTCTCAACATCAAACAATCACCGCTGGTATTTAGCGTGACCAAGAAGTTGTCTTCTTAGGTATAAAAGAATATAAAATTTAATGTAAAAAGATCGGGCTGCGAATATCATAACTTCCACATAGCTGTCATAATCTACTCTCCTTAGAAAGACATTCTCATGAAATTAATTTGGGGTCCGCGACGTGACCACAAGAAAATATTCGTATTGCTGTGCCCATAAAATTCTAAACTGTTATATTATTCGAGTTTTAACGAATACCTGTCCATTATCACCAAATAACCCCTCATTTATTCCCTACCCCCTGAAGTGACCTTACACAAAAACAGTTCGAAGCGTTCCCTTGTCGGGTGCTAAGTGAATAACAAATTTAAAACTGATATCTCAATTTGTTCGAAAGTTATTGCGCCTAATAACACACAGATACAGGCACATAGACCGACCGACCGACAGACGAACAGACAAAAAGTCTTAAAATCACGTTTTAGTGAATTTTCTTAAATAAAATTCACTAATGAGGAGATCCCTACTTTTGGATTTAAAAAAAATTCTTCAAATGAGCACTAATTAGGCCCCCTAGAACACATATCCGGGGTCAGTTTCGATTTTTATATGTTTATATATATATATATATATATATATATATATATATATATATATATATATATATATATATATATATATATATATATATATATATATGTATATGTATATATGTATCACACCGATAACTCAAAAAATAATGGGCAGATTTTGACAAAATTTGGTTAGTATCTTCTTTTTGTAAGTGGCTTGCACAATTTCGTTAGTTAGGAAAATCCGGCGAGGATTTCCCGGAAAATTTTGTGTTTTCTTTAGAAAAAAATCCGTATCTCCGGAAATAACAAAGTAACGGCAACAAAATTTGCTATATCCTTTAATATCGCTATATGTAAATTACTTACAAAAATTTAGCGCTGTAGGTCAAAAGACAAAAAAGTTATGGGTATTTAAAGAAACATAAATTGGGGTTTTCCTCAAAACGTCAAAGTGACAATTTAAAACGTCAAAATTCGCAACATTTAGGCAAAGAACTTAAATTTAATACGCGCTATGGAAAGAAAATGTCTCAAGAAGAATGTTTTACAAACCTTGAAGTCTTAGTTTCAACCGTCATTGTCCTTCATTTTACTAAAATGTTTCCAGAAAATTCATTTCAAATAGACCCTATCTCTGATGCTTGGCAGTAGTCTTAGCTATAGAGTTTATCATTTAATGGTATATACTTTTGTCGAATTTTCGTAAAAAAATCAATAAAGCTGAATATATCCGTTATTCTACAAAAAATGAAAAAAAATGTATACATTAATTATAGGGTGTCTTTAGCTACATCTCAAAAAATATCTCTACAAACAGAGGTGACCCATAAGTAATTGGTGATACAAATAATTTTTGTTTTAGTCGAAAACGCCTTATGTTTTTGCATTTTCTATCGAAATATAATGCATATTTGTAAGTAAAGAAATTATGTACGCAGCGAGTGCGTTATGGTAGCGAATTTTGATTAAATGTTTTATATTTGAAAATCTCAATTTGCTATTAACCTATAAGGTTGACCAAGAAACGAATTTTTTCGGTTACAGTTCGGAATTTTTTTTACGTTTTCAAACAATAAAGTTAGGGAACGGTCGGCTTAACCGCAACTACACATTAACGTGATTATAATAGAATATGGCCTAAAAACCGTTGTACATACCTTAAAGTAAAGCAGTGTGTTATATTTCATTTTTAATAACCTTTCAATGATAAACGAAATTAAAACGTTTCGATTTGCAACAAAAACTTTATTTTTGTAGCTGAGGTTATGACTATTGTTTCGTTGACATGATAGGCGTTGTTGTCAGTTTCGAAGCTATTACTTGTTACTGGGGGATGTCAGATCAGGTCAAGGTCAGGTCAGGCAGGCGGATAGAGCAGTAAGCACTGACCGGCAGTGCATTCATTCAATGTGGCAACGCTGGTGAAAATTGACAGTTCTAAACGTGAAATTGGTGCATTTTTTGGAATTTCATTTCTCAATTATTCTGTTAGTTCTGTTTTTTCGTAAAAATTTTTCCGGATTATAAATCTACGTTACGTACTCTTTCTTGTGGTGTGCGCCGTTTTGCTAGATTCCAGTTGCGGTTAAGTCGACCGTCCCCCAAAGTTATTTTGATGAAACATGGCATATTGTTTTTACTATATATGTTATACTGGTAATCAAATTTGATGCCTGCTTTCTGAAAAAAAAAACACATATATGCTAGTAAAAACATTTTAATCAAAATTCACTACCATAACGCACTTGTTGCGTCCAGAATTTTTCTATATGCTTTGAGACTTTTTGCGCCGTTTGAGCAAAGAAAAAATCGAAATTTATGTCACCGACATTCCACCTACACATATTCAACCCCTAATTTAATTCCAGCGCAGAATACCAGCTCTTTCATTAAATTGAAATTTTTCTAATAACCAAACCCTAAAACGTTATCTTACTCGAGTTTTAACGAAAAAATGTCAATTTTCACCAAATCATCCCCCATTCATCCTCTACCCCTGTAGCGATTTAGCCCAAAAACAATCCGAACCGTCCGTTTGTCGGGTGCTAACTGTATACCAAATTTGACGGCGATATCTCAATTCGTTCTAAAGTTATAGTGGATATAAACAGACAGACATACTGACCGGCAGACCGACATACACAAAACATTTTCGTTCCCAAGTCATGTTTTTGACATGTCTCGACACATTTTATGACGTTTAAGCTTAAAAAAATTGTTCAAATTTTTGGTGCTGTTGCCATATTTCCACGCGCATTGACGATGTGGAAGTAATAACCACCAGCCTGTAACTAAAAAAATTAAACCTAATTAATATTGAAATAAAATTTACGTGAGACGTTAATATAATTTCGGAGCGCAAGGCGACCTCGGCGAAACAAAACTAAAACGACGAACCCTTTAGCTTTCAGTTTTCGCGTCAAATTCTGACGATAAAACCACAATCCCACCCCTAAGTTAATTGGCTCAGTTGAAAGTTCTATTGTTCCACTGTGCTTAGGGGCGCACTGACACTGACAAAGGGTCCTCCAAATACTAATACCAACATATTCGCATCACTTATAAATATCCCCGCACTTGTCTCGCGGACCCTCTGGTTCAATGCCGGCTGATTTTTATGGGGTTCCAAATATCGTTTTCATCACTTTGTTTTATGGTCCTGTATACTTTTTAGTTTAAAATTTAAGTACGTAATTATCCCCGCTATAATTTTCTAAGCAATCACTGAGGTTTGCAATATTTTTTGTTACACACAATAACAAAAATCAAAACTCAAATCAGCTATTTTATAGTAGGTAATTATTACTTAGACAAACTTTCGCATAGAAACTTATATGATAATGACTAATGAATATTTTCAAACAAGCGTCAAAGTAGTCACTAGAATTTATATCCTGTGTCAGTCTATATTTTTAGCAAATTTTTATGTAGAAAGTTTCGCCTATAAAGAAGTAAGGAGTATTTGAATGTTTTTTAATGAGCGCAATAGAGTTTTAGATCCCAGACCAGAGGTCAATTTCAGACCTTAACATAGTTTTACAAGCTTCTATGCCACCCACATTCTTCCGGTTTTTTCATTACACTGGAAAATTCTTTGGGAGACTAAGACCGTGGGTCAGTTCTAAGAGTCGAGTTTTTCCATGAAAAATTGCAAGCTTTCTTATTAAGAGTGCTACACCTTTGAAACTCGTTTATTGTCTGTTGTGCTTTTAGCGGAATTTTTATTCACATGCTGCGCTTGTTAAGCCCTTTCATAGATAAGTATATAACAAACATGGTAAATTGTTGTCTCAAAAGAGACTTATTTCCGTTAGCTTGAAAAACATATCTTGTAGAACCTTTACCAAAGATTTTGTCACACACAGATTTTTTCAATGTAAAACCTATTAGTCTTTTAACCACTTTGTAGAAGATTTTAAAAATAATTATGTTTCGGCAGATGTGCAAACACATGCAAGGTCATTCAAACATCTTGTCGGAATCCCAAGCGTCCCTCCCAGCCGGGTACAGAACAGCTTGTGATTGGATGGATATACTAGATGACGTAGTAAAAGATATTGATAACAAGAAAGAGGTTTCCCCAATTTTATTAGGTTACACTAAGGCCTTTGGCACTGTCAATAATGAGCTTATGTGCTCTAAGCTTAGAGAAGAGGGGTTTTAAATGTCGTCTGTACGTTTGATATAATCTTACTTGAATAGTACATATCAGCGAGTTATTGTTGACAACGTTATAATTGTCGCCTTAGTCAGTTCCTTTAAGTGCACCTCAAGGATCAATACTCGGTCCTTTTTTATTTATTATATATGCCTCTGGCCTCTTGCGTGCTATTCAACACTGTTGCATTCGATGTCATGCTGATAACACAGTTATATCTAAACTTTAAGCACTGTGAATATCTCATTAATGCAGATCTTGAGCAAATAAATATGCTCTCATCCCAGCACGACCTACTTTTGGTTGGCCGGTTGGGTGGTGTTTTCTTTGTTTTATGTCTCCGTTAATTGTTGAGCTGCTTGTTGGCTGTGTTTGTTTAAAAGACTTACAATCTGAGTAATCTGAGTGATGTACCTTGTTTATAGCACTCTAAGAATTTCTTTTAAACCAAACGGTTTGGTGCATGCACAATAAGCCAAAGGCTGCAGTGCTATTGGGGCGACAAAGACGCGGACGAGCCCTTAGGGAGAAAAAAAACCGGTTTGGTGCAAAAGTATCAATCAGATAAATTCCGCCCTGTAGCAGACCGTTATACTACTTTAACTATATACCACTATACTACTACTGCCTGTGTAATAATTTGGTGGGATGTACACCACTTATTTATCTAGATATCTATTTTTTTATCTATTCAAACTACTGAACTTATAATTAAAGACGTTTATTATTATTATTATTATTATTTATTATTATTTTTACAAAATTGAATTTATATATATATTGCCGTCAAACAACAACTTCGATATGCTCAGATTCGATTTAGTTGAGTAATCGTAATTTAAGTTTTTTCAGAATTAAATTGAATTAAATTTAGAAAAGACTGCGAAATTCCCTGTTGTAAGAAAAGGACACTACTTTGTTTTACAAAGTTAAAAAGAATAAACAAAGACGGATGTATCACATTATACCTTAGAAGTTTTCAATCAACAGAATGACACAAAATTTACCTAATATATTAAATTACTAGATAGAAAAAAGGCAGATGCTTTGTAGTGAATGGTTTATAAAATCAGCTACTCAAATTTAACATATCTGTCTCCGCGATGGCATTGGAAGGTTATCCATTATCCATAGACTAAATTTATCATAAATAGGTTTACATAGGTTTCATGATGTGCTTAGCATGAAGACAGTTGCATTTTGTATTACAAAATTTATAAATTTTCGATACTATAGCACACTTGCGCCCCAACTACTATAAGTGTACTCGTCATATTAGTATAATGTCAAATTTGAGTTAAGAAACCATATTCTTTTTAAGACATTTAATTTTTATTTAAGTTACCTCATTTTCAATACAAAAACGAGCACTAACAATTGTGGCAAAAAATATTTAGAATAAGCAAAATTATAATAAACGCCAGACTTAATTGAATAATCAGAAAATTTCAGAGACACCATTTTTAATATAACTTAATCGTTTATTGAAATTTTCGATATACCTACATTGATTACGACGCTGTACCTCAATTTGATATGTGCTAAAAACGTGACAATTTGTAAATCAATTAAAATAACTCAAAAACGAGTAATGGTATTAGTGAATTTTCTTAAAAGAAAATTCACTAATGAGAAAAGCCCGACTTTTGAATTTTGAAAAAATTTCTTCAAATGAGCGCTAATTGGATCCCTAGAACACATATCCAGGGTCAGTTTCAATTTTTATATGGTTATATATATATATATATATATATATATATATATATATATATATATATATATATGTATATATATATATATATATATATATATATATATATATATATATATATATATATATATATATATATATATATATATATATATATATTATATATCACACCGATAACTAAAAAAATAAAGGGCCGGTTTTGATTAAATTTAGTAAATACCTTCCTTTTGCAACTGACTTGGATGAGTTCGTTAGGTAAGAAAATCAGCCCAGGTTTTCCCGAAAAATTTTGAGTTTTCTTTCGAAAATAATTTATATCTGCGGAAGTAACAAAGTAAGGGCAACCAAATTTGGTACACGGGTTTATATCATTAAAGTTAAATTACCTACCAAAACCTAACCTAACTTTGTAAGTTAAAAGACAAAAAAGAGGCATTTAGATAAAAATAAATTGGAGTTTTCCTCAAAATGTCAAAGTCGCGATTTAAAAGTTTAAAATTGGCAACATTAGGCAAATAAATTGAAACTTATACGGGCTATGGGAAGAAAATGTCTAAAGAAGAATGTTTTAAAAGCCCTGAAGTCTTAGCTTCAACCGTCATTTGCCTTCATTTTACTAAAATATTTCCAGAAAATTTATTTCAAATAGACCCCTTCTCTAATGCTTTGGCAGTAGTCTTAGCTATAGAGTTTATCGTTTAATGGTATATAATTTTTGTTGAATTTTCGTAAAAAATCAATAAAGCTCAATATATACTTTATTATGCAAGATACGAAAAAAAATTGTATACATTAATTATAGGGTGTCTTGAGCTACATCTTAAAAAATTATTTCTACAATCACAGGCTGGCCCAAAAGTCGTTGGTGATACAATTTTTTTTTTTTTAATCGAACACGCCTTATGTTATTGCCTGATTGCATTTTTAATCGAAATATAATGCATAATATAAGAGAAGAAATTCTGGACGCAGCAAGTGCGTTACGGTAGCAAATTTTCATTAAATGCTACAAATTTGAATAGCTCAATTTGCTATTAACCCATAAGGTTGACCAAGAAATCAGTTTTTTCGGGAACACTTTAAGTTTGCTTTCGGAAATTTTTGTACATTTTCAAACAGTAAAGTTTTTTGAGGAAACCGGTGACATAGTTTCTACTATATAGGTCATACTGGTAACCAAATTTGATGCCTGCTTTCTTGAAAAAAATACACACATTTGCTATTAAACACATTTTTATAAAAATTCACTACCATACCGCACTTGCTGCGTCCAGTCTTTTAATTTTTTGTCAAACAAGCATGCATTATAATTTAATGGAAATTGCAAAAATGCAATAAAATGAGGCGTGCTCTATTAAAAAACAAACTTGTATCACCACCCTGTGATTTTCAAAATGATTTTATAAGCTACAGCTTACGACACGCTATAATTAATGTATACACCGTGATGTTCTTCGACGTATTAGTTCAATAGATTTGGACTGGTGCCTTACAAAAAAAAAACGTGCGGAAAAAAGTGTTTGTATTTCTTAGGCTTCATAACTTAAAATTATTTTTGATTATACAGACTGTTCCATAAATTCCTGACAGCATTCAGCATAGTTTTTTTCAAATAAAACATTACTTAGTATTTGGATACTACATGCAAATCTTATTAAAATTAGTCAAAGCTACCATAGGTCTGAAATCAATAGTTTTTTAAATATTCTACTTTTTCGGGAAATGGCACTCTGAGGAACCACTTTTTCCAAAATTAATATTTGATTCGCTAGTTGAAAAAATAGCTTTAAATTTGGTACGTTTTATCACCAAAGTACACTGTGACAGCCGTGCCGCAAGCAAAGTTCTAGACGTCTTATATAGAACCCTTGCGCATTCGCTACCATTCCTTCTTGAATGTCTTTGAAACGTTGGCGAATTCTGTCGCGCATATTACTGCAGTTGTTGGTGAAGCTTGTTAAACTTTGCCTTTTGCATAACTACGCAGAAAAATATCCATTAAGTTTAGATCGGGAGCGCTTGGTAGCCACGGTGTTGATCTACCTCGACCTATCCACCTGTTTTCAAAACATTGATCCAAAAAATTGTTTTACACGCAGCGTACAGGGGTGGAGCGCTGTTATGCTAAATCCACATTATTTTCCTTATGTTTAATGGAATTAGAAACATGGGTAGCACGTTCTCCAAAAATGGCAATAAATATTTCCATTCAAAGCGCCGTCGAAAAAATCCGGCTCAACCACACGAGTTCCCAAAATTCCACCCAAACATTAATTCAAGTCACAATATTCTGACCATCTTTATTAAAAACCTTTGGATCATATTAAATGAGGACTAGCATAAGCATAATGGCGGATATTTCTTCTGTTTGGAAGTCAATTTTTTGTGAAAGTTGATTCATTCGTGAACAAAACATTGGTAAAGAAAGTCTATTTTCGTTAGGTTAATGCACGGCACATCTACAGTACAATATTCTCGCTTAAAGATTCTGAAAGCTGAAATGCTATACCTATTTGAAATGGTACGCATGATAGCCATTTTACTTTAAACATCTGTCTATTGTTGTTTTTCTTATTCCAAATTGATGACTCAACTGTGTTTTACTAGTTTGAGGACTTTCATTCGTAGCCAGTAATATATCTATCTGCATATTCCTCACATGATTTTCTTTTAATAGCTTGGTATAGTCTACTGTTTCGTTTGTCTCTAATCTGTGTTTGAGTTTCTCTAGAGTAAGAATCTGAGGCTGTCTTCATTGCGGATAACGTTGTCTATACAATCTTGGTGCCAACATATAGTTACGATCGCTCTCTCCAATCGCATAAATGATATCAGTCAATTCCTTTTTTTTTAATTACTATTGTTTGAAAATGTATAAATATAATTATATTACAATCGAACATTAAATTAATCACAAAATTCAAGCGGCAAATCCCAGCAATAACAAAAATTGACAATATCAATTTGAGTAACCTATTATGGGTATGCATCATTTTGACGATTCATCAGCAGTCCAGTTTTCAAATTCACCATGATCTGTTACGTTATCAGGCCATTGGTCATCGGTCGGCATAGTAGTAACAGAATTTGTAAAAGTTGAATAACTCAAAGATAGCTTATTTTAAATAATTCAGCCGTCTAATAATATATATATATATATATATTTTTTTCAAGATATTCTTTTAATTGGCAAATTAGATACTAATTTTTGAGGCAGTGGTTGCTCGGAGTGATATTTTCCGAAAAAGTCGAATATTTGAACCAATTTTAATCATAATCTCATATATTATCCAAATATTAAGTAATATACATGATGTTCCAATTGAAAAAACATTGATGAATGATGTCAGGCATTTATGGGAGAGTTTTGTATAATCTCTGTAATTTAAAATAATTTTAGGTTATGAAGCCCAAGAAATACAAAAATATCATCCCGAAACCTCATCTTTTTTAACGCACCGGTTCAGATATATTGAACTAATACGTTGAAAAAGACCACGGTCGATAATTTTTTTCTTATTTTATATATGATCGGATATATTAAGCTTTACCGTAAGTGCGAGATATGTAAACATATAAAACTAAAACTGACCGCGGACATGGGTTCTGTGGAGCGCAGTTAACGCTTATTTGAACTAATCTTTGAAAATTCAAAAGACGCTGTTTCCTCAATAACGAATTTTTTGTAAGAAAATTTGCTAAAAATGATGAAATATTAAACCACAAACCCTATAACCGAAACCTCTGCTAAAGCATGAGAGAAACGGTATACTGGAAATGAATTTTCTGCAAATATTTTAGTGAAATGAAGGTTGATGGCGGTTAAAGCTAACACTCAAGACTTTGTAAAACACACTTCTTGCGCGACGTTTTCTCTATATAACCCGTATTCGTTTCAGGTTATAAAAATTAAAACTGACCCTGGAAGTGTGTTCTAAGGGGACAAGTTGGCGCTTGTTTGAAGCAATTTAAAAAAAATTCAAAATCGCGATCTCCCCATCGGTGAATTTTTTCTGCGAAAATTTATTATTAAAATGAATGTCTAGGGTCAGAAATAAAATACGAAAACAATAATAAAAGCAGTGCATATAATGTAGAGATTAGATATAAGAATTCGAGGAAAATGAGGAAATCACAGTGGAAGTTTAAACATGTGTGTTTCTTTTTGGGAGTGTGTGTATGTATGTATATGTGGATGTGTAATTAGACCAGAATTTGTTAGTTATTTCTTCATTTTTTTCTTTAGCGTCAGTCTATTTCCGTGATCATGGCCAATCACCGACGCCAAAGCGCAGTCTCACCTCACTATTCTGAAAATTTTACCAAACCGCTTTCTGTCTGTATGTTTTGTACAAATCTAATTTATTAATTAGTTAATAGACATATTTATATTTTGTTTAAATATGTGACACACATAAGCTCTGCTTAAGTACTGCAGATGTGCTATTTTTTATTTGTTCTGTAATTTATTGATGCTAATAAATGTAAGTATTACTGTAAAAAATCCAACAGTAAATTTAACGTACTGTATTATTTTGTGTAAATGAAATTTTGAACATGGTTTCTACTGTAAAAATTATACAATCTACTAAATTTTGTCTCTTACATATAAAACATTAAATGAAGACAAAGCTATAATTAAATCGACCTAGACTTTACCACAAATTTTTAATCATTATATCGTAATTCATATATAGTGTTGAATTCAAAATGAAAAACCATGAATATCTCATTACAAGTTCCTTTTTTTTAAATCGTTGAAACACTTCAACACACATATACATATAATTTCCTCACGAGATGACATTTTAACACAGCAATACCCTAACCAACGGCTTATAAGCTAGTAGCTGACAAAAAACTCAATACAAATGTTTGTTGCAAGAGAGCATACAAACTCACGTTCATGTTCTTGAAGACACGATATAAATGGTTTCCCCAGCACAAATAGTTAGCAACATATACACCAAGAGCCTTTATCACACTAGACTAACATGAAATGGTACTAAGTGAAGATTGGAACTGTCACGGGTAAAAAAAATAATTAAACAAACCACAGGGAAGAGTAGAAGAGAAATAATAGATAATGGTTTCACGCTATACCCGGGAATTGGGAACTTCAGCGTCGGCAGTTGGTACCGGGCTCAGCAGGTATGTCACTACTATTTGCCTACTTCTACTTCTAGTGACAGGTGCAACAGATGTTAAAAGAACGATTTTGGGGGTTAGTAGTTTATAAAATATTCGACACAAAATATTTTAGTTAATTATCTTATAGTGAAATAAATACAACGACATTAACGGTAAGTGAAATTTTATAGCTGGAATCACAACACCATAAGTGAAGAATGATTACATTAATTAATTGTTGTATTTTAGGCTGACATTCAGCGATGGTAAAAATGTGTTACTGTGTCAGAGATGTAATTATTAATTTAATTTAATTTAACAAAGATGCAGAGATCCCCCATATAGTTGATTACTCGAGTTTACACACAAAGACAAGGTTAAAATATCAACTTAAACGTATGTATAGCTTAATAATGATCTGATTGTAGGTGTACTACTCAAGTTACACAAAATAAACAAACAAAAAAACTTCGTGGACTTATATGGAACTTAGTCCTTGTCCTTTTACTTCTTTGGGGCCTGAAGTGAGAGTGCTGACCCCGTTAAAGCAGAAATCACCAGTAGATTTCAGCCCCAGACAAGAAACCCCAAATGTGTGAGGTTTCTTTTCTGACAAAAATATAAATAATTTCCACTGAAGTTTAATAATTTATTTAATTAATTAATTAATTTCATATCCCAAATAATTGTAAAGTTGTAACAAAATCCAGCTTCTAGCTGCAGTCAACTTTTTTAAGATCTTTCTGATCCGAACCTTCTTGTTCAGTCACAGGAATATTAGTCAAAATATAATTTCATATGAATATTTATCTTTAGCCAAAGAACAAAAACTTGTCGGAATTTGATAACAAGTGATAAGAGAGATGTTAATATTTTCTCTCAAAATGAATTTTATTAATTTCAGAAATTATATTTGATAGAAAGAGAGAATAAAAAAGATGACACTATACACTGAAGAGTGCGGTAGAAAAACATGGATTGTCATAAGACCGAAGGAGACAGTATGCATAATATAAGGGCAATTGCTACTATTAAAAATGTAAACAAAACCTCCAATATAAACTTGTTTACTGTTTTGGACTTGGGTTAATTATTTACAAGTGAAATCAGATAAAGAGTTGTATTAAACCTTAAACTGCAACAAAAGTGAAAGTGTAATTGGCGCCTTTTCAAGGTTTTACAAGTATGCATTACAAACAAACTGTTTATTTACCAAAACATGCAAACTATAAGCTACAGAGTGTTCACAAGTGAGTATTATGTCCACATATTATCTATGTTTTTCACCTCTGAAATTAACAATCTGTTGAAATATAAACAGAGGTTTAGAACCGTCTCAGAACCTCTGATGAGCACTACAAAGTACAGCTTTATCCTCTGAGGACGCTAACGATGTTAATGAAACGATCGTCAGTTCTTTACAAGATGTGGTGTGGTGATTTGCGTTCTCAAGTGTAATTATCATGAAATCCTACCAATGTTGATGTTTGTTTAGGCAAGGCATCTGTGGATCTACTATCAAAGTACATATACTTTATCTCAGCGCCGTTGATAAGTTTTTTTTTTCTACTTGCATGACATACAAGGTATTCTCTGTACCTGCATAGCTGATATAACGTCATACGCAAATAAGATAGCACATTCGGATCTGCCATAAGATGGTAGGTCACTAAAATAAAAAAAATAAAAACTGGGGTACGGAAACGGACCCCTGGAGCATCCTAGCGTTGTTTAAATGTTGACCAGATTTACAGTTGGCTACAAAGGCATAGACATTTTGACCTCATGAGAATTAAATCAGCCGTTGAATTATATTAGGTACTACCAAATCCCAGTGCAAGCAACTGTTGTGCAATAAAATCAAGACTCGACACCAACCCTATATAAAGAAATAATCTCCCCAAATTGCACCGACAACCTAACTAGGTATGCCAGTAGGTCTACTAAAATTTGGCTATTGCCTTAAATGCTTTTATTTGCAAAGCGTCGTATTCAATAGAATATGTATTTTTTCAATTACACAAATAGTGTCGGATTTCATATCTGAACGTCACACAGTCTGGGATAGACATCACAAAACAATGAAGGAAAAGGCTTCTCACCAGACAACAAATTTATTCATTTAATCACTTCCCATTGCGTTTCTACCTCTAAGAGGTCATCCTCAGGGGATAAATCTACAATCACAATAAGAAGGTGTGTCAGAAAAACATTAGTTTTTCCGGTAGGCAATTGTGCACGTTAGAGCACAATGATGACAAGATATTCTCTACAGAAAATGTCAAAAGCTAAAATCACAAGTCACACAGTAAAATGTTAACCATCAGTCAAGCTAAAATCGAAGAGAGCTACAAAATAACACAAGCAGATACAGTAACACAAGCTAAAAAACTATGTTAAAGCTAAAACATGCAATTAAAAGTCAAATTAAGCTAAGTATCAAAGCAAAATGAAAAGCGTTGAAAGCCACAATATTGCAAAAGTCTCTTGTCTGAAACAATTATGTATTAAAGTCTATTGACCTGTCAGCTTTACTCACTGGCCTGCTTTGTTTTCTACAATAGACTTTAATACTTAATTGTTTCAGACAATAGACTTTTGCAATATTGTGGCTTTCAAGGCTTTTCATTTTGCTTTGATACTTAGCTTAATTTGACTTTTAATTGCATGTTTTAGCTTTGACATAGTTTTTTAGCTTGTGTTACTGTATCTGCTTGTGTTATTTTGTAGCTCTGTCCGATTTTAGCTTGACTGTTGGTTAACATTTTACTGTGTGACTTGTGATTTTAGCTTTTGATATTTTCTGTAGAGAATATCTTGTCATCATTGTGCTCTAACGTGCACAATTGCCTACCGGAAAAACTAATGTTTTTCTGACACACCTTCTTATTGTGATTGTAGATTTATCCCTCTTGGAGGTCGAAACGCCTTGAGAAGTGATTTAATGAATAAATTTGTTGTCTGGTGAGAAGCCTTTTCATTCAATGTTTAGTAATAGTGTCTGATGCATTAACTCGGTAAAATAAAAATTTGAACGCAGCAAGTGCGTTATGGTAGTAAATTTTTATATAAATGATCTGGCACCAAACATCATTTTATTAAATGCTTATAACTTATTTTTGGAACAAAGATTTACATTTTGATATATGGCTTACTTCTCATCACGTAAACTCACGTACCAAATTTGGTTACCGTCGCTTTTTTATTTTAGGAGATAAACAACTTTTCAGGAACATAACTCAAAATTTTCCCGGAAAATAGAGTCCCATTTCTCTTGCTAATAAACTTGTTCAAGCCACCTACAAAAGAAAGGTACCTGCCAAACTTCGGATATTATATTCTGAGTTATTGGTGTGATACACAGATACATACATACACACACACACACACATATATATATATATATATATATATATATATATATATATATATATATATATATATATATATATATATATATATATATATATATATATATATATTGAAACAGATCCGGATAGGTTCTAAGGGTTTCAAATTTCAAAAATATGAATCTCTCCATTAGTGAACTTGTACTGCAAAATTCATTAAAATGGAAGCACAGAGTGAGGAACAAACGTTATATAAACTCTTAGTGGAATATATTATGTTGGCGTTTCATCTTTTTTTATCTTAAGACTTCACGTTAAAAGATAAAAGTAAATAATGATAAATTGATTTTTAATAGTTTATTTTTTGAGCAGGGTTCTAGACAGAATTAGAGTTTCAAAGGAAATCTTGCAGTTCTAGTTCTGCTCCAAACAGATTAAACAGTGCAAATGCAATAAGCATCACTTCTTTAAGCTCTTGAACACTTGAGCTCTTCTATTCGACAAGGCTTAAACTGTTCCAGTTCTAATAAAATATACGTCTGGCACACAGAAAATAGACGTTTAACCTGACACTGAAACTGCATCCTTGTAACATCAGCTAAAACTGAAGCACCAGGCCTAATTCCCCTACAAATTCTCGTACCGTATAATTGCTGAAAGAGATTACACATAGGGGGCGCTGTAATGCAATTTGCAATTTAAATCTTGCAATGTGGCGAAGAGAGCGCTTCTATCGGCTGCAGTAACTGTACTGTTGTAAACGCACGGCTCTATTTGTAAAAGTGCAGGCCATTTAGCACAGCTCAATTATTGCGGTGTGGTCATTCGTAGGAATATGTTAGCCAAGTGGACAATTTCAGCAGGAATGTAACGTTAGGTCAGAGACTAACCGGCTCAAGAAGTTTTTTATATGCACTAGTGGCAGCAAATACTGTGGAAGGCAGTCACTATTATCACTGCAATTATTATTTAGGGTTAAAAACGTCTATTTAAATATTTTCACACAAGAACAATTCTGAATCTAAGTGTCATTAAAAAGTCTGTGCTCAGCAAGCGCGTTGTGGGAGTGAATTTTTATAGAAATAATCTTTTTATTTTTTTTTACGAAAATTATATACGCGACAAGAAATAGTGCTGCAAATTGAATCATAACTTCCACATAGATTGATAATTTACTCTTCGCACCAATAAATTTAGATGGTCACTGCCTCTGAAACAATGTTACTCAAAAACAATGCGAAGCGCTGCTTTGTCTGGTGCTAACTGTATACCAAATTTGAAGATAATATCTAATTCGTTCGAAAGTTATTGAGCGTACCAACAGACAGACGTACAGGCAAACGGACCGGCAGACTAAGAAACATTCGTTCCTAAATTAAGTTTTCTATATGTTTTAAGACTTTTTATGCCATTTTAGCAAAAAAAATCGAAATTTCTGTCACCTCTTTTCTAGCTCCACACATTAAACCCCTAATTTAATTTCAGCACATAATACCGGATGTTTAATTAAATTGAAAGTTTTCTTTTAAACAAGCCCTAAAATGTAAGATTACTCAAGTTTCAACGAAAAAATGTCGATTGTCTACCCCCTGGAGCGATTTTACCCAAAAACAATTCGGACCGTTCGTCTGTCTGAGGCTAACTGTAAGGCTAGATGTATTTTCACCATTATTAGAACCGCAGACTGGTTTCCCTCTAATTAGGGCTCATCAGTACGGTATACAAATTACAGCGAGAACCCACCTACAAAGTAATACAGCTATGGTAGCCAGCCTCCTAGATCATTGTGAGAGGTACGACAGGTCGCTATCTCGGTGCGGAACCAAATTGATGCTAACTCTGTACCAAATTTGAAGACGATATCTCAGTTTGTTCTAAAGTTATCGTGGCTACTAACAGATAGACCTACAGACCGACAAACAAAACAAAAATCGTTCCCCATAAAGTTTTCTATATGCTTTAAGACTTTTTACGTTTAAAAGAAATAGATTTTTGGAAATTTTTATCGCCGATGCCACACTTCTACTCGTATTAAAGATGTGGAATTAAAAAACCCCAAAATTTTCCGGGAAAACCTGATTCGATTTTCTTGCCAACGAACTTAACCAAGCCACTTACAAAAGAAAGGCACATGCTAAGTTTTATCAAAAGCGGGTCATTATTTTTTGAGTTATCGGTGTGATACATACATACATACATGCATACATACATACATACATACATACATACATACATACATACATATATATATATATATATATATATATATATATATATATATATATATATATATATATATATATATATATATATATATATATAAACATATAATATTGAAACTGACACCGGATATGGGTTCAGGGTTTTTTCAAAATTCACTAAAAGACAGTTCCCTGTAATATTTGCATTCTCTTGCGTTATCACAATACATATTTTGCTGCCGTTTTTTTTTTGGAGGACTTTATTCTAATGACTTTTTATTACCTGCGTAAACCTTTAACAACATTTTTATCTTGTAATGGTTAGTGATATTTCAAAAATCCATTTCTTCTAAACAAATAGCCCGAGTTTCAAAAATAAAAAATCGACGTATAGGGAATCAAAAGCTCTTGTGAGGTAGCTATCGCCTGCCCCTATCATTATTTGAAAAAAATTTAGGGGCGACACCCCCGATTGGCAGGTTGTCCCTTCTACAAGCAAACCTGGCGTGTTTCAAGTTTTTTCTTGACAAAATCTTTTTCTGGAAGCTACAGCTGCCAGCTTGTTTTCAATGGGCCATATATATATATATATATATATATATATATATATATATATATATATATATATATATATATATATATATATATATAGTTTGACACACTTAATATGAAGATACGCCTGTGTTTTCATTATCTTTAGAGATAGCGATTTTATTTTTTGTACAGATGTAAGACGTCATTAGGATGTTTGAATAGCCTACCCGCTTCAAACATCAGATGTCAACACAGCCTACTATGATTTCAGGAATAGCGCCGGTTGTCTATATTTCACGATGCGTTAAAAATATCAAAAAAAAGTTACTTTAAAAGTTATTCAGAATTCAATTATAACTGCAGATACCGAGATTCAAGTTAAAATTCGAATTTTTACTTTTTTGTAAATTTTTAGATAGTCCAAATTTTTCATCAGATTTTAACAGATGGAAACACCAAACATCGGCAATGTCAAAAGAAAACAATGGTACGTGATTGATTCAACTCAACTTAAACATACACTCTAACTAACAAAAGTACAATTAAATTGAATATACAATTATTAAATGTAGTCTGCTCCAACTAGCCCACCTTTAAACCTGATGCGTTCTTCGATCCGTTTACGATGATTGCTGGCAACTTTTCTTAGGTCTGCTAAATTTATTTCACGGCAAACCTGCCTTATTTTCTCGCAAAGTTCCTCGCGACTTTGGGGCCTTTGTTTGTACACCTTCTTCTTAACAGAACCCCAGAAATAGAAGTCTAGTGGCGTAATGTCAAGAGACCGAGAACGCCACTGTTCAAAAGGACTATTCCCGCCAATCCAGCTCGATGGAAAATGTAGATTGAGCCAATTTCTAACTAACTGAGAGTTGTGAATGGACGCACCGTCTAATTGAAAATATATTTCATGTCGCACGTTGACAGGCATACCTTCAATACAGCCCCATAATTGATTATTAAAAAATGAAGCAATCGATCTGCGTTCAAGGTGTTGTCAAAAAAAGGACCAATTATTCTATCCCCTCAAATTCCACATAACGTATTAACTTCTTATGAATACTGTACTTTACAATTGATAACCTAGTGAGGGTTTTCAGCAGACCAATATCTGGAAATTTGGGCAGATACTATTTCATTGGTAGTGAATGTTGCCTCGTCCGTAAATAAAATGTTCTATCAATCAGAAAGTTATCTTTGCCCCAAAGGCAACAATCTAATCGATTTAGCTCATCACATTCTCTCAACGAGTGCAGAAACTTTGACTTGAAAGGCTTTATTTTATGACGCACAAGGCATCTTCTGATTTTTTCTCTACTTACATCCAATGCAACGGCCCTTTGACGTGAACTCATCTGGGGATTGGCTTGAGTTGAAACCAAGATTACGCTATCATCACTACTTCTTTGATTTATAACAGCCGAGATATTGTTCACCACACTTCCCGTTTAAGAAAATCGTGCATTCAGAGCTACTGTAGTTCCGCACCTAATTGGATTTCTCTGTGGAATATTTTACAAGGTGCTAATTTGTTTTCATGGCAATCTACCTGTTAAAATCTGATGGAAAATTTGGACTTGCCTAAAAATTTACAAAAAAGTAAAAATTCGAATTTTAACTTGAAACTCGGTATCTGCAGTTATAATTGACTTCTGAGTAACTTTTTGAAGTATCTTTTTTTGACATCTCTAACGCATCGCGAAATATAGAGAACTGGCCCTCTTACTGAAATCATAGTAGGCTGGTTTGACATCTGACATTTGAAGTGGGTAGGCTACTCTAACAGCCTAATAACGTTTTATATCTGTACAAAAAATGAAATCGCTATCTCCAAAAATAAAGAAAATACAGGCGTGTCTTCATCTTAAGTGTGTCACCTTATATATATATATATATATATATATATATATATATATATATATATATATATATATATATATATATATATATATATATATATATATATATATAAAAGGTCACTTAAACTAATCTAACTGTCCTAATATTGTCCACTGTTTTAATTCTATTAAATCTGAATAAGGCGGTTCTCTTTACAAGAGCTTAGAAACAAAACAAAAAACAACAAAATTCAAATGGCCCCAAATACCTCCAAATGCGGCGAGACACATTCACCCCTATCAATAAAATTCCTGCACAAAACACACATGAGTTTCACTTGTATGTGAAATTTCAGCAAGATGGTGCCCTACCACACTATTTGCGGGAGGTAAGAAACAGTTTACATGAAACTATTCGGGGTAGGTGGATTGGACGTCAAGGTCCAACTGGGTGGCCAGCTCGCTCGCAGCATCTCACACCCCTTGATTACTTTCTGTGGAGCTATGTGAAATGGGGAGTTTTAAAGACGGTCTGTGGATCGTTATATGAACTGCGTCATCGTATTATCGAAGTGTGTTGAGAAATAATACCTCAAACTTTCCATAGTGTTAAACATAAGTTTACAGACTGCTTATTTGTCAAGAAGTGCAAGGTGAATATTTCCAGCATCCTTTAAAATAATAAGTTGACATTTTATCCTATATTTACTGTTTATTTTTTAATAGTTGTTTTAATTTTTGTCATTGGATATTAAAAATGTTTAAGTTACATTTACAACCGTTTTTTTTTTTAAATTACTTTTCTGTAATGATGTAATAACCTAAAAGATTGTAAAAACGGTACCAAATCTGGTACTCATGTTATCAAACGCCAGTTAACACCATCAGATAGCTCGTGAAAAACTAAGATAAGAAAGTGCAAATAATTTCACTCAATCAAAAAAAAATTGTTACATGTAAAATAAAGAGCTGAGAGGGCGGCGATGAACTTCAGGTCATCAATGTATATTGTATTTTGTAAACACCTAAGAGACGTTTGCGTAATAGCTACAAAGAGTGCCCAGTTACGACTCCTGGTGGTGGCTCTTTCTGTATCTGTGTTTGTGGTGCTAAATTTCCATAGCAAAGCTTCTCTGCGCTTCTGAGCCCCAGTCCGCTACTTGTTTGGTTGTTATTATTATCATATTATTATTTGTCGTTGGCAGCAATTTATTGTGTCGCAAAAGAATCTGGAATTACCAAATACTAGGGATGTACCACCCGTTACCCTGTAACGCCGTTAGCAAGTATAATGTGAAAAGAGTAAAAGGCAACAGCCGTTTTCAACTCAAGGAATGACCCACTGGGTTTTGCAGTTCAGACAAATCTTGGGTTTGTCTAGAAAGTTGACTTTGGTCCCACCGAGGGAGCAGACTTTTGGCGTGAAAAACTTTGTGTGGTATTTATCTTGTTTCTTCGCGTTCTTGATGTTGAAGTGGATCTTTGGTGAAGCGAAGACATATTATTGCTACTATTATTATATTTCTTATTACTATAAGGCTCCAGAAATCAAAATAAATGAACATTGATTCGCAGATGACAGAGCGCTGATACTGAAACATAAAAATCATTGCAAATAATGCTCATGCCAATTGTACCGAGAGTGTATTAGGAACAAAGTTTTGAAAGAGCTAGTGCCTTTATTATTACTTGCTGGGAAAGTCCAATAAAGATTTTTCTATAGTGACGCGTGGAATCAGCAAATACAAAAATATACAGAATCTTGTATTAAAGATAATGGAGTTAACGGCAACTTCCGGTACAACTAGAAGCGCCAGCGAAATGAGAAAATTTTCAGTTAAAATATCAGGGTCACCTGCCTAGGTAAGCAAATTTTTAGTCACCAACATTAATGTCTAACAGAGCAGGTGCGTAAAAGAGCCTGTAAAAATAAGCATTATTTTTTAAATGCTTATAACTTTTTATTATTTTTACTAAGAGATCTAAATTTTTGCATGTAGCATATGTAATTTTGTATCAGCAAAGGGCATGCCAAATTTGGTTACAACAACTTGGTTATTTTAAAATATACAAAAACTGGTCTGATTTTCCTGGCTGAAAATTAATCTGAGCTATTTATTAAAATAGCTCGCGTGTCAAGTTTAATTAATACCGGTCTACTTTTTTCATCAAGGTAGTGCCTTCTATATATTATTATAAGGAAAACATGTTTGCCCTAGGGGCCAAAGACAGACAGAGGACCAAACTATTATGTTGAATATTACAGAGGAAGGATACATTTTTTGGTTAAAAAGGTCACGAAATGACGAAAAAAACACTTGAAAAATGTTTTGATTGTTCTTCCGAAAACGTAGAAGTGACGAATAGAAACGTTGGAAATTATGGATTTTAAACAAATATTCCAAAACGAGAGGCAACACATATTACAGTGATTGTATCTAGTAAGCTTCTCGTTTTCTCTTTTAAAAGCTAGTCTTCTACATCTGACAAGATATTTTGTTTGAAATAGATCCTGCAATCTTTTGTTAGCAGTTTTAATTATGGATTTTAATTAATAGCTATTATATATTTTTTAACAAATTTAACTTGAAAAACCATCTTGTCCCAGTCAATAAATTAATAAACGGACAAACCATATACAACTTGTACTTAAAGTTCTGACACAGCAAGTTAGTTACGGTGGCGAATGTTTTAAATTTGTCTTTAATTTTTAATGACTCTGTTATTTGTATACCTAGAAAATTGAATTGGCGTATGTGAAAATACCTATATACAAACACAATATGTGGACAACATTTCATCTCGCTAGCTGCATCATTTTTGCAACTACAAATATATTTTTTAAATTCCATGCTATAAGGCACTTATAGATTGTACGAGTAGCTTATTATTTTTATTATAATGTCACTATTCTGCTGATATGCCTTGTTATTAAAATGATGTATAATAACTAAGCTACTTTGTAATGGAACACTGAAGTCACTAAAGCGAGTACATCTCTGTACATAATACTCGTATCCTGCAGAACTTTTCTACATAATGGCTTAAATTAGTCAAGAGGACTTTATTTCTCAGCAAACGGATACTTTATGTAGTTAGTAGCAACCGTAGATAAAGTAGGGTCAAAGATATTAACGCATGCGTATAAGAACATTTTACTACCGGTTCTATACTTTTTAGACAAAGAAAGTAGAGAAGGCCATGAAACAAAGTGAAGCAAACTCGGGAGGAGGTTTTAATTTCACCTGCGTTTTATTGGAAGTGTTATCTGTAGCTAGATATCTGGAACGAAACCGCAACGATTTTGGAGACAATTTATTTATACAAAATAGGTAGTTACATCACAGAAAAAACGTTATTTGTGTTAACTATAGTTTTTTATAAAACGGATATGCACCTAAAACTTAGAGTGTCTAACTGTTTTACTAGGAACAATAGCTCTACTGTACAAACTTTTAGGAGAAAGCGATTGCGGAGCTCTATAACTCAAAATAACATTTAGCTTTGTAGTAAGCTTTAATTTAAAAAATTGCCAATAGAGAGATCACAACTTTCGAAGTTTCGGAAACTTTCTTTAAACGAGTGCCAATTAGACCCCTTAGAACGGAGCACTCTCATGTAGCTTGTCCAGTAAATAAGTATTGTTGAGTCGCTCTCAACAGATGATTAAAATATTGTGGATAAAACAAATTATTTTGAACATACGAGGGCGAACAAAAATTAAAATAGATTTAAGACGTGACAATAATATTCTTATTGACTTTTCGACGAAACTTACCAAAAGAAAATTGCATGAAAATTTGCAAACAATTTTTTTACGAAAATCCGAAAAAAAATAATTCAATAACTTAGTAAACACTAATTCTTAATTAAAAAATTCCAGAAAACTCCTATAAGCAATGATTTCTACGGATACAAAAAAAAATCTGCAGAAACTATCTATTTTTACAAAAAAATTTGCTAAACGAATACGTAAAATTCAAATTATATACCTAATCTGTAATTTAGATTGAGAAAAAAAAAATTTCTCGCGGAAATTTGAACCAGTGGAAGCTCGAGTGGAAATAGAGAAAAATATAAGCGGAAAAATACTCATATTTTCCTGCCACCAGCTGTAAGAAATCAGAAAATTACCCAAGTCTGCTACTTTAAAGAGTCGGTTGACATTTGTGAAAACAATTTATCAACTACTTATACATTAGTAATATGTAAACATAGATAATCTTATCCAATAAATTATTTCTTAACTTTTTGTACCAAGGCCGATTTAAATATTTAAATATTTTAATTTCTTTTTCGAAAATTCGATAAATAATCACTCAATGTGATCGAATCATGGTATGCGATTGTAAATGTAAATATTTTCAAAACTAGACTTTGTAGGTATAAATAGTGTTATACAAAACTTGAAGCAGAGGGCATGCCCTTCACTTCCGAAGCACAAAGTACAGGCTGTTCCTTTTGCAAAAATTGGGTTACAGCTGTTTGATTTTTTTAAATTGAGTCACTATTTCAGGGCGCCCTGTATATGGCAACTAGATTTTTTGACGAATAATATAAATGCGTCACTTTTATAGACAAGGCTATCTATTGCCAAAAACGCCTTATCACAAGTTTTCATATGTGCCAAAAATATGCAAAGTTGCAAAAGAATTGAAATATCGCGAAAACCATAAACGCCATCAAATGTCTTTTCCCAACAAACACTCATTATAATTCGATGAAACATACAAAAATATCATAATATAAGGGATTTTTGATCACCAACGAGTTGTCGGCCATCATATGATTGTCGAAATAAAACAGATAAAAACGAACTCCAAATATGAGTTCTAGTTTGCACTAGTTTGAAGAAATCTTTTTAAAATCCCTAAATATCAAATTTTTCCTACAAAAATTTGCAACAAATTATAGACCATCAAACCATAAACTTAACTAAAACTACTGCCAAGGCACTAGAGAATGGATCTATATGAAAAAAATTCTGGGAACATATTAGTGAAGGAAAATGACTAAAGGTTTGTAAAACACTCTTCTTGCTACATTTTTTCTACATGCCCCTTACTCGCTACTGGTTCTATGCCAAAATGTTGCAAATTTTGAAGTTCCAATCGCGATTTTGACGTTTTAAGAGGAAAATCCAGAAAAATTTTTCTTTAAATTACTATAACTTTTTTTGTCTTTTACCTTACGGATCTAAGTTTTGCTACCTAGCTTAATTTTAATAGCAAGTTTGGTTGCTATGAGATTTTTATTTCTGGAGATAGAAAAATTTGTCGAAAGAAATACAACATTTTTCGGGAAAAACCGAAAAACCGGGCCGACTTTCCTGGCTATCGAACGTATCCAAGCCACTTGCAGGACGAAGCCAATCACCAAACTTGATCAAAATAAAATAAAATTATATATATATATATATATATATATATATATATATATATATATATATATATATATATATATATATATATATATATATATATATAAATCGTTTTAGTAAAACACGCTAACTCAAAAATTAACTAACCAATTTTGATGAAACTTGACAAGTGCGTTGCTTTTATTAATGGCTTGGATGAGTTCGTTATCCAGGAAAATCCAATAAGGTTTTCCGAGAAAATTTTGAGTTGTCGTTCGAAAAAAATTACAGTTATTTTGATGAAATTTAACGAATATTTTGCCTTTCGAAAGACCTTCCTACGCACCAAAATTAAACTTTCTAAATTTGTAAAAGATTGAGTTATTCTAATTTTTATTTTTTAAGAAAAAAAAATTATCCGAAAATTACGAAGTTATTTAATGAAATTTTGTAAATACGTTTCCGTAGAAAAGACCTTACTAGGTACCAAAATTGAACTTTCTAAGTGTATAGAAAATTCAGTTATTCAAATTTGAAGCATTTAATAAAAATTCACGCACTTGCTGCGTCCCGTACTTTTTTAATTTTATTAAAGCAGCAAAAATTCTTTTATAAGATAATAAATTAGCGTTGTCTCTATCATATCAAACATTGACGTTGGTAAATAGTTGCAATAACTTCATGTAAATAAACTGGAACTTTAACTTTTTTGTCTTTTAACTTACGGATCTAAGTTTTGCTACCTAGCTTAATTTTAATAGCAAGTTTGGTTGCTATGAGATTGTTATTTCTGGAGATAGACAAATTTGTCGAAAGAAACACAACATTTTTCGGGAAAAACCGAAAAACCGGGCCGACTTTCCTGGCTAACGAACGTATCCAAGCCACTTGCAGGACGAAGCCAATCACCAAACTTGATCAAAATAAAATAAAATTATATATATATATATATATATATATATATATATATATATATATATATATATATATATATATATATATATATATATATATATATATATATATATATATATATATATATATATATATATATATATATATAAACATATAAAAATTCAAACTGTACCGGCGTTATGTGATCTAGAGGGGCCAGTTCGCGCTCACTTGAAGAAAATTTTTAATTCTTTCAAAAATGAAAAGTCGCGATCTCCTTTAGGGAATGTTCTTTAAGACATTTACTAAAGGATATCACGACCTTTGATTTTTGAAAAAAAAAACAGCGTAAGCTCAGATGACTTAGATAAAGCCAATAAATCGTTTTAGTAAAACACATTTTCAGGCAAAATGTTGTTACTTCCACATCGGCAATGCGTGTGTTTTTTGCACTTAAACGTCGTAAAAAGTGTCAACACATAGAAAGCATGACTTGAGAACGAACATTTTTTGGGTCTGGCGGTCTGATGTTCTGTCGGTATGTCGTCTGTCGGTCTGATGTCTGTCTGTTTGTAGCCACGGTAACTTTCGAACGAATTGAGGTATCGTCTTCAAATTTGGTACACAGTTAGCACGGGACAAAAGAATGGTTTTAAGTATTCTAGGGTAAAATTGCATCAAAGGGTGGGGGATGAATGGGGGATGATTTGATGAAAGTTGACATTTTTTGTTAAAACTCGAGTAATATCACGTTTTGGGGTTTTTTTATTAGAAAACTTTTGATTTAACAAAAATTTAGTATTTCGTGATGAAATGAAATAAGGGGCTAAATGTGTGGGGGTGGAGTATCGGTGACAGAAGTTTCGATTTTTTTTGTGAAACGGAGTAGAAAGTATCAACACATATAAAAAAGTTGATTCTGTAACGTAATTTTTTTGCCTATCGGTCTGGCGGTGGGTCAGTGTCTGCCTAGACATCTGTCTGTTATTAGGCGCAATAATTTACGAATGAAATGAGATATCGTCTTTAAATTTGGTATTCAGTTAGCACCCAATAAAGAAACGCTTCGAATTGTTTTTGGTTGAAATCGATTCAGGGGGTAGGAGATAAATGAGGAACCAGTTGGTGAAAATTGACATTTTTTCATTAAAACTCGAGCAATATAACCTTTCAGAAGTTTTCGGGTACAGGAATATTAATATTTTCTTTGTGCTCAAGCGATGTACCCTAAATGCATTTAATGAGAATGTCTTTCTGAGGAGAGTAGATTATCACAGCTATGTGGGCATTATGATTCATTTTGCAGCACTATTTTTCAAAACTATACTTTTAATCGACGACAATTGTCTAAGCTCGAAAGTTAAACAAGCTCTTGAAATATAATTCGTATTAGATGATTCGGTAGAAGAAGTAAACGTTGATGCAACAAAGTTGACGCAGAATTGTGGCTATTTTTTAACACCAATAATGGTCAGGGGGGCAGTCATCATTTACAGAAAAAGACAAAATATAGAGCAGATTAATTTTCGTCAACGAGGCAGAATAATTAGCGCAACGATAAACAACATAATTTTTGTCAATATTTACGCTCTGCCTGGTTTTAGCAATTATAGGTCTACAAAAGAATGTTTCGAGGAAACGACTGGAGGTTTTAGACGCCATTTTAGCTGTGTAATTAAAAGAGAAGACAACATAAACCAGGTAAACATATGCGGATCCCTACAAAATATTGTTTGCTGTCTAAATATAAAAGATGTATGAGACTACCTCTTTGTGAAATTATTAGAAATTTACCTGTCAAAAGTGATTTTCCAGCATGGATAGAAAGGGCACATGTGGCAGAAGAAGCTGTTGGGTTGGTCAAAGATCAAAAAACTTATAGGTTACCTCGTAACTTCATTCCCAAATCGCGTGAGGTCATCTTTTTCTAAATGTATATTTTAATGCACGTTGTAGTAAATAGTTTAGGAACAGAAAAATATGAATTATTATTTATTTACCTACTTTATTAGACAAATATGATGCTTATAAATATATTAACGTAATTGTTTTAAACAAACTGTATATTGTAGCCCATAATGATACAAACTTTATTTTTAAAGGGGGAATGTAATTTGCTGACCAAATTGAATCTTGCTGACCGACGCTTTAATCTTTAAGGATTTCTTTGATATTTAAAATTCTGCAACCTAACGATAATCTCTTCTTTCTGCTAAAGTTTCAAAGAAAAATCTTTCTTTGTAAGGGTAGTTTACTCTTGGCTTTTATTTTATTTTTTAGTGCTACCAGCAAAACTACGAATCTGACAAAACTATACATTTACATATAATCATTACTAGTATATACCAGCCTGCTACCCGAAGTTGACTGAAAAGTATCCCTATTTGAGGGTAGTTTACTCTTGACATATTTCAGCTTATTGACACAACCGCCGAAACTACTTAATTAACTGAGGTCAAGATACGCATATAACCATTTCTAGAAACAATAAACCTACTACCAGAAGTTGGCTGAAAAATATCCCCATTTAGGGGAAGTTTACTCTTGCCATATTTGAGGTATCTCTGCTACCGGGAGAACTATGCAACCGATTATGGTTCCTGACCAACGAAATTATACAAGCCACTTGCAAGTGGTAGGCACCCACCAAATTTTATTAGAATCGGTCCACCATTTTTTGAGTCATCGGTGTGATATATATATATATATATATATATATATATATATATATATATATATATATATATATATATATATATACACATATATATATATATATATATATATATATATATATATATATATATATATATATATATATATATAAACACAGATATCCTCATTAGTGAATTTTTTAAAGAAAATTCATTAAAATAACTCATATTTTTTGCTCAGATATATATTACCCATCATCTGGTAGATGCTTTTCGGTTTTTACCTATAGGTACTTAGTATTAATAAAAGACAGGCCAAAATATGTTTTTACTATCCAATTTTTAACCAGTATTTGGCTGTCCTATTTAAAAAAGATGCCTGATAAAGAGCCAATTTGATTTTTCAATCAACACAATCTATTAAAAAATTGAATTTTCAACAGATCCAATCCCATGAACGAAATGCCAGACGCCTAGTATTTATTAATTGCATATCACGCCTTTATAGTGCACTTTAATGAATAAATTAGCTTCCAAGTTGCCGGTGTTTTCTCGACATGGCAGACAACGATAATAAATTCACGTCGACTGGAACGTGCAAGGTGCTGTTAACATTTAGACATTTTAACACTTTATCGCGTTAACACTAATTAATAAAAGTATCTAATACACGATTTTTGTATGCGCGATAGAGCTGTTAATTATCTTAACAAGACTAAGAAGTTTACCAACTGACGGATTGTTGAAAAATGCAGTAACTTTGCAGTTTTAATTAAGATTGAGGAAAACTAGTTTAGAAAACCGAAGTATTTCTAACGGCAAAGTCTAGACTTTCAAATCGTGAATGGAATTTGTTTTACTAATTGTTCAGAAAGTTGCAAAGCACAGGATTAGAGGTAATTAGTGAAGCTATAACAAGTTAGGGGTCTAATTTAATTTATCTCTGAGCCACAATGCAAACAACATGAGAAATTAATCCCAAATTAATTTGTTTTGTACACAAAAAGTGAAGTATAGCAGTGATTGAATAGAATCTAAAAAATGTCTAATAATGCACCAGTACAGTGGTATTTGACCGTAAAGTACGACATGGGTTTAATGGACTTGCAATAACTTGGTTAAAAGAAATTTGGAATCAAAAGGCTTTTTCTACCAGACGATATATTAAATTGTTAACTTTACGCGTTTCGCCTCCTTTGAGTCATCTTCAGGAGTTTACGACTATTCCTGTTTTTTTGATTATGTGTTGTATGGAATGTTGTCAAAGTTTTAGCTCTCATCTATTGTCTTCAAATTTCTAGACGAAAATAACATTGAGTAAGAGAACAGAAGCGTCGCCAGACTTGAAGCAGCTAGAGGATGAATATCGACGACGCTTATTTTTAATTTTATTAAAGCAGAAAAAATGCTTTAATAAAATAATAAATAAGCGTTGTCGATATTCATTGTCTGTAATCAAAAAATACCTGAAGATGGCTCCAAAGCGCTGAAACGCGTAGGGTTAACAATTATAGTTATTTATGTACCAAGGGTATAAATAGATGTTTATGGCCGAGAGCGACGATTTTACAAATCCGAGGGCCTTCGGCACGAGGGTTTGTAAGTCGCTCGAGGGCATACACCTCTATTTATAACAGCGGTGCATACAAAATTTTATGTCATACTAGTCATACCCAAACAATGAAACATGAACCACCGTTTGCTGAAGGCAACCTAACCATCACCGGATCTTTTCAGAACTGTCAATTTTATGTTAATTCGACTGAATAATGTTAATTAAATATTTACATATTACTTTCATTCCATTATCTGTAATTTCATTAATAAATGTTATTAAAGAAGTCAAACAAAAATTATTTGTTTTTATGTGCGCGCGGGCAATAAAGTGTACGTTTTGCCCGCGCGGACCACAAAGTACACCATTATGTAGTTGGTAACTAAGCAATATGTGTGTGTTTTGTTTCTTTAACGTCGGCCTATTTCCGCGACTATGGCCAATCACCGATGCCAGGGAGCAGTTTCACCTCACTATCCTGGAAATTTTACCGAACCCCTGCCTTTCTGTAAGGAGGGTAAGGATCTTTAACTTGCCCAACATCGCATGGACACAGGACCGACGGCTTTACGCCCCCTCCGAAGGGCTCAAATATAATGCCAGAACCTGGGTTGATGTTAATTTTACAGTATGTACTGAAAAAGTGAAAGGAGTACCCCGGGATCGAACCCAGTACCCTTCGGTTCAGAGGCACAAGTTCTTACCCCTGAACCACCGAGGTTCGACTAAGCAATAAAAACACAATAATGAACTAGTATGACATAAAATATATTTTCTGGTAGAAAAAGCCTTTTAATTTCAAATTCTTTTCTATCATGTCAAACGTTGACGTTGGTAAATAATTGCAATAACTTCATGTAAATAAATTTTAACTTTAACTTTATATTTAAACATGCAGAATGTTTAAAAAGAATCATTATAAATATTATATATATATATATATATATATATATATATATATATATATATATATATATATATATATATATATATATATATATATATATATATATATATTACAGAGTCTCGATCCCAGGGGTCTCCTTTCACTTTTTCAGTATATACTGTACAATTAACATCAACCGAGGTTGGGAAATTGTTTTTGATCCAGTTGATTGCACGTTCCGCCCTTCAGAGGGGGCGTATAGCTGTCTGTCCCGTGTCCATGCGATGTTGGGCACGTAAAAAACCCCTACTCTCCTTAAATAAAGGCAGGGGTATGGCAAAATTTCCAGGATAGTGAGGTGAAACTGCTGCCTGGCGTCGGTGATTGGCCATGGTCGCGGAAATAGAGTAAGTCAAAAAAAACATAAAAAACTATTAACTAGGCATCAGCATGGTGTGGGAGCAGCACTTTTCGTGAAGCAGCTTAACAATGCAACAGTTTACAAGCTACCAGAACTGGCTTAAATACGCACTGGAAATCAGCTGAAAAGGATCCTAAGTATTAACTGCATTAAAAACAGTCACATTCCAATAATTGGAATAACATATTGGGTCGGACAAGACCAGATTGTAACAATATGTGTAATATGTGTGTAAAATTCATCTGGGCTAAAGGTGACAGCCATATAAAAGGTAACGAAACAGCTGAGCAGTTTGCCAAGGAAGCAATATTACAACCAGTAACACAAAACCTTAACATACCATCCAGAGACGTTAAACAAAATAGCAAACTTAACCTAACAAAGGCTTGGAAACATGAATGGGATAAATACATAAAAAAAAAACAAATAACAGATACAAATGGCTGCATCCTCAACTTCCACCTGAAATAGTTACGCAATAACTGTGATAGAAAAGTAATAATGACCATTACAAAGTTGGAAACGAACCATCACCATGAAAGATTCAAATCTTACTCAAACCGCATTGATATAAAATCAACACCATATTGTAGTTGCGATGGAATTTGGATTTGTGATTAACGCATATTTTGTTTTCTTGTAACTTGTACAAAATCTAACGAAACACAATAATTCAGTTATTGAAACGGACTGTTACTGAACTACAGTATTCGTTAAAAAATGTATGTATAACAAATAAAACAAAATTAATAAGTATACATAGGGAAATTATAACATAACTGTGTAACTGTATAAATGCATATGGATACAGTGTGGACCGCAGTTATGGAGTACAATTTACAATCCCAAGAGAATTGTATTTTATGAAAAAACGCTCGGTCACGTCAACTAAACTTTCTGTTTCATCCCTTGTAGTATTAGTTTATAATTTTCACACATCACCCCTTGTTGATTTCTTTTTCAAATAGCAACATCATCCTGTTTCGACGCACATTCAAAGAACATATTTTTTTATGATGGTACCAAAACTTTGGGTCCAAAATTCATAGACCGTTACACAGGGTTGAAATTTAATGACTAATAAACGAAACGGTTTATTCTGAAACTCACAATTACTTAAAAAATTGTTGATTCCAATGGGGGTTATCGTCTGCCCGATATCTGCAGTTTTGCAGGTTTACCTCGCCATTTAAAACAGACGTCGCTTCGTCAGAAGAAAAGAATTTCCGCGGGAGAAATAATATTCGCATTTAGCACATCAAGCAGCTGCTTGCAAAATTTTAATCTTCTATCCGAATCCCCGTCACTCAGTTCTTGCAAGTGTTGTAGTTTATGTGCATCTATTTTTGCTATTTTTTAAGTTCTTAAAACAGTTGAATGACCTATACCATTTTTACGTGCCACCTGATGCGTCGAAGATGTTAGATGTTCTTGAAAAGCGACTAAACCATCAAGTTTCACGCTACCATTAACATAAGCGGGCTTCATGCACAATGGTTTAACGTGTCCAACTTCGTAAAACTGTGCATAAATTTTAGATACAGTTCCCTGAAAAAGTGGTGGTAGCTCGGGGTGCTTTGTATTACGACTTCTGCTTGGGAGTGACATTTACCTCCGTAACCAACCATCAGCAATATTTCTATTAGAATGGTTTCAGTTAAATAGCGCATTTTTGTGACTTAAGGCGCCATGATTTGACACCTAACTGACAATCGTTTAGATAAGCATCGGTGAAGAAGATAACAGGTTTCAGGTAAACAAGTTGTCAAGTCCTGCATGCAATGTTTTTTGACAGGAGATAACAGAACCAAAATTTCTACTTACTACAACATCCATTTAAGGATATTAAATAAAATTAAAACAAAAATGCGTGTTTCGTGTACAAATCAAATCATTATGTAGGAAACCTGATTCTGCAGATGAAAATATAATACATCTATTAATTCCACATCGTCAAACTGTGTGGAAGTATCGCATCAGCGACAAAAATTTCAAATTTTTCTTTTTGGTTAAACGTCGTAAAAAGTGTCAAAACATATAGAAAAGATGATTTGGAAACGATTTTCTTTGTATCTGTCTGCTTGTCAGTCTATCGGTCTGTCGTTCTATCGGATCTGTTGGTCTGTCGGTCTGTCTGTCGGTCTGTAGGCCTGTCGGTCTGTATGTCTGGCTGTTTGTGGCCACGATAACTTTAGAACTTTGAGATATCGTCTTCAAATTTTGTACGCAGTTATCATCCGATCAACGAAGTGTTCGGATCGCTCTATGAGTAGGGGGTAAAGGGAGGAGGGGGGAGGGGGGTGCTGGTTAGTAGTTTGGTGAAAATTTATATTTTTTCGTTAAAACACAAGTAATATAACGTTTTATGGTTTGTTTATTAGGACTTTCAATTTCATGAAACATCTGGTATTCTGTGCTGAAATTAAATTAGGGGTTGAATGTGTGGGGGTGGAATATCGGTGACAGAGGTTTCGATTATTTTTTTTGTCAAAATGGCGTAAAGAAGCTCAAAACATGTAGAAAATTTGAATCTGGAGCGAAAATTTTTTTGCCTGTCAGTCTGTCGGCCTGTGCGTCTGGCTGTTAGTAGGTGCAATAACATTCGAAGAAATTGAGATATCATCTTTAAATTTGGTATCCAGTTATCACCCGACAAGGAAACGCTTCGATTTGTTTTTGGTTAAGAACGCTTTACGGAGTAGGAGATAAATGATGGGTGATTTGGTGAAAATTGGCATTTTTTCGTTAAAATCCGAGTAATACAATGATTCAGAAGTTTATGGGTACAGTAATACGAATATTCTCTTTGTGCTCAGTCATGGACCCTAAATTAATTTCACGTATCTTCCTTAGGAGAGTAGATTATCACAGCCATGTGGAAGTTATGTTTTAATTTGCGGTAATATTTTTGGTTGATTTCTAATAAAGATCCAACATTATTCTTGCACAAAATGTCCACCCTGTGTAGCGGTCTATGACTTTTGGACTCGAATTTTTGATACCACCATTAAAAAAATATACTCTTTGATCTTCCTTCCAAAAACAATGGGGGGTTGCTGTTTGAAAAAAATCAACCAGGGGTGGGGGTGAAATTTGTGAGGGGTAAAAATTACAAACTACTACTACAGGATGTACAACAACAAAAAATTCTCGACTTGCCCGAACGTTTGTCATTAAAAAAAAATTTCTTCGAATTATGAATTTTATTCCCAAACTGCGGTCCACAGTGTGTATATGTATGGGTATTGTGTGTACACAGTATAATAAGTAGCTATGGGGTTATACTTATCACCAACAATTTTCGGTTGCAAGAGTAAAAAATAAAAATTTGTGGCTAAAGAACGAAAAGTTTTTTCCTTCAATATTCGAATAATCTATGAACGACTAATATCTAATGTTCTGGCTGCTTGTCGACTCGAAATATGTGAATTGTCATCAAACTCAAGCATTACTCAGTGCATTTAAAGGTTTTCGTTTTATCTGCCTTAGATATTTAAGCTTGCGAATTTGCCTATTAATTTTACTAATAATTATTCCTTGGAATATATGTGGAAAATCGGGATTTTTTTTTTTGAAAAAGCCGAGCAATTTCGACCTGTGATTGTGTTTTATCTCCGTAACCAACCATCTGTAGAATTGTTATTTAACGCATTTTTAGTGAATTTTTATTAAAAAAAATTCACTAATAGAGAGGTATCGATGGTGAGACTTTGCAAAAAAAATTTCAAATGAGCGCGATTTAGGACCCCTAGAACCTACATCCGGGGTCAGTTTCAATTTTTATATGTTTATACAGGGTCGCTGATAAGTCTGGAAACGGTCGATTATCCGGGAAAATATACAAGGTGTCGAAAAAAGTTTTATACAAAAGTTTTTGGGTTCTTCAATGTCTACTAGGCGGTGATAATTTCATTTATACAGGGTTGGTCATACAGGCGTGGCACACCAATATTAATTTTTTTTAATGGAACACCCTATATATTATTCGATATTTCAATCCTTCTCTTAATTTTGAGCAACATTTATCAGAAGCATAATGTACATAAACTCAATCGTTTCCGGGTAAAAAAATAAATATAAATAAACGCTATTGTTTTTAAAATCTATTGGATGAAGAACAAAAATAAATGAAAAGTAGAATATCTCTTGAAAACAATCTGTGAGTGTGAAAAGAACCGGTTGCGATGTTTTTAACATTGTTTGAAATCCTATTTTATAAGATGTTCAAAGTGTTCTCCATTGACCTCCTGATAATAATGAATTCGCTTAACAAAACATTGCACTGCATTTACAAGAGCGTTTTGAGGAATGTTATTAATTTCATGCACAATCCTTGCTTGCAACTCTTCAATATTCTGCGGTCTATTTTGGTAAATTAAATTTTTTACATGACCCCACAAAAAAAGTCAAGCGGCGTCATGTCGGGAGACCTAGCTGGCCATTCAATAGTTCCCCTGCGCCCTATCCATCTGCCAGGAAAGGTTTGATTCAGATATTCCCGTACCTCAATTCCAAAATGAGGGGGTGGCCCATCCTGCTGAAACCATATTTCTTCCGCTGGTAGATTTGGGTCGTTATTGTTCGGAAATAATCGACTAACGTCTGGAACAATTGATTCTTGCAAAAGTGTCAAATATCGAGCAGAGTTCAAATTACCGTGTATAAAATAAGGTCCTATGATATGTCCACCAATAATAGCACACCAAACATTTACTTTTTGCGGTCTTTGGGTGTGAATTTGTTCCATCCAATGTGGGTTTTCGTCTGACCAGTACCTACAGTTGTGTCGGTTGACTTGTCCATTCAAACAAAATGTAGATTCGTCGGAAAACAAAATGTGGTTGGCAAAGTTAAAATTTTGGCGTAACTTCTCCATAATAAGTTCACAGAACTCGATTCTGCGATCAAAATCGTCTTCACTCAGTTCTTGCAATAAATGAATTTTATATGGACGGAACTTTTCCCGCTTCGTAATCTTTTGAATTGAATATCGACTCATATTGTGATTTAAAGCCAATTGCTGTGCCGAAGTTTTCGGATTTTCCACCACATCCAATATTACATTCAAAGAATTTTCTTCATTTGTAACGGTTACTGGCCTTCCAGTTCTAGGTTTATCCTTGATACCGCCAGTTTCGTGAAAACGATGCAAAGTTTTCGAAACTGTGGATTTGGAGATCGATTCCCGCTCAGGATGCAACTCATTGAACATAATCACCACTTGAGCAAAACTTCGTGTTCTATCACCGTACCCTATCATCATTAAAATTTCGATACGTTCGGTTTCACTTAAACTTGCCATTTTGCACAAAAACTGTTGACACTAAATTACTAATGTTTCAAAACTGTTGACACTGAATGAATGTTTGACATTCGTTGTCCTGGAAACATTTTAAAACAAAAGAATAATACTGCGTTTCTTATGGGCATCTTATCTTATCTTGGGATTCCAAACAATGTTAAAAACATCGCAACCGGTTCTTTTCACACTCACAGATTGTTTTCAAGAGATATTCTACTTTTCATTTATTTTTGTTCTTCATCCAATAGATTTTAAAAACAGTAGCGTTTATTTTTATTTATTTTTTTACCCGGAAACGATTTAGTTTAGGTACATTATGCTTCTCATAAATGTTGCTCAAAATTAAGAGAAGGATTGAAATATCGAATAATATATAGGGTGTTCCATTAAAAAAAAAATTAATATTGGTGTGCCACGCCTGTATGACCAACCCTGTATAAATAAAATTATCACCGCCTAGTAGACATTAAAGAACCCAAAAACTTTTGTATAAAACTTTTTTCGACACCTTGTATATTTTCCCGGATAATCGACCGTTTCCAGACTTATCAGCGACCCTGTATATATATATATATATATATATATATATATATATATATATATATATATATATATATATATATATATATATATATATATATTTGTGTGTGTGTGTGTGTCCGTCTGATAACTCAAAAAATAATTAACCGATTTCAATGAAACTCGGCAAGTGCCTTTCATTTATTAATGGCTTGGATGAGCTCGTTAGGCAGGAAAATTGGACGGGTTTTTCCGGGAAAATTGAGTTTTCTTTCAAAAAAAATTTTTTTCTCCGAAAATAACTAAGATGTTTTATTGAAATTTACTATATATGTTGCCTTGGGAGAGGACTTACTAAGTACCAAAATACAACTTTATCAGTTTATAGAAAATTCAGTTATTCAAATTTTAAATTTTCTTTTGAAACAATTTTTTTTTCTCCAAAAATTACAAAGTTATTTTAATGAAATTTGGTGGATATCTTGTCCTAGGAAATACCTTACTACCTACAAAAATTAAACTTTTTAAGATTATAGATAACTGAGTTAATCAAATATTTATAGCTCACTGCAGTGTTAAAATCAATGGTATTTTCCTCACTATTTTAAACACGTGGGTCGGGCCTGGCCGAATTCATTCCCAGTTGCTATTGATCTACTCATATTCTCTGAATATGTTAGAAACGTGGTATCTACTTCATTCCAAGTCACTATTAACCGACTATTTATAATATCAAATAAGTAAATTAAATCGATTGTCATAAAACTTGTAGTCTATTAAGACTAAGGGAAAAAGAAATAAAACATATATAACTGTGCACATTTTGATTATATTTTAGGGTGTGCGGCGCACACCTAGCTCACTAGGAGAAATCGCCACTGCTTGAGAGAGGTATTGTCACAGCATAATATCTTATTAAAGTTCATTTGTAAATAGGTTTAATTTATATATATATATATATATATATATATGTGTGTGTATCCGTCTCATAATTCAAAAAATAATTAACCGATTTCGATGAAACTTGGCAAGTGCCTTTCTTTTATTAATGGCTTGGATGAGTTCGTTCTCCAGAAAAATCGGACAGGGTTTCCCGGAAAAATTTTGAGTTTTCTTTCGAAAATTTTTTTTTCTCCGAAAGTAACAAAGCTGTTTTAATGAAATTTACTATATATGGTGCTAACAAAGCTGTTTTAATGAAATTTACTATATATGTTGCCTCTGGGAGATCTTACTACGTACCAAAATTCGACTTTCGAAGTTTAGAGAAGATTGAGTTATTCAAATTTTAATTTTTCTTTCGAAAAAAATTTTTTCTCCGAAAATTACAAAGTTATTTTAATGAAATTTTGTGGATATCTTGTCTTAGGAAAGACCTTACTACGTATTAAAATTAAACTCTCTAAGTTTATAGAAAATTGAGTTATTTAAATTTGAAGCATTTAATACAAATTCACTACCATAAGCCACTTGCTGCGTCCCGAGTTTTCTTTAATAAGCCATGCTCCTGAACCGCTGTTAACAACCGACAACTACTGCCAAGTGGTTACAATCATACAGCAAATTGATAAGGCGTTTGAAACAAAACAAAAATGCCAACAAAACCAACTATGGAGAGGTTTTTGCTTGTTTTCTCATTATTAAGAATGAAACGCGATCAGCTATTAATTTTTTAGGGTGTTGTAGCGAAGTTCGTCAATCAGATTATTTTTTTTGGTCAATTTTTGCACTAAATTTTAAAACAGTATAGAATGACGAGACATTTAAAATGAGGTATGAAAAGACCCAACTTCCTATTAAAAAAATTTGGGGGCTGCAACTGTCCCTCGAGCGAAGTTGATTGTACTTTTCACATTGCAGGATGTTATTATTTAATATAGAATTGCCTAAGGTAAAAACTGGTTTTATTCATGGTGGTTGTAAGTCCATATAAATATTTATAATTTTCTCCTGTTAACAATGAAGTAGAAGGTGGAACCGCTTGTAAAGAAAGAAAACTAGCATTTGTGATGCCAGCGTAAAAGTCTCTACTTTTCTGTGGTATGGAACTGCTTCACCAAGTAAGGGCAATAATAGTCAATGGACTGTTTTCATTTGTTTAAAATTGTTTGCTTTCTTTTATCATATCATGCAAATTATTATAACCCTAAATTAATTAAAAACGAATTAATAATTCTAAAAACAGAAATTTAGGTACTCGCCTCCAACGCTCCAGCTAAATTGATAAGAATACAAATCCTGCACCTCACAGTATAACTACTGTGCTGTATTCTACATATAATTCGATATATCTGCATGTCAGATATATCAAAGATATCAGAGGCGAAAGACACTCCACCGGCAGGCAGAGTGTGACAAAAAGAGAAAGATAGAATGCGGAAGATGGAAGGAGTACGAGAAGTCGAGAGAAATCACTATATATGCAGATCTATGCAATGCATGCAGAGGTATCTGCAAAATAACTTGATACCAGTGACAGCACAGCTACAACAGTTCGTAACACTAGACGCATTACCCTAGTTGGCTGTCGTGGGTAACACTGATGAAACCACTTCATCTAACTCAAACCCAATTACCAGTCGTCCGTGAATTGCAACTCAAATCCTTTAAGACACATATGCTATCCATTATGTACGTATACATGTAGTATACACATTAAAAGCACAACCTAGGTGAGGCGTTTAGCATTTTAAGTCATCGCTTCATAATTTTACAATATTACAATATTAGATAATTTCGGTAGAAGTAGTAATTGGTTTTGGTTCTAATTAATTAGCCTTGAACATGACATTCGTTAGCCACAGGCTTCCGAGATCTGCAATGGAGCAGTAGTATAATAATTTTAATAATGGTGTCAGTAATAAAGAACGAGGATAACATGAATTTGCTAATTAGGTGTCACAGGGAAGTCAGTTTGTGACATGGGCAATGTAAACATTGCTAGTTCCATAAAAAAGTTATAATTAAATTATAGCCAATATTAAGATTGCTGCATTTATGCATGGAAGGAGAAACAGAGGCGTTAAAAGTAGTGGACAATATTATAACGGCACGCTCGTGATGAAAAAATGTTTGCCTAAAAATAACGTTTTAAGATTTGCTAGGTGCTAATATACAACATGTTGAAGTTACCAAAAAATGGCGAAGCAGCAACCCCTGAGTAAGTAATAATTTAGAAAAGAAAGATGTTTTCAGCGCAAGCCTAAAACAAGTACTTGGTGCGTTGTAATCAAGTATACATACTCAGTCTGTTTAAATAATCTCGCAAATTAAAATATTTAACTAATAACAGTCAATAATTTATTAGTTCTTACATTACTACTGCGAAGAAGAGATATTTGGCTGATTTCACAAAGTTCGATAAAACATTTAACGGCCGGATAGTTAACCAAGCTTTTAGACGACCAATCACAGATAATGATTCGGGTTGTTGCCATGATAAACACTCGGTTTGTTGCCATGATAAACACATATGGTGTGACTGGTCATCTAAAGCCTTGATTAACTAACCGGCCGTTATAAATATTTAAACAACTGGGCAACTGTATTTTATTTTATGCATATTAAACAGGGCACCACCACGTTTTACACGGAAACTACCACTTCCAAATCCAGAGTTAAATCTAGTAAATTCTTTGTGTAGGGCTATATAAAATCTATTCTCTTCTCTATCACCATAAAAATACAAATAAGTAATGGATAGATATCCAAGATGCTCCAGCTATTATTAGCAATAGATAAGTCGCAGATTTTTATAGAATGAAATACGCAAGTAAGCAGTTAAGTGGTATAGTAGAGAAGATGGTGGTCATGCTGCAAATAATTTGAAGTATGCATTTCCCTAATGTTGAAGAAAATAACGGAGAAAGTAATTAGATATGTCTGAAAACCCTGCAAGAGTTTGAATTAAAATGTTGTCGTACTTTCTGTTTTGCAACGTCACTATAAGTTTATTTTTAATCTTCCCTTTCATAGAACTTTCGAAGGAAAAATTTCCTAATGTGTTAATCGCAATTTATGAATCCTGAAGAATATTCTTCAAACTAGCGTCACCTAGACCCCCTAAAACCTACATTGGGGGTCACTTTTAGACTCTATATGTATTATATATATATATATATATATATATATATATATATATATATATATATATATATATATATATATATATATATATATATATATCCTTACCTTTTCAATTACTGAAAATATTATTAATTATTTTTGAATAGCGAAACGTTATTTTAAAATTGGTTTCATCTTTAAATATAAACTTACCTATTGGAAATATTGTAAATGTATGGGATCGATATGTAAAAAAAGTTAGATTTTTCCGACCTCGAAAATATATGGGTGTTATGTCAGTCAGATAAATTTGATACTATTTGTAGAGAGTGTATTGTATTGCAATGGTGATTGAACAATTTAATAAGATGTATTAACCATTTCAGAGAAGTTTATTTGTATGACTCTTCTAATGTGGAAACACCCATGTACTCTTTTGTATTTATAACGCTTTTTTAGCGGGATCTCAAAAAATGGAGAACAAAGAAGTTCATAGATCCTGTAAAAATTAATTGTTTCCTAAGCCATTCTAGCACGGCCTACTAAAACTATTTTCATCTTAAAAACTATAAAAAAGATCGTGGCGCTCGACTTTTTTAGGTAGGCTTATATTTTTAGAACACCAGGCATATGCTTTAACAACTGTTTGCATTTCCTGATGAACACTACTGATCTTGGTCGCTTTGGTTTTAAATGTGTGCAAAATATTGTGGTTTAAATAATATAAGCAATATTTATGAAAATTCGTTGGAACGTATACACCGTCCTGCTAAAATGAAAATTGTGTTAAACAAGTTTGATTAATAATCGTCAAAGAAACCGAATTTTCCACCAGCAACTAATACGCTACATGAGCATATATTTGCGTACTCCCTTCAATACAGAGAGCGTTGCGAGTTTTAGAGAAGGGCAGAAAAAAACTCACAACGATACAGCACAGCCCTGTGAGATGCAAATGGCAGAGAGGCTATACAAAATAGGTTCAATTCATTACGCCCGCAGGAAGTCTGCGATGACAATGGAGCCAGTAAAATAAATATAGATCTGTTGCATTTTTTAAGTGATGAGTTGTGTAATAAATCTGTGAAATACCTATGGTTTAGGTATGTGTGTGCTAAGTGTCCGATTTTCCCCGGGAAGTGTAAGTTATTTTAAAACCATTTTCCAACATATAGCAGGTGTGCCTGTTATTTTGTTAAAACAGGGCTCTGGTTCTGGTTTCCGATTGTGGTTTATGGTTTCTGATTCCAGTTCTGGACTGCTGTCATTCCGTTTATGGCTGTTGCATTACAACTGCAGGCTGTTGTTTCTGTTTCCGAGCTGTTATCATTCCAGTACCAGGTTAGAGCTATTCCAGTCGCAGGTTAGGGTTGTTCCAATCCCAGTCTGGGGCTGCTGTCATTCCAGTTTCTGACTGCAAGCTATTGTTCAACAGGAGTTACTATCCTGACATTTTCACAGAGATTTGCATCCTTCTAGCAGAGAGCTGATGTTAAACGTCTCCACATTTTGTTCTGCAGGCCTTGCATCATCACTGTGTCCTGCAGCTTGAGCGTTCTTAGCTGTCGCAGCGACATCTCAGTCCCTTTTTTTTTGGCAGACTGTATAGTCGAGCCTACATGTAAGGATTTCCACCAGGAAAAGGTAGATCACCTTACCCAGGTGACTCTCCATCGACATCAGCCTGTAAAGGCTTTTACAAGTTTGGAAAACACACATATGTTATGTTCCTTAATATATTAATCTATCGGTTTAATTAATGAAGTAATAGGTATTTGTTTGATTTGACTAACGATTACTTAGATCTTGTATGTAAATTGTAGAATTATTTGTATTTAAATTTCTGAACCTGCGAAATTATAGGCCATATGTTTTGTTTTAGTAATTTATTTATCTTGAAAATTTAATAGTAATATTACCACATAGAGGATTGCTATCCATGATTTTGCAAATTATAGCTACTCATGTTCTAAATGAATAATTAAGAAATATCTATAAATGATTTAATTTTGTGTTATTTTAAATTTCGAAATTAACTTTTCAGAGTTCAATGTGCCAGTAAAGCTGGGTTTTTATGTTTAGTTACGTTTAACTGTCGTAAATTATTTTAACCTGTTATTGCTTAATAATTAACTCAAAGTCGCTAGTGATCTTGGAACTGATAAAATCTGTTATAGGTATCATTTGAGGTGCTTCTCCCTGTTAGCGCCTATTTACTATGTTTTAACTTCAAACGAAGTAATAAATTTGTTATAATTGTTTATCTTTGTATTATTGTGCCTATTCTCCCTGACCCTCTTTGACAGTTGTTTAGTTTTTAAATTTCTTTTATAGAGACACTAATAATTGGTTTTGAGAGCTTTCATTAGCACCTTGATAATTGACAAGTCCTAAAATCTGGCATCCATCTACCTAGATGTCGTGAACCACATCTACCTAAATGTCGTGAACCAATTACGTTTCAAGGTACAATTATTTGATGAGAGTTCAATAAAGATGAAGACTCTCGGACGATGAATTTTCCGACCCGTACAAGATTTAGGGTTGGTTTTTCTTGAAGAGTTGATATAATTTATTTTTTCATGAAATTTGGCAGTTTTGAGGAATATCGAATCCCAGTGGATTCGTCAGTGCGTACTTAGTTTTTTCTAAAAACATTCCTATCCCTTTTTTATAATTTTTGGTATATGAAAATAGGCTTAGTAGACCATGTTCGAATGGCAAAGGAAACAATTTTCACAGGATCTATAGACTTCTTTATTTTCTGTCTTTTGAGGTCTTGTTAAACAAATGGCGTTATAAATACAATATAAAAACACAAATAAACCATTTTAGAGAAGTTTATATATAAAATTTCTCTAAAATGGTTAATAATTCTTCTTGTTTGATGAAATTTGGTATCTATCTATTTTAAGAGATGCTGAATGTAGTGGCGTACTTATTTTCTACCCAAAAGCTGCCCTGTTTTTGTTTACGTAGAAAAATTGCATTAGTAGGCCGTGGGCAGGTGACACAAAGAACAACTTTCACAGTATTTATAGAGTTTTTCATCTTATATCTTTAAATCTTTTGTTCAGAAGAATCGAAATATAAATCCGAAAAAGTAACTGTGGTATTTCTATATAAAATGGGCCACATTGTATATATATATATATATATATATATATATATATATATATATATATATATATATATATATATATATATATATATATATATATATAGATTGAGATAGGGAGAGAGAGATAAACCTTATAGACGATCTCCAGTGAGATTTGGGGAGTAGGTAGACTAGGGCTTTAGATTTTTTTATATTCCTTACCCTCTTGAAATTGGCTCCAAAACAAGAGCCAAAACGTCGACCTTGAATAAATTCCAAGCGCAACCTAACTTTACGGTTAAGACGTTTGAATTTTTAAAACAATTTATTTATTACTTTACACATTTAGTACTTAATACAAAAATTATAATATAAAAATAAAGACAAATATAAATATCAACATAAGTGTCATATGAAAAAGGTTAAGCACACGATGTGCAGAGCCTAACTCGGAAACAAGAATGAACGACGTTCCACAGGCGATCAGTCTATTTATAACAAATCCCCCAGGCATGGCACTATTGTTTCCCCGAGGTGACTTTGGTTTGGCTGACGCTGTTTCCCATGTGTGATATTCCATTAAATCTGTCGTTTCCAAGGTTTTTCTATTTGCTTACTTGAAGGTGTCTTTCATCTTCCTGCTGACTCAGTTATCCTGTTCATGGGAAGGTAACTTTGTTATAATGGCCTATTGTTGTTGCTCTATTTATCTACTCCCCTTTTTGAAGAACGAAGCTACGGTTCGTTTCGGATTTTCAAGGGAAATCCGGTTTCGGTGTTTATTTGATTTTCTTCCTTGGTTTTCTTAGACTTCTTCAACCTCATTGTTGTTGCTGTTGCTATGATGGCCATTATGACAGCCACATATGGTAATATAGTCCATATATTTAGGTGATGTGTAGGTATTTTGATTGGTCCTGGTATATTTTGTTTGATCGTTTGAAGTTGGTTTTGTATCTGATCGATGTTGTATAGCTGTACGTTTTCTAGTGTTACGGTACCTTTTCTGGACTTACAGGATCTTCTCGATTTGGGGATTCTAATTTTGGTAGATTGAAGAGTTGTTCAGTTTCCGATGTTGTTGGGCCGGTCTTATAGATTTTGGCTCCGATTTTCAATTGGCCATTTGGTTGAAGGTTGACTAGTTTGGTACCTTTTTACTATATTGACCCATTCTTGTTCCTGGCAAGTTATCCTGGAATTGGTTTCTTCTGGTGCTATAACAATGTACTGACTGGTTCCATAATTCGAAACGGTTGGTTTATTGATTTTGACTATTTCTTGTTTGGAGTTATCTATAGGTTTTTGAAATTTGCTTAATTTGATTTCGCATGGGTTTTGATCATCCATGCCTGTTGGATTGTCGTCTTTGCAGAAATACATTTGGTTTTTCAAATTTTGACATTCTTCGTTGCGATAGGCATATTTTTTACTGCTTAGGATCAGGTATCTGGTTCTGGGAAGTATTCTGGTAAATGTGTGTGAATTTTTAGGGACTGGTAAAGCGTATAACTGATAATAATTATATTCAGATTCATTTACTAGAGGTATTTCTATTTGAAATATAATTTTGAAATGTTTTTTGCTCTTAACAAGTTGCCAAAATTCAGTTTCATGTATGAAACCTGTCCTTCATTTATTTATTTATCTACATCTAATACTTTATTTGACAGTGTTCTGGCTGCTGATTTGAGGGCAGGGTTACCTGATAAATGTCTGGCATGTCAGTCCAGTGCGTCTTTCCATACCAAGCCTTAAGTTCCTAATGGTAATAACCGGTAACAAAGTTCTCACTGAAGGCATTTTTTCTTAGTACGGCAGAGTTGGTCCCAACATTTTTAGTAAATGATAATTAACTATGTGGTAAAACAAAGTCATCGGCAGTTGGAGAGACGTTTAACAAATATCAAAATTTCAGTAAATTTAAAAATATAATTTATTTGGTTAAACGAAAGAACAAGACAAAAATGCATGGTAGGATAAGCGAAATGTATGTTTGCGTAGGTGAAGGTGTTATATATTACAGGCTACTTAAGAAATAACGACCAGAGGGCAAAAAGCAAGCAAAATCTTATGTCAAAAATTATGTAATGTGAAACACTATTAAACATATTTTTAAATTGTGATGAAAGCACGAGTTTAGACTTTTTTGCATTGTACTTTGCGTAATTACCGTATTACTAAATAAATACACCAATTTATTAATATTAATTAATAAATAAGAAGTCTGGATGGATCCAATGCGTACGGTATCGAGTCTTCATAAAAATGATTTACCCATTTTTTTTAAGCAAAATTATATATGAAAAGTCAAAATTTGCCTTAAATTTAAAAGTTTTTGTTTACCACAGACGGCATTTTTTGTTTTTGTGCAAAAATGCTTTTGAATAAATTTGTATGACTTTTTAGCCTTCAACATAAAGATTACATTTTGGCACATAATATAATTTTTATAACATAAACCTGGTAACAGCCTTTTGGTTTTTGTAAGTATAAAAATTTTCCGAAAGAAAACACAAAATTTTCACGGTATATGTATAAACCTACAAAAAATTTTAGGTGACACCAGACATGGTTTCTAGACATCCTAGTTAGAGCTCATTTGGAAAAGTTAGTTCAAAATTCAAAAGTCGCGATCTCCTCACTACTGAATTTTTTCAACCAAAATTCACAAAAATGAAAGTTAAAGCATTAAATACAATTATATTTCAAATATAATTACCTCCCTGGCGTTTAAATTTTTTGGAACGCAACCATGCATACATAGTATCAAAGTAAGCTTTGAAACTGCGGAAAGGAGTAGCCGGAGTTTCACGCCTCATATCCTCCGGTTGGCTATCACGCTGCGAGACTTTTTTTCTAACGCGACAGCCTTAATAAAAAAGCTTTAATTTGCAGTTTGATTTATATACATGTTTTTTAGGTGGACAGAAAAATAAGTAAAGCGTTATTAACCCCTAGTTTTTAAAAGTGTACAAATACGCATGAAATAGCAATAGATTGTAGGTACGCTAATGAGGGGCTTTTTTCTGGCACAGCAATTTCACGAGTTTAACAACTTAGACTGCAAAATAGTCTGATTAATTTTATATTTTTTTATAGAAATATATTCTAAATTTGTAGTGAGGTGAAATATTACTGGTTAGAAGTATAACATCCCGAATTTCATCAATGTAAAAACTCATGTCATAAAAAAATGCCACAAAGTTGTATACTGAAAAGTGTGCGCTATTTTTGATCCAGCGCCAACAAAACCCAAGTTCAAAGAACTAATGGACAGGATTATTATTTGGTAAGCAGATGATGTCGTATTGTAGTAGCGTAGTTGTATAATATATATATTTTTTCGTAATAAATTAGTATGGTGCAAATAAAAGTGTAACGCTTAACCCCTTTGGGTAAGCTGAATTAAAAGGCTTTTTCTTTCCAAATATTTTATTCCTGGTCCCGACACGTTTCGACCCTTTTTAACTGGTCATCCTCAGGGGAATCTAAAATTTACAAAAGGCTTGTCAGAAACACTGAGGTTTCCGGCAGGCTACTTCTACGAGGGTGCAACACAGGAATACAAGATAAAATGAGGTAACAACAGCTAACCCCCAACACTAACTCAAAAGTTAAAGGTACAAATGTCAAGCTACAAAGCTATAAAATATTACAGGTATACAGTCATAAACTACTACATGCAATAAAATGAAACAAATACAAGTCAAATTAAACTACAAGAAAGGCTAAGTTGTCTTGAGATTTTAAGTTATAATAAGTCTAACTCTAAAAACTCATAAAAGCTTAAAAATTCTTCAACAAATTCTTAATTTTCGAGTCGATTTGTCACTTCTGTCAGTTATCAATTGCCGTTTTTCCGTTCTCGGTTTCGAGACCGACTTTACGTCTGGTTGTTTTTGTCTATTCCGGACCTGTCGTCTTGACATTTTCTAGTCGATACGTCACTTCTGTCAGTTGTCACTTGTCATTTTCGTTTTCTGTTTTAAAACCGATCTTGCGCCTGAAGGTTTTGTGTGCTCGTGTTGGTCGTCACGCGAGATGTACGTTTCAATCGCTACTTTTACATGTGAAAACAAAAATTCATTCTTAATTTCAATAAAAGTTACAACTTTTTGAGTTAGTAATACTTCTGATGCCAATGGATCAATCCTGCAACAACAGATGAAGCATGTTCCTAGGACATTTAACTGTATAGTTTTTCAGTCCTGTTTAACAAGACAAGTAAGTAAGTTCGCCATTTTGGCGTTTTCATGTTTCATAAAAAAGTAAAAAATTCGCTTCTGTTTCAATTCTCATTCGGTTAATGGGTTTAATGTTCTCTGAAAGTCTCTTCGCGGCTGCATTGCTAGCTGGTGTTTGTGCTGTTTGCTTTCGCTTCTATTGTTGTCTTCATCTTGAACTTAAAAAATACCCTGCAAAGGGTGAAGTTTAAAAGATTTTTTTAAAGAATTTTTAAGCTTTCATGAGTTTTTAGAGTTAGACTTATTATAACTTAAAATCTCAGGACAAATTGGCTTTTCTTGTAGTTCAATTTGATTTGTATTTGTTTCATTTTATTGCATGTAGTAGTTTATGACTGTATACCTGTAATCTTTTATCGCTTTGTAGCTTGATATTTTTAACCTTTAACTTTTGACTTGGTGTAGGGGTTAGCTGTTACCATATTTTATGTTGTATTCCTGTGTTTTACCCTCGCAGAACTAGCCTACCGGAAAGCTCAGTTTTTCTGACAAGCCTTTTGTAAATTCCAGATTACCCTGAGGATCACCAGTTAAAAAGGGTCGAAACGAGTCAGGACAAGAAATAAAATATTTGTTTGGAAAGAAAAAGCCTTTTTATTCAGCTCACCCAAAGATGTCAACCCCAAACATTTTGACGTTTAGGAACAATAACGCTTAACACGTTTCTATTATCTTTCTATTATTACTTGTATAGTTCAAACATAGATATAATTGTATAATTGTCTCTGCCCACTTTCAAATTTATGGTTTGACAGAGAAAGTGCTTAAAAAGTTTAGGTCAACTTAGACTCTCTGGACGAGAAATGTTGGGGGCTTGAGTGCTTAAATGAACTGATATATTTTCTTTCAGAAAATTCTGATTAAAAAAACACTTATGAGGATATCCTGACTTTTGAATTTTGAGAAAATTTCGTGAAATGAACGCAAACTAGGACCCCTAAAACCCATAGCCGGGGTCAGCTTCAATTTGTATATGTTTATATATATATATATATATATATATATATATATATATATATATATATATATATATATATATATATATATATATATATATATCTGTGTGTGTATGACACCGATAATTAAAAAAAATAATGGGCAATTTTTATTAAATTTGGTAAGTACCTTCCTTTTACAATTGGCTTGGACCATTTCGTTACACAGGAGATTCGGACCAGGTTTTCCAGGAACATTTTGTGTTTTCTCTCGGAAAAAATTTATACCTCTGAAGATAACAAACCGCATTTTGTATTATAAATAGTGACCCACGTACTAATTTAGTTCTGTCAGTTGTAAGCCAAAAATGTTATAGGCATTTAAAAAATAAGATTGCGGTTTTCCTCAAAATCGCGACTTGAAACGTCACAATTCGCATTTAGGCAAATAACCAAAGCAAATACCGATTATGTAAAGAAAATGTCGCAAGAAGAATGTTCTGCAAACCCTTAAGTTTCAGCTTCAACCGCAATTATCCTTCACTTTACTAAAATATTTGCAGACAACTTATTTCAAATAGACTCTTTACCTGATGCTTTGGCTCTAGGTCTAGTTGAGTTTATGCTTTGGTTGTAGGTTTAGTTATGTTTATGGTTTAACGGTCTATAATTTTTAACTAATTTTCGTAAAAAAAAATTCGTCAATGAGAAGACCGCGACTTTTCAATTTTAAAAAGATTTCTTTAAATGAGCGGAAGCTAGCCCCCCTAGAATCCATATCCGGGTTTGCTTTCTGTTTTTATCTGTGTAATATACAAGGTGACTCATTTCTACGGTAAAGCTCATTGAAATTGTTATTATACAAGATACGAGAAAAAATTGTGTACGTTAATTATAGGGTGTCTTAAGCTGCATCTTGTAAAAAATATTTTGAGAATCACAGGGCGGTCATTAAGTTGTTGGTGATCCCAATAAATTTTTTTTCGAATACCCTTATATTATCGCATTTTTTTGCATTTTTTATAGAAATATGATGCGTGTTTGTAAGAAAAAAATCGAGACGAAGTAAGTGCAAATAAATCTTTGTTTTTTCCCTCAAGGCTCGTCCGCGACCTCGCCGCCCCCATAACACTGCAACCATTGGTTTATTGTGCATGACCAACAAACCTTAGGTTAATAGCAAATTTCAAAAACTCAATTTGCTGTTAACCTAAGATTTGTTGGTTAGGAAGCCGGTTTTCTCGGAAATTTTTTAAATTTATTTTCAAAAATTTTGTTAACCTTCTCAAACAATAATTAATTTTGGCAAAATATGGTACACTGTTTCTACTATATAGGCTCTACTGGTAACCATACTGATGCCTGCTTGCATCAGAGAGACATATTTGCTGTTAAAAACACTTTAATGAAAATTCACTTCCATAACGCATTTGCTGCGTCCAGACTTTTTTCAATGTATTAATACCTAGAGTGCACAAATAGGAAAATGATGATGTAGCAAAAGTTTGAATCTTAGAGCCATCAAATTTAGATCTGTCATATTATACTGGTTTTAAAATATAGTGTATAAATAGTCAAAACATCTTACCGTTTTAGAAGGCAGTACCTAAAGGTTACCATCGCCTGAAAATAGAAATATATGTTAGGTTGTTAGGTATTTCATATAAATATATCACTCTTTAGAATATACAATTTGCATGTTTTTTTCATCACATCGGATTCTGACATTCCGCAAAGCTGATTTTTAACTTCTTTTTTCATTTCACATAATACAAAAATGACGATGCGAAAAAATATTTGAAAATTCGAATTTTATAATTGATTTCAAACACCACTGTTTTGCCGACATAATCTGCGACGTTACTGGACAGTAATGTCACAATGACAATGAGCTTGCTTCTCTGTGTTTACATCACCACGATGTTGAGAAATAAGCGACCGTGCTTATTATACCATAGGGCAAATGTAAACACGTCATTTACTCACTGTCCAGGTAGGTCACGACAAATACCAGAACGTTCGCGGTCACATGATAATAATCCGAAATTTTTTGATTTTAAAAGTATTTTTCTGTCCACTACAAATCGTTTTGGGTATTTATGCATGTCATAATGTTTTATTTATGAAAAACTAATAAGTAATGAAAAATCCATGCAAATTGTCTATTATCACAATCTATGGAAGTAATCCATTAAAACATCTTGTAACAAATTTTCTTTAATACATATTTTAACTATGCAACGTAATAATACCAATGACTTTCATAAGATAATATGTCTTTGCAAATTTTATCAAGGTAATTTTAGTGAATTTTCATTAAGAAAATAAAATTAATTAAAATAATAGAGAGGTATCGATGGTAAGATTTTTGAAAAATTTCTTCAAATGAGCGCAAATTATATATCACTCCAAAAATACTTCACCAATCGAAACCAAATTTGGCAATTCCCTTTATTTTGTTAATAGATTGGATAGGTTCGTTAGATAATTTTAACACTTACATACTTTCAGAAAAAATGCAAAAAATTCTTCAAAAACGCAATATCTTTTAAATGACTAGAAATATGAAACCAAAGCTTAACGCTCACGTAGATATCGTATCAGTTGTCCTCTTCACCAAATTTGAACTTAATCGGCTTAGTAAGTTCTGAGTTATAAGCAAATAAAAAATAAATAATTTAAGATATAACCTGAAATTACCTCTGGATGGGTGCCTATAATGTCAGACAAGGTTAGACAGATATATCAGGGTTACGCTGCTAGTGCAAACAAATGCTCCAAATTAAACTTCAAACGAACAGGCTACATATGTTACAATAAACAATTAGCGGGGTTGCCATTTGAGAAAACTGTCATCTGAATTAAAAGATATCAGAAAAATATAGTAATAAATAAACATTTTACTGAAAGTGATTCAATTTGTTTAAAGGCAATCTAGAACTACGTTTTGTTATGTGTAAATATTAAGCTTCCCCTTCTTTAAGGTATTTAAATCCCATCGCCCTCTCCTAGTTAAATCTGACAACGCCAGTTAGCTATTTGTCATTGCCATTTGTTATTTTGCAAACCGTCAGTGGGAGAAGTCGAATTCGAGGATATATTCTTTTTCTTCTTTGTTTACATACGTCATAAACAAATAGTAAGACTCAGCTAATACCTTAGAATCTGAGAATAAAGTACTTACTCTTTACTTTTAGTTTTTAGTGAATTTACATTTATATTTACTTTTCATGTCGTATATGGAAAATTTGAGATAAATGAAATTACATAATACCATGCAGTAGTTTAATCTATACTTATAAACATATGTTCAGTGTAAAATATTAAAATTTTAATTTCAAATTTTTTTATTGTTTATATTTATTTATTTAATTTTCAAAGGGTTTAGGTGCAGCAAGTGCCTTATGGTAGCGAATTTTCGTAAAAATATTGGTGATAATTCAATTTCCCATTAAACTAGAATCTTCATGTGTGTGTGTGTGTTTTATTTTCTTTAACGTCAGCCTATTTCCGCGACTATGGCCAATCACCGACGCCAGGGAGCAGTTTCACCTCACTATCCTGAAAATTTTGCCGAACCCTACCTTTCTGTAAGGAGGGTAGGGATCTTTAATGTGCCCAACATCGCATGGACACGGGACCGACGGCTTTACGCCCCCTCCGAAGGGCGGAACGTGCAGACATTTAACTTGCTCTAATACACTAAAAAGACTAAAATCTAAATGTTGAAAAATATCTGGGTGGAGCAAACACATTACGGTAAAGAGTTTCTGTAAAAATATTTGAAATCCGATCACTCAATTTCCTATTAAGCTAGAATCTTCAATCTCGAACCGTAATAACACCTATGTAAACGCAGCCTGGGTACTAAATTAAAGAAAAATAACATAATGAGCTTTGCCGATAACTACAAGTTGATTTAAAAAATATTTGTTGTTGTTCTGTTTGCAAAAAGTAGTTCGATTGGGTTGACTAAAATAAAACCATCCAAGCAACTAAAAGGAAAAATACCTGCCATACTTATGATTTGGCAGGTACATTCCCTTTGTAAATCATTAATTTTTTTCTAGAAAAATGTGTGACTTTAACGAAATTTGTAACACAATTTTTTTAAAGAGACTTACATATATATCTACCAAACTATAATTCTCTTGCTCCATAGAAAATTAAATCTTATTCAAATAATCGCTAACTGGGACCTCTTAAACCGGTCGCCCAGGTCCTTTTAAATTTAAAGATTTAGTTTTAATAATATACCTTACTAATAGTGTACAATTCTTATGAAAATTCCCTACTAAAATGCACTTGCTGCGTCCTGAACATTTTTTGTTCATGGTTTAACTGATTTTAACAGATTAAAAGGAGATAGGATATGGATGTTTCGTTGCACAGATATATCAGGTCGTTTTATAAGTTCGTAGCGTATCTGGTTTTCGCGACAAGAGTGTACTGCTGCCGTTCTAAATGTGCAATTTGCAGTACTTACATTTTGGCTTGGAACGTGATAATATCATTGTTAGTACATTTTCAAATATTTGCCGCTATGATAAATGTTATAGAACGTATTCCCTTATGATATCTTACAAAATTATTTTAAGATCAGTTGTAAAATAATTTTAGTTTCTTACTTTTTAGATTCGTCTGTTATAAACGTAAAATTGCTTTTATTATCTTTTATTAAATTAGAATTAAAAAATTCAGAGGGATACGTTTGGTTTAGAACTACCGAGAGAAAGAAACTGAAGTGTTGAGATATATACCTCGTATTGATTTGAAGTCAAATTTTCTGTGATAGAAGTTTTTGTATGGATCATATTCTAAGTGGGTACTAAATTGTTGCAGAGTGAAGATTAGTGACAAAATCAAATTATGACAAGAATTGGAAGCAGATTTACGAAAGCCGACACTTTGATAAATTCCAGTGACATTAGGAAAAAATTATTTGGCAGTCTCAGTTTCATTATTCCAGTAATCAGAATCGGGTTATTAGCAATGACAAGCAAACGCTCATGTGCGAGACACAAGTAATCATAAGCATAAATAAATACATACTATGCTATACTATGCTATACAACTTTTTAATTCTTTTTTTTTAACAGCGGTCTATTTTGGCGAGTATGACAATCACCGATGCCAAGGAACAGTTTCATCTCACTATGCTGCCTTATCTTAAGGAGGCAAGAGATCTTCAACGTGCCCAACATCGCATGAGACACGGCACAGACAACTTTACGTATGCTCTGAAGGGAGAAGCGTGCGGACATTTAAATTAGTCAAACACAAATCTACAACCTTGGTTGATGTTAATTCACAGCATATACACCCCAAGATCCTCATTCCTTATATTTATATATTTATACTTACACCAGGTGAAATATTACAGGCATGTTGCTTGTAGATAATTTAATTCTTAAATACTGATGTACTTAACACATAATTGTAATTGAATTTTATTTACTGATAATTTAAATCACTTCTCTCAACGAATATTATAAATTATAAGGACCTCGTGGTAAGAACGTGTTCTTTTGAACCCAATGGTAGTGCCCTTTTTCAGTGCATAGCGTATAATTAGCATCAACCTCCTAAATAGGGAAGCGTGATAGACAAAATGCCGCCGACATTTTTTATTTGAGCGTGGAATCCAGCTTGCAAGACCACACATAGAACGGCGTTTATCAAAAGTTCTACCCAAAAAATCTTTTTCTATTAGAAATATTCTAGGCAGAGAAGAAGCACATATCGTCGCTCAGAAGTCAAAACCTCGTATCTCGATTTTTCACGATTTCGAGTTACGAGCTTCAACATTACATATATATTATGGCGCATCTGTCGCAAAACCTCGTGTGTTTATAGCCGCAGCAGAGAGCATGCGCTGCATTCATTTCAAAAACTCGTATCTCAATTTTTGTTCTATAACCTCGTATCTTGCTGCTCGGCGGGAATCAACCTGTTGTTGGTATTAATTTGTTTTTATTTTCATGGTTATCCTTCGTGTTTTATGGTGTGAATATCCACAATGGTAAGTACATTATATTAGTCTACCTAAGATTTACATGATAATCATTATTAAATAAATGTAGGTATTTCTTTAAATTTACTATCCGGCTTTCCTTTAAAAAGTGAGGTTATGAATTGAAATGTAAGGTTTCACTCAATCTCTGGTTACTTACTAAGTATGAGAAAAGCAATAATAAATCATAATATGCCTGTTTGACGTAGTAAAATGTGTTGTAAGACCTATTTTCTTAAGCTATGAGTTACGAGGTTTTCGTATAGTTGGTCTGCTATTGTTTTGATTAAAGATACGAGGTTTTTGCCGAGATTTTTTTAATTTTCTCACTTTATATATTATTATAAATAAAAATTAAATATCTGTATACTGTTCTAAAATAAAGAAATACAGTGATACCTATATGGAAATAAATTCAGATATTTTTATGTAAGGAGATTCGATCGTTCTGCGTTCTAGGAATTAATTTTCGTATCTACTGAACTTAAGAATAATATCATATTAATGAAAAATTAAACACTGCAAGTAGTGTAGGTTGAATAATTTAATCTACCTATGTCCTATATTTTGTGAGATTATTCTGAATTATGAGTACATGAAGTACTGAGTCGGGTTTTTTTTTCTAGACAACACGTTCTTATAAAATACTGGAAATGGCTCTTCGCCAAGCAGAATTAGAATATGCAACTCATGTTCACAATCACAACACAAGAAATGACGTTCCGATGAACAACGAATGCCATAGCTCATCTTACTCTGCATTAGATAATGTGAGCATTCCAACAGTGTCTACAATACCTAGCAGCTCTACTTTTGGAAAGTCTACACCAGAAAGAAGCAAAACAAAAAATGACGAAGATGATATTAGTATCCCGGACACATGCATCCCAGACCCATTTGAAGATTCTGGTTCCAGTTGCCACCCCACAGACATCTCATCAGACTCAGAGAATGAAATTCAAGAAAGAAGAAGAAGCAAGAAACGTCAACGTTCGCAACAACCAACGATTGTCGTTGATGCGGAGAAATCGCTAGCAGAAGTTATACGAAAGAAAAAGGGCCATTCAGAAACTTCCTTATGGAAAAGAAATGTTTCTAAATTAATGAGAATGAAAGGAACGGAATATGATACAAAAAAGATTGAAAAAAATGGGACAGTCGTTAATCTGAAGAAAAGTCCAAGAGAAATGGGGCCAAGATGTAATTCATCGAGGTGCTTGAAATCTAAAGAAAAAAGGCAGTGCTCTAGAATTACTGAAGAACAGAGAAAACGCATATTTGAAGAGTTTTGGGCTCATATGGACTGGAGGCAAAGGAAGATCTTTGTAGCTACTTTAGTCAACAAAAGTGCAACTAAAGAGAAAACTACCAAAACAAAATCTCGACGTGGTGTAAGTTTGTCTTACCACTTGAAAGTAGAGAATTCTCTTGTACCCGTCTGTAAAAAAATGTTTCTGGCTACTTTGAATGTAGGAGAGTGGAGCGTACTTAACTGGGTAAAAAATAGCTCAGATTCTGGTATAGTGCAAAACACTACAAAATTTCCAAATAAATCTAGAACAATTAATTCCGAAAAAAGACTTAAAATTAAGGAATTTTTCCAGCGTCTTCCTAAAATACCTTCTCACTACTGTCGATCTTCAACTAACAAGCTGTATCTGGAATCAATTTTTCAGTCATATAGTGAAGTGTACAAATTTTATAAAAATGAAGTTGTTCCAGAAGATGCCACAGGGTATGATGTATTCCTTTCGGAAATGAAAAATCTCAATATAGACATTTTTCATCCTCGAAAAGATCAATGTGATCTATGTTTCTCACAAAAATTAGGAAATGTAACTTTGGAAACATACACACAGCATATTAATCAGAAAGATCGGGCACGAAGAGAGAAAAATGTTGACAAAGAAAGAGCTTTGGCTGGAGAAGTATGTGTCTTCACTGTAGATGTGCAGGCAGTCCAACTTGTTCCCCATGTACCTGCAGGAATGGTGTATTTTAAGCAAAAATTAGCAGTACATAATTTTACTATTTACAATTTGGGCAATGACAAAGTTGTATGCTACGTTTGGCATGAGGGCGAAGGAGGGATGGATAGTAACTGCTTTGCTTCTTGTTTAACAGATTTTATGTCCGAAGAATTGGATAAGACTGAAAAGTGCAAAACCAAAATTTTTTATAGTGACGGTTGTTCCGCACAAAATCGTAATGTTACTTTGGCTAATGCGTTACAGTACTATGCAATCTTAAACGACACTATTATTATTCAAAAGTACCTTGTTAAAGGACACTCGCAAATGGAGTGTGACAGTGTACATTCTACTATTGAACGAATGAAAAAGAATAAATGCATTTATTCACCTTCAAATTTTGTTCAAATAATTACTGATGCCCGAAAGGATTCACAAAAAGGTCCCTACAAAGTAAAGTATATAAATCATACATTTTTCAAAGATCATTCGAATATTAAGTACTATTCTTCGATTCGTCCTGGCAAAAAAGTTTCAGACCCATGCGTGACCGATCTAAGAGCTTGAAAGTATTCCAAAGAACTTCCAGCCCATTACAAATTGACTTTCGATAAAGACTGGCAGCCTTTACCCTCTCGTGCATCCACTTCAACTGGAGAGATAAAAAAACTTTATGACTCCCCCCTACCTTTAAAGGGTGACAAGTTTAACCACTTACAGTCTCTCAAGTCAGTTATCCATGAAGACTACCACGGTTTTTATGATTCGTTGCGCCATTGAACAGCATCATCTCTAATTTCCAATGAACTATACCAAAGTTAGAGTTTAGAGAGAAAACTTAAGTCTAAACCCTGTTTTTTAAGAGTTTTATTTGCCTGGTTTGAACTTTTTTATTCATGTAAGTTACTTTATCATAATACTCAGAGATCAACAAGAACCTGTTAGTTAAAATAATATTCCATTTATTTTGTTTTTTGTACTATTTTTTAGGATTGATATAATCTCCCATTTCAATACGTATTATGTATTATTTGTGTTGTATTAACCAGAATAAATCTTAAGTAAATTGTGTTTTTAAATACTAATATTTAGTAACATAATCACGTAACTCAATATAATAATAGTATCGATTGGAACCAAAAAGCTCGTATCTCGCATTTTTTCTTCCATATAAAAAAAAGAAAGGCAGTAGTGCACAATCCACTTTCATACAAAATTGAAATCAGTTATAATACATAAATGTTCAAAAATAACCCACAATTACATATTTTTACTTTGCTAGGGGAGTTTTTGCTGTTTTCTGGAAAACTACAAATTTAGAGATACGAGGTTTTGACTTCTGAGCGACGATATAGCACCGTTATTCTTTCACCAAAACTGACAAGACACCCTTGGTGTGTAATCTGTAATTTGCTAAAACTAGATGACTGGCTCTGCTGCATTATTTTCAGAGACTCGCCTTATGAAGGATGTACTGGTTGACCCAAGATATGCAATAAATGTGAAACAGTGGACCCAAAAGTAAGTGTGCTTTTGTATTTATTGCTTTACTCATATTAAAATTAAAAGTTCTGCATTAACTTTAGGAACGAATTTTATACTGGCCCATCTATCACAAAGCAAGTAGTCCACCTAAACTAAACTGTCCGTCTGGCACTGGGGTTTTAGTTTAATTTTCTTTTTGTTTTCACTTTTGTTCAGGCTGCATAATACTGTTGCTTATACTTATAATACATATGAGTATAATCGTTCACACTTTTACTGAATAGTACTGCAAATTTAATCATAACTTTCAAATGGCTGTGGTGATTTCCTCAGAAAGATGCTCTCATGAAATGAATTTAGCGTTCATGACTTAACGACAAAGAAAATATTCGCATTGCTGTTCTCATAAACTTCTGAAATGTTATATTACTCGATTTTTAACGAAAAATTGAAAATTACTTACAAAATCACCTTTTATTTAGCTCCTTCCCCTAAAGCGATCTTACCTAAAACAAAGCGAAGCGTTTCTTTGTCCGGTGCTGACTGGACCCCAAATTTGAAGATGATATCTCAATTGGTTCAAAAATTATTGACCCTACTAACAGACACGCGTACAGGCCGGCAGAGGGACCGTCCGACAGACAAAAAAAGTACGTTCTATAGTAAAGTTTTCCATATGTTTTGAGACCTTTTACGCCGTTTTAGCAAGAAAAAGTTTCGATATTTCTCCCACCCATATTCCAACCCCACGCATTTAACCCCTAATTTAATTTGAGCACACCAGATGTTTGATAAAATCTTATATTTTTTAATAAACAAACTCTGAAGCGTTATATTTGAACGAAAAAATGTCAATTTTCACCAAATCATCCCCTACCCACTGGAGCATTTTTACCCCAAAACAATCCCAACTGTTCGTTTGCCGGGTGCTAACTACAAACTAAATTTGAAGACGATATCTTAATGCGTACTAAAGTTATCGTTACTATATACAGACAGCCCGACAGACATAAAACAAATTCGTTTCCAAATTATGTTTTTTGTATATTTTGACACTTTTTACGACGTTTAAGCGAAAAAAAAAAGATTTTGGAATTCCGATGCAATACTTCGACACGTATTGACGATGTAGAAGTAAAATGTAGAGGATATAGTTACATTTACTACCACATCGTCAATACGTCTAGAGTTATTGCATCGGCGACAAAAATTTCAAAAACGTTTTTCGCTTAACCGCTGTAGAAAGTATCAAAACATCTAGAAAACATGATTTGGGAAGCAATTTTTTCTCTGACGGTCTCTCGGTCGGTCGGTCCGTCGGTCTGTATGTCTGTCTGTTTGTAGTCACGATAAGTTTAGAACGAATTGAGATATCGTCTTCAAATTTAATATACAGTTAGCAACCGACAAACTAAAAATCGCTCTAGGGGGTAGGGGAAGATTTGGTGAAAAATCAAATTTTTTTGTTAATATAACCTTTTTGGGGTTTGTTTATTAGAAAACGTTCAGTATCATCAAGTATCTGGTATTCCATACTGAAACTAAATTAAGGGTTGAATGTGTGGGGCGTGACAGAATTTTTTTGCTAAAACGGCTCAAATAATACAAAAAACTTGATTCTGGAATTTTAAAAAAATGTCTGTCGGTCGGTCGATCTACCAGCATGTACCTCTCTCTGTTAGTAGGCGCAATAACTTGCGAACGAATTGAGATATTATCTTCTAATTTGGTGTACGATTAGCACCCGGAAAAGGGACGCTTCGAGTTGTCTTTGGGTAAGATAGCTTTAGGGGGTAGTGGATAAATGAGGGATGACCTGGTGGAAATTGACATTTTTTCGCTAAAACTCGAGTAATCTAACGTTAAATAAGTTTATGGGTACAGGAATACGAATATTTTTATATGGTCAAGTCATGAACCTTAAATTAATTTCATGGTGTCCTCTTAAGAAGTGTAGATAATCACAGCTATGTGGGGGTTATGATTTAATTTGAAGCACCATTTTCACTTTTTCATAAAAGTTGTCTAAACTATCGCAGACTTGCCCTAACCAATTGTGGTCCGCGTTATTTTTCAACTATAACAATTATTATCTAATCAACGCTTCTTTTAAATTCCCATGTACGAATACGAGTACAACAAAATCTCTTATATTAATACTTGACGTAATTTGTCTTTTGCGCCATAAATACGTTTCTTCGTTATGAATAAAATTTTAACAGATTGCAGCATATGTCTTTCCTAGTGACAGGAGATAGGACGAGATTTTCTTACTTAACGCAGTAAAGTGTTTTATGGAGTTGGCAGTGAATCGATCTGATATTAAAACGGAATATTTATGGCTGGGTAATAAACTCCACTGATTTATTAGACGAAATTCTGATGCAACTCGGCGATAAAACTGGGATAAATATGTTTCAATCGCCATCGTAGTTTTCTTAAGGCACGTACTAAAGCACTCACCCGTTAAGGAAATGATTTCATTGTTACCTATGTGGCAAATGCTGCGAAAAATGGCATTACTTATATAAAAATAAATATAAACTTATTATGATCTCATTACCGAATTGACTCGAATCAAAGCAAGAATAAACGAGACTTAACTTGACAACTCACCTTTTTTTTAAGAGACGTCGATGTCCGTTTAGGAACTTAGTTGTTCTAAACATCTGCGGATATTAAAATTAGAAAGCACACAACTGCAAACTTGTCGAAGCCTATATATATATATATATATATATATATATATATATATATATATATATATATATATATATATATATATATATATATATATATATATATACGTACCACTTCCGGTTATACTGGAAACTGACGTAATCTTCCTTAGTTTAAACGGAAGACCCTATATATTGATTAATTTTTGAATTATACGCAACGTTTTAGGTGGACTTTCATCAAGTTTCCCTATTTCTAAAACTAACTGTTTTCAATATATTCAATTTTGTTAGTTAAAGGTAACAGTAACTAACTTAAAACCATGTGTATTCAACAGCAAGAAAGATAGAGCGGCAATACACACGAGTGACAGCTGAATCTCTAAGCTTTCTATCTATGATTTGAAAGTGACTAAACTGCATCCAGAGTGGTAAAAATGCAATCCTGAGTTTAGTTAAATTCAAACCTTTATAAGTCGTTTTTCTCAGATGGAACACCCTGTATGTTTTGAATATTTGGATACAAGATTTCATTCCGAACAATATAAGATTCCCTATAGCTATATCGTCAACTGTTTAAGTTATCTACTGTTTTTGTGTAATCAACCAAAATCATATAATTTCTTGCGATGATGGCTGTGAAATTCTTAGAAAAACTTTAAAGCAAACAACGAAGCTGTCACCAGTTATTTCCTGTCAGTTTCTTTGCAGGGCCAGTTTAATTCACTGTTTATAAGAAATGGAACAATACATATTTTGCTGATATTTTAAATTTATTATTTATTTATAGGCGTTGCAATGGGATTATAAACTGAACATGTACCTGTAGTTTTTAATGACGCGTATCCCAATTTTCCACCGGTGATCAGAAGAAAATTAAGAAGAATTCTAAAGAAAACTACCTAATGCTTCGGATATACAATTTTAATTATGCATGTTGACAATAACAATGTCTTTAGCTATAGAAAAGAATTTAAAAAATCATAAGTGTTCAATATGAAGTCCATTAGTAGCTAAACAGGTCTGTATTCTAGAGATAACACCATCAGTCACATCTTGCTTCTTCATCTGCAGGTAATTGATGAAACGCTCTTCGTGTTCGAGTAATCAACTATTTGCTTCGTTACTCCCCAAACGTAAAACTCTAATGTAGTGACGTCGGTAGACCTCACTGGCCAATTCCACAGTCATAGACATCTTACCCATCTATGTTCAAACATTTGAGTCAGCTGTTGATCGATTTGATTGTGACATTGATGTGGAGCCCTGTTTTATTGGTGCCAACGCTTTCTTAGTTTATCTAAAAGATCGTCGAGAGAATCTGCCACAACCGTTTGCAAAATATTGAGATACAGATCGGTATTTAAAGTTTCTTTACAGAGAGCTTATTTAGAAAGTTTGATAATATAAGGATTTTCAGATGGCGAAAAGTGAGTATGGTTTCTATAAAAAATACCTCCCCTCGTAATTTTAACTCGTCTGTCTATATATCTCGCAAAAATTGTAGATCTTCTTGGTATCGCACTAACATGATTTCACAAAATTGTAAACGTTGGACGGTATCACCCAAATAAAGACCAGAAAGTAGCTTAAAATTGTATTGATGCATACCGTTAGTTTTTAGTATTCTGTACATGAACGCTCGTGAAATGCTTAAATCATATATTCTGCGGCACGAGTTGACGACTCTGGATTAACGTTAAAAAAGGCTAGCACATCTATTAGATTATCTTCATTTGCAGTAATTGGCTTTGGTAAAATTCTTTCTGCACGAATTCGACCATACTCTACTTGACTTTTTAGACTTCTTAACTTGTCTCTGCTCATTGGTGGCAGATTGGTATATGTCTCACTAAAAGCTGTACATGTTTATAATCCCATTGCAACGTACGTGAATAAGAAGTAATTTTAAAATATCAGCATTTGAATATGTATTATGTTGCATTTCTTGCAAACATTAATTTAAATTGGCACTGCAGAGAAACTAACTCCGTTATTATTGGAGCGACAGGTGTGGTTTAAATGGGGATGAAATATTTTTGAAGGCTGTTAGCTCAAAATAATCTTATCACAATGTTATCTTATTTTTAATTTTCCCGTTATTTTTTTTGCTCTATTTTTTTTGTATCAGTTACGATTCTCTTATACAGGGTGATCATGGGAATTTCTTACAATAACCATCTCCGTTGTGACCGGAGCTACAATGTGGTTCAAAAGAGGGAAAAACGTTCAAATTTTTACGGGTATCTCGATTCTGACGTTAAAAAATCCGCATTGACTTGCTGAGATTGAAATATCAAGTTCTTTTTTTTTTTTAATGGAACGCTAGGTATTTTCCCAGGTAGTTCAACTGCAGATGCGATTTCCCCTCTTATGGAGCTAACACGTTCTTGTCGATTCTGCTTAGTTCCAGGAATATCTAGATCTGGATCTGCTTGTTCACGGGAATCGTTTACAATAGCCGTTTGTAGTTACAATGTGGTTTAAATGAGGAAAGTTGTTTGTTTTTTCACCAGAATCTCGACTCATACGTCAGAAAAATAACTACGCTGAGAAGCCTCTAAATTTAAAGAATAAAAATAACTATTTGTTAACTGTAATTGTATTTTCCACGTGCCAGATTGTAAGAAAATTTCTAAACACACTATGATTGTTTATCATTTGTGTTTAGTTTTAACCAACGTTCAATTTAAAATCTATTTATTGTAGAACATTCTCAGATATGGATAATAAATTAATGAGCGAAAGAATAAATATTAATAATAATAAACGCCATGCATTCTACAATTGAAAACCAATTATGAGTTGTGACCGGTCTTGCTTTTTCCGCTAAAAAAAAGATTAGATGTTTAGCAAAATTTTCGGTTGAGATAAGCTATTTTAACCCACGGTTAGACGCGTGGTGGTCCAACAGACCACTGCGTCTTTATTTCAATTATATTTTTAAAACTATTTAAGATAGTGGATTGTACCTTTGTGACATCTCTTAAGGGTTTGTTTGTAATCGTACTTCAAAGCCGCAACGTCGTACAGGCCCTAGAGGCCCCGCAATGAATGACTAAGTAGAGCCGGTTCATGAATAGGTCTGCCAAAGAGAAGAAGATAACTTTGATGGTAATTCTATACATAACGAACCTGAAGATGACTCTGAGGAGTCTCAATCGGAGCCCGAGACGGATGATTACTTGGAAACTAGGTCAGTTGATTCGGACACGGATGATGAAGTCGATGAGAGAGAATTCGGGGAAATTGATAGTACAGAGAAAAGTGATAACAGCAATACGTTAGAGCCAGTTGTTGATTTCTATTGACCCTTTTTTCTTCTTTTAGTCCAATTTGTGTCATCCGTAAGCCTATAATTATGGTACTCGGATCTTTTCAAAATTATTATACTAAAATAGACATTCAATAAATTTTTTTATCATCCCTAAATTTCATGAAAATTTTGCATATACGTAATATGTGTGAAGGTTTTGTTATTTTCTGGAAAATTGTAAATCACTAACATTTTGGAAAGAATGTCACTATCGACGAAATGCTTCCGGCTCTCCGGGGACGCTGTAGATCTAGATAGCACATACCGTGAAAGTCCGGTAAATATGGTATCAAAATTTTTTGTCTTAGCGATGCAAAACTGTTTTACACGTACAATTTGGAGATCCACTGCGGTCAGCAGCCAGAAATACCGTATACGAAAATAATTCAGCTGAAAATATTGTACTAAGGTTGTCCGAGCCAATATTTGAAAGTGCTAGAAATATAACTGCCGATAATTGGTTCAGAAGATGAAACCTCGTCAAGGAGCTGTAGAAAAGAAAGTTATCCTATGTCGGAACTGTGAGAAAAAAAAAACGAGTGATAGCTTCTGCTTTCGTTGCTTCCAAAATGAGAAACCAATACGAAACTCTCTTTGCGTACACAAAACAACAAGCATTGGTGTCATTTGTACAAAAAAAAACAAGACTGTTGTATTGATGTCATGTTTTCATACAGCTAGTTCTGCGGTGTCGACTGAAGAAGATAGGAAACCAGAAATAATAGACTTTTATAGCAAGAGTAAGTCGGGTGTAGATGTTGTGGATAAATTGTGCGCTACTTACAATACAGCACGATCCGCAAGAAGATGTCCAATGGTTATTTTTTACCATAAGCTGAATCTAGCCGGAATCAACTCCCGAATAATTTGTTTGGGAAATGAAATGGAATATATTTCTAGACGGGTTTACTTGAAAAAGCTAGCTTTGGGATTATTAACTCTTGGGTTACAAAGAAGGTCAGCTATAATAACTTTGCCATATGAACTACAAGTCCTCCTCAAAAAATATAAACCGGACCAACCTGCTGAAGAAATTCAACCAGGACCAAGCGAAACTACCAAGCGAAAAATTTACAGCACTTGCTATACTACCACAAAAAAAAGTGTAAGACTCAATATTCGTGCGAGAGGTGTAATACATTTTTGTGTTTGCGTCTACATACGAAAAGATTGTGCCAGAAATGTTTTGCAAGAGCTCCAGAAAAACAATTACAAGAGGTAGATTCAGACTCACAGTAAATAAAAGGAAAATAAAAATAAAAATTAAAGAATTGGCTTGATAATTTTGTATTTCCCAAGGAATGGCATATAATCTCCCGTTTTTTACAAGAACCTTCTCTAGAATATGTTTCATAAGCTTTATATCAATTAATATAGATAGATTACATTATAATTTTTTAGAAAACAACGACAGACAATATGATTCTTACCCAGGTGTCTGCTGGACCCACGCGCCTAAGCGCGTTACGTTAAGTGACGCGCCTAACCAAGGGTTAAATATCAATCATAACATCACCTTTGCCGTTAATACCATGTTTCATAAGAATTGTTGAAACATGTCTCCATCATGTCGAATACATCATCTTGCTCGCTTCGTTATATCCCTCATCATGCCCAACAACTAGTTTCTGCTGATATATATATATATATATATATATATATATATATATATATATATATATATATATATATATATATATATATATTTATATACATATATACATATATATATATATATATATATATATATATATATATATATATATATATATATATATATATATCTATATACATATATAGACACAGTAATAACATTTATTTTCAAACTAACTGGTTCTATGTATACCCGACTTTTACAGTTCCCCACAGTGAAACATTTGAAAGAAATTAGATCAGGCGACTAAGCAGGCCATTGTACGTGTCCATTTGCCCCAAATTCAGGTATCTAACATTAGGTTTAAATGGTCCTTAATTCTATCTGTTATATATGGTGGAGACCCATCCTGCTGGTAAATTTAAGTGTTTCCTGCAGCTTATGATACGATCTCTAAAATAATAAGCATTTGTTAAGTGAAAATATTGTACTGTCTTTCTGAATTCAGTGGGACTTCATAAAAATATGAACCGTATATTGTTTCGCCCAGAATGGCATACCAACAATTAGTCGAAAACCTCTTCTGGGTCGCAATCTCTTCGATTTCATGTGGGCGATCCTAACTCCATACTTGAATACTTCTCCTTTTAAAGTGAGACCTACTAGAAAATTTGGATTCATCCGTCCAGACGACGTTAATGTTGAACCTGTCATCCTCTTCAGCACTTCTCAGTTGCCATCCGCAGAACTGGATTTGCAGGTCGTTGTCCCCAGGGTGAAATTTTTGTACTGGCTGTACTTAGATGCTTTCTATTTGTGTTTTTTCAGTACTTTATACACGAAACCAATTGAGCAGCCACACTCGGCTACTTCTTTCCTCGACAGGCGTCATTTACCTCGAATAGGCTAAAAACATTTGTTTCACTTTCTTCATCGGCTGATTTGAAGTATTTTTCACGATCAAAGTTGCCAACGGCTCTGATTTGCACCATTAGCACTTAGTGTATGTAGCATACTTCCTCTGATATTGGATTTTAGACAACAACCATGCACTCTTATAGGACAAAAAGTAACAATCCAACGTGTCATGTTTTTTTTCTTTTTACAGGAATAGTTCACCTCGTCACTAATTACAAGAAATAAAAGAGCATGAATAAATAACTGCAAAAAAAACGAAACAAGAACAAGGTTAAAGTAATAAAATAAAACAAGCTCACTATAGAGAATTCAAATACCAAAGAAGAGTGAAAAATATACAGAGTAGCAAGATAGTACAACGAGTAACGTCACTGGAACATTAGTAATGGTATTTCATTTCAACGAATTCTCGATGCCTAAGCAACAGATGAAACATATTGGATAAAAGTATTGGCATCCATAGTACTCAATGAATACAGTGTAATTTATTCTTGAAGCTTCCACAAGCATCTGGATGGGTAGGAATCAAAATTCTAAAACTTAATTTAGAAAGTTTCCACGCGCACTAGAAACCCTTTTAGTTACCACTGTCCACCGTGGGAGACACATATAATTCACAATATTTTCACGTGATTAGTAATAGAGAATGCATCAATGTGACTAAGTAGAAGATGACATTCCGTACCATACACTGTGATGAAAAAGAAAAAAATCATTTTCTCACCTTTTATGACAAAAAGATGTAACAACGGCAACTCTGAGCTTCTGAAAGTAGCCTATTTCTGCATTCTGAGAACTATTTCAATAATAACACTCTTTCTTCAATAATAACAAAGATAGCTATTGTAAAGGATTCCTGTGAACAAGCATATCCAGATCTAGATATCTCTGGAACTATACCGAATCCACAAGAACGTGTTAGCCTCATAAGATGGACAGTAGAACCTGTAGTTGAGCTAGTTTGGAAAATACCTAGCGTTCCGAAGAATGAACTGACTATGACATTCTCAGCGATCGATTTGATGCAGAAGTGTTTCTTTTTGGCGCCAGAATCGAGATACTCGTGAAAATTTAAACAGCTTTCCCCATTTGAACCACATTGTATCTCCAATAATGACGGAGATCGCTGTTGTAAACGATTCCCGTGAATAAGCAGACCCAGATCTAAATATCTCTGGAACTATACAAAATCGCTATGAAATATGTGTTGTGGTGATTTGGGTGTTCTCCAAGTGTACTTATACAAAATCGACAAGACAGGCTTAGCTTAACAAGATGGGGAACCAAATCAGCAGATGAACTAGCTGGGAAAAGACCTAGCGTTTCATTTAGAAAAAGGAACATGATATATCAATCTCAGCAATTCGATGCGGAATTGTTTTATGACGTCACAGTCGAGATGCTCGTGTAATTTGAACAACTTTCCCCATTTGAACCACATGTAGCTCCAATAATAACGGCGATGGCTTTGTAAACGATTTTCATAAACACACTGTATGAGAGAATCGTAACTCAGACAAAAAATATAGATTGGGATTAGGGGTTTCAGAAAGTGTAGAAAGAAGATAACATTGTAACACAAACATTTTAATATAACAGCCTTCGAAAAGTTTCATCCGAAAATAGGCCATCTGTTGGCATTAATAAGAAGATAGGAAAATATTTCCTAAATAATTCTTCAAATAGCCTTTTGAATGTTTTTCTTCCAAAGCTCTAGTTACCATAGTTACCAAGATATGAATGTCCCTCACCTAATGAATCACTTTATATAGCTCGGCTCAGATGCACTTTTCAAATATTGTTTTACCACTATTACATATTTGTTGTATGAGGTACTATCAAAGCATGCCAGTGTAATTCGTGTCCGCTAAAAAAAGTGATATCCCAAAATGCCCATACGCCTTTAATGCCTCTTATTTGACAATAAAAACATTTATTTAATGAAAACTCCCTACCAGAACACACTTGCTGCGTCAAAACTTTTGACTATTTGGCCACCACAACTTTAATCGGAGCACAAATCCGAATCATAGTCTGTTGGTCGCCTGAAGCCTTGATTAACTAACCAGGCCTTGAATATTTAATCAAGCCTTATGAAACTGTGCATTAGTAAGGCAAATTACCAACCAAATTTTCTTTAAACAAATTTGATATTTTCAAATGGAACACGAGAGCCTCGGTTGTTCAGTGGTAAGAACGTGTGCGCCTGAACCGAAGGGTACTGGGTTCGATCCCACGGTTATCCTTTCACTTTTTCAGTCATCAACATCAACCAAAGTTGTAGCATTTTATTTGAGCAAGTTGAACATCTGTACGTTCCACCCTTCGGAGGGGGCGTAAAGCCGTCGGTCCGATCTCCATACGATCTTGGACATGATAATCATCCCTACCCTCCTTACATAAATGCGGGGGTTTGGCAAAATTTCCAGGATTGTGTGGTGAAACTGCTCCCTGGATTCAGTGATTGGCCATAGTCGCGGAAATATACCGATGTTAAAGAAACAAAGACACACACACAACATTGTTTTTCAGGTAACAGGCTTTGCATCTTTTACCCCACCAAAAAAAAAAAAAAAACAACAAGACCGACTGGACTGGTTAGCCAGTCTGTAGCCCATATTTTATAGAATTAAAAAACATATACTAGATTAGATTTATATTTTCGATTACAGCATATTGATCAAGTTATACATCTTCGACAATATGTTACATAATAACACATTTGTCTTTGTAAGGAGAAGTTAGGTGTAAACAGGCTTAACGGTAACAGCCGGCGGGTCGTGTCATCAAAGAACAAAGTTGGTAACACTGACTTATAGTTCAGTGAAGAAGTTTCTTTTGTAAGCAGACTTTTTTACATTGCTTGAGAACTAATCCACTTTCCGAAACTTTACTACTTAGTAACGTAAACTCATTGATATAATTATGCCATAAAGTTGCAAGAGTTTTGCCTCCTAACGGGATAGTTGCAGGATGCTTTAATATCGATGTATCGAACCATGAATTATTATCACTTATAAAGAGATGGGCTGTTAATAGTTTTTAAAGAAACTTTTGTTATAAATGGGCGTTCAAGTGGGATAAAAACTTGTGCTTCTTGACTCAAGGATCCCGGGTTCAACTTAAGTTTTTTTTAACGTCGATCTATTTCCACGACTATGGCCAATCACCGACTCCAGAGAGCAGTTCCACCGGAAATTTTGCCGAACCCCTGCCTTTTTGTAAGGAGGGTAGGGATCTTTAATGTCCCCGACATCGCATGAATACGGGACAGACGGCTTTACGCCCTCTCCGAACGGCGGAACGTGCAGACATTCAACTTGATCAAATACATTGTCACAACCTCGGTTGATGTAAATTGTACAGTATGTACTGAAGAAGTGAATGAAAACCTTGGGATCGAACACAGTACCCTTCAGTTCAGAGGCACACGTTCTAACCACTGAAACACCGAGGCTTTAACTTGTATATGAATAAGGCAATAAATAATTATTTTAATAAGATCATCTACTATCTATGTTTCCATTTTCATAATATATAGCTAAGTATAGTTGATCAATTGTTTTCACAAATGTCAGATGAAACTCCAAAGTGACAGACTTAAATAACGTTCTTGTTTGTGACACCTTGTGATGTGAAAATATAGGCATTTTTCACTTTTATTTTTCATTTGTTCCATTAGCTTAAATTAAAAAAACTTTTTTACATTTCCTGTTTTTTTTAACTTTAATTACAGATTAGCAATATAACTGAAGATTTTATGTATTTTTTCGGCACATTTCCGTATAGAAAATACCTAGTCAGCTCTTCCCAGAAATTGTTTCAGTATTTTCGGCAAATTTTTGTCAATTTTTCTGAAATGCCATCAACTGAGAACTTAAATGTTATTGTAAAAAAAGTGTTTGCGACTTTAGGTACAAAAATTGTTTTCGAATTCTTGGTAAAAAAGATTTGCTTATAAAATTTTTGTGTAAAACGTTTTTTTTTAGTTTTCGTGAAAATTTATAAATAAATGAATAAATAAATAAATAAATAAAAATATAATTTTCACGTAAACTTACTTAGCCAAAATAAATGGCGAATTTTTGTGAAACAAACTGTACGCATATTATCATGTAACATTTTTTTTATTTTATCTTGGCAGGTTTACTTTTTGTGTAAATTGCTAAGATAGGTCAGGAAAGTCAGACCAGTTTTTTCGGGAAATTGTCCTTTCTCAAACAATAAAGATATTTTGATGGAATATGGTACATGGTTTCTACCATAAAGGTTATACTACATACAGACTTGGATAAAACATCTCTGGCTTCACTAATGGGTTGCTGTAAATTTGATGTATTTCCTTAAAAAAATCTATTTAAAATTAAAAAGATTTTTATGAATATTCGCTAACATAACGCACTTTCTGCGTTCGGACTTTTTCAATGGAAAAACAATTATGTGGTGGCGTACAAAATAGTACAGGCAATAGAGGAGCCCGTTACTCTTGTTCATAATGCACTAAACTACAGGAGTTATTTTTTTTTAATAGATAGGTTCAGAATTACGCACTGAATGTAAAAACACAAAATCCTTACAAATTAGGAGGGCGGAAGTGCCGCCATTTTGATAAAAACCGTTTCGACCTATATCTCCGTAACCGTGCACTATAGGCCAAAAATGGTAATGACCTTTATTGTAGATAATTGCATTTCTCTTTTTTTTGTTTACAATTTTTTCTGTATCACTCATCGTTTACAACTTATACGACTATTAGCATTCATTTATTGACTTTCTGATCTATATCTTGGTTAATATTTGTTTAAAAAATAAAGTGCTTATAACTTAACTTTTCAATCGACAAATTTGCTACAATTTTTACTGAAAACTTTTTTTTCTAAAATCAATATTTTCAAAGTTATAACGCGTTAAATGTTGCACTTTTCAATCGACAAATTTTTCTAGATATATTTTAGTAAAATGAAGAACAATGACGGTTAAATCTAAGACTTCAGGCTTTGCAAAACATTCTTCTTGAGACATTTTCTTTCCATAGCTTATATTAGTTTCATGTTCTTTGCGTAAATATTGCCAATTTTGACGTTTTAATTTAAATTTTTGTAGGTAGTTTACTTATAAAGACATAAAATCGTATATCAAATTTGGTTGCCCTTACTTTGTTATTTCCGGAGATATGATTTTTTTTCGAAACAAAAAAAAACATTTTCCGGGAAAACCTGGGCCGATTTTCTTGGCTAACAAACTTGTCCAAGCCACTTACAAGAGGAAGGTACCCAAGCAACATTTAAAGTCAAATTGACGTAAAATCGCCCTACCAATAGGTCGGCGACCAAATGACCACAGGTCATTTTCAAGTAAAATTTAAGTGTATATTACCATGGTGGGGAATAAAGTCAAAGTAATATGGAAGTCGATAATAGATCCAGCAAGGCGTTTCGACCAAAACGCAGTTCAAGGCACAGTGATTTTGGAATGGGTGGAGTAAGACTAAGGGTATGCACAATCAACCAAGGGTTGCGGTGCTATCGGGGCGGCAAGGCCGCGGACGAGCCCTGAGGGAACAAAAAAAACAAAAAAAAGGCGTTTTAGTTATATTTAGGGCATTTTCATTCAACATTGGGCCAATGGTAACGTAATATATTGGTAAATATGTGCTATGCTTTACTTGAATCTGACATCTAGGCGCCGAGAGTTACAGCACCCTGTATAATGCTATACTGATATCTCGTGTCAGTAGAGTAATAGGATCGAAGCAGTCGTTCAACGCGGAAATACTGAAACCGCTGAATAATCATAGTCATCATAATTATTTAGTTTAAGTTGTTTTATTTTATAATGTTAGCTAAGCATATTTGACTTTATATATACAAGTAAGAGACAATATTATGTTAGAATTTATTACGAGTGTTTCAACATTAAACATCGTGTATTTCTCCTTTGTTTTAAAATTATAATTAAACTTGTTGTAATTTCGAAATAAAGTTTTTTTGTTTTGAAGTGCCAAAAGGGCACTATCCAAACTGGCGCAGTCGTTAGTATAGGTTTAAGTGTATTTTTGACAAAAATCGCAAAACTACACTTCGATTTTTATCGTTAAAAACCTGCAACCTACAAAATTTAAAGTGACCAACATCGTCAACGAGGAAGGACATCATCGCCAACCTCAACAGCAGAAGCCACCACTAGCATAAGACAACACAGCCACAAAAGGAAGGACATCATCGCCAACCTCGAAGGGCCAAGTCAAGTATAGATAGAAGTGACCAAAAATCGTCAGCGAAGAAGGACAACATTGCCGACTTCATAATTAAGCATATGGAAAAATTATTGTGAGTAATTTTCATTATCCTTTATATATATTTATCCCATAAATTTTATAATTGTGTATGTCTGACTCAGATAAAATTTTTAAGAATATTTCTAGACAAAATATTATTAAACCAGCCAAATTAGTGTTAAATTTAGAAAATAATTTTACGTTGGAAAATACAAATATTAAAATGACTGAACAAAACGTTACTGCACAAACCAAAATTGAATCTTATCATATTAATGCAATTCCCAGTTATGACGGGGATCAAGCCACTTTGGCATTATTTATTGGAGCTTGTGAAAATTTCTTATCATCTTTTGTTGATACACAAAATTTAAATAATGACCGAAATAATTGGATACTTAGAATAATAGTTAATAAACTAGAGGGAAGAGCAAAATCTTTAATCGCTAGTAGAGAAGATGCCACAAATTGGCCCCGTATAAAACTTCTCTTACAACAATATTTTTCAGACCAGAGAGATGAAGATTGTTTAGCTAGAGACTTAATGTTACTTAAACCGAATCAAAATGAAACGCCCTATCAATTTGGTATGCGAATACAAGATGCTAGAAGTTTGCTACAAAGTAAATTAAGATTAACTATTGATGATAACAATATTCGTTTAGTAAAAAATGAAATTTATGACAAAATGGCCTTGCAGACCTTTTTACATGGACTGCACGGACAATTAGGACTTGCAATTAGATTACAAAAACCTATACATTTGGAGCAAGCTATGGCATTAGTCGTAGAGGAAGAAAATTTCCAATATGGCGAAAAACAGATGAAATATATGCATACTAACACCCCTAATAAAAACAGTAATAGTAACAATTTCCAAAATAAACCATTCCAAAATAGTTTTACTTCTCAAAATCTAGGTAATTTTCATAAATCATTTTCTAGTAATCAACCATTTAATCAAAGACCATCTAATTCACAATTTTCGAGAAATAATTTTCCACAACTAAATCCTTTTGAGAGAAAACAAAACATTCAACAACAGAGACCTCATTATCAACCTGCTTCACAAAATTTCGCAAGAAATTCTAATAGAAATGTTTTCCGCCCCAACCCTAATTTTGTTCCGACTTACAAGCCTACCCCTATGGAAACGTCGACCAGAAATCATAGACCGACAAATACCATACCTAATACACAAAACAGACGGTATACGAGTGAGGAACTTTATCATCACGAAGTACAATCTGACAGACCTATACAAAACAATGACTACAACGACACAAATTTTAGTCAAGGAAATTATGAATATAATGAAACAAATTCTGAATATTATGAACCTGATAACTTTTCAGAACCTTACCCTGAAAATTATTATGAACCTAGAGATAATTTTAATGATTATACCGAACATGAAGAAAATTTTCATTCGAGCCTGAATTTAGATCAGAACAGATAATACAGGTTAATTTAGATAATTGCCCAAAACTACCCTATGTAATCGTGCCTGGTATAAATTTAAAATTCATGTTGGACAGTGGTAGTACGAAATCTTTATTGTGCCCATCTTTAGCTTATACTTATTACAAAAATTTTATAGAAAATGAATATTTTCAAATCAAATCCGTCCATCAGACAAGTACACATAACGAAATTGCAAAAATTCCCTTACCATTAATGTTTAACACAGGAAAAGCAAAATATAAATTTTACATTTTTAATATTAGTAGCCAATATCATGGTCTGATTGGCTCTGACTTATTACAAAGGTTAGGAGCCAGAATAGATTTTAAAAATAGAAAATTAATTACAGATAAAGCAGTAATTCCACTTTATTTGCCGTCTGAACAACATAATACTTATAAAAGAACGTATCAAAATTTTAAAATTGAAATTGAAGCAAGAACAGAGAAAATTATTAAAATTCCAGTTTCTTGTTCCACAAATACTGGCGTTTTATCGAAATTAACATTGCGACCTGGAGTAGAAATACCAGAGTCATTAGTTAACGTAGATCAGGGTTTTTCATATGTGAGTGTCTTGAATAGTACAGATAAACATGTACAAGTAATATTAAACTCGCCATTGAAACTTGACCCAATTACGGAAACAGAATTAAATTTCACTGAACACATTGACGAACACATGGACGTAGATTTCTCAGGGATAGAATTAGAATATCTTCAAAATCAAAATTTAGAAAAACTTAGACTTGATCATTTAAATATTGAAGAAAAAACAGCAATTGAAGCTTTATGTAGGGAATATAAATATATTTTATTGTGAAGGAGTCCCTCTCACATTTTCACATCAAATAAAACATCATATTAGATTATCTGACCCAGACCCAGTTTATGTAAGACCATATCGCTTACCCCATGTTCAACAACAAGAAGTTAAACGACAAGTAGACGACTTACTAAAACAAGGTATAATTCGACCATCCTGTTCCCCATGGTCTAGCCCTGTATTAGTGATTCCAAAAAAAAAAAAGGACAGCAGTGGTAAACAGAAATTTCGTATGGTAATAGATTATCGTAAATTAAATGCCAAAACTATCCCGGACAAATATCCTCTTCCTAATATTTCCGACATCTTAGACAAACTTGGACGAAGCCAATATTACACCACTCTTGACTTAGCTTCTGGTTACCATCAAATTGAAATGGCACCAGAAGATATTGAAAAAACGGCCTTCTCCACGCAGTTCGGCCATTTTGAACATATGCGCCTACCTTTTGGAGTAATCAATGGGCCACCATGTTTCGAGCGCCTAATGCAAAATATTCTTAGGGGTATACAAAACGAAAAATGTTTTTCCTATCTAGATGACATCATAGTATTTTCAACCTCCCTTCAGGAACATATTGAAAGACTAAAAGACGTATTTGAAAGATTAAGACAGGCCAACCTAAAAATTCAGCTCGATAAAAGCGAATTTCTAAAGAAGGAAGTAATGTATCTTGGGCATATAATCACAGATCGGGGGGTGAAACCTAATCCAGATAAGATTAAGGCCATAAAACAGTATCCACTTCCCAAGACCCGTAAAGAAATCAAAGGCTTTTTAGGTCTTGTAGGGTATTATCGAAAATTTATACGCGATTTTGGAAAATTGACTAAACCACTAACTAAATGCCTTAAGAAAAATGCTAATATAAATCATGACAAAGATTTCCTTGAGTCATTTGAAACTTGTAAAAACATTTTGATGAATGACCCTATTTTACAATATCCCGACTTTACAAAACCTTTTATTTTAACGACAGACGCTTCAAATGTAGCTTTAGGGGCAGTGTTATCGCAAGGACATTTAGGTAGTGATAAACCAATAAGTTATGCATCTCGCATCCTAAATAATAGTGAACAAAAATATTCGACTATAGAAAAAGAGCTTTTAGCTATAGTTTGGGCGACTAAATATTTTAGGCCATATTTATACGGACGTAAATTTTACATTTACACCGATCATAGACCATTAGTTTGGTTAATGAAATTAAAAGAACCAAATTCAAAATTAACTAGGTGGAGACTAAAATTGGAAGAGTACGATTATGAAATTATATATAAAAAAGAAAAATATAATACAAACGCTGACGCATTATCTCGCATACAGGTAAATGCTCTAGATGATGAGATTTCATCTACGTTTAATAATGTAGACAGTAATGAGAGACGTTTACAGGACTTTGACCGTGAACTAAATACACCTCCTTTAAGTATGATATTACCACAGCCGACAAATGAATATATACCACCTATGACTCCACCGGAAATGTCTTTTATCCCAATCGAAATTCCTAATAGTCCAAATTCAGAAGATATTCCTTTAAGTGAACTAAGACGTAATTTACTCGCACAAAAACCAACTGAAAACTCGGACGAAAGTGATCATTCTCAAGTCAATGTTGAACCGAAAAAAAGTATACAAATATCTGAAAATCCCATAGAAAAACAACCGAATCAATATTATATTTCCCCAGTAAATTATAATCCCAGACCAGTAAAACAGGTAAAAATTTATAATCAAACTAAATACTTAGTGCAAATTCCTCGACAAAATAATAGAGACCATATTGTTAAATTTTTACGAGATTATACCGTTTCAAATAAACGTTATTATTTTAATTTTGAACCGATCAATTATATAAGGACTTTAGTAATATTTACACTGAACTATTTAATGATAATGGCCCTGAAATAATAAGCTGTCCGAAACGTAGAATTCCTTTGGCTGACACAGCTGATATTCAGGAAGTAATACAAAGTTATCACACCTCTAAAACTAATCATCGTGGTATTAATGAGACACTTAAAGAAATAGCTAATAAATATTATTTTTTACACATGAAAGAAAAAGTTACTGAATTTATAAATAATTGTGAAATATGTAAAAGAGCAAAATATGACCGTAACCCACCTAATATACCTTTAATGCTTACAGAAACTCCAAGTAGACCTTTCCAAATTTTACATATAGATACATTTATAATTGAAAATCAAATTTATTTAACTTTAATTGATTCATTTTCCAAATTAGGGCAAGCAGTAGCTATTAGTAGTAAAAATCCAATCGAAACCTGTAATGCTTTAATTCAATATTTTTCTTACTACGGAACACCCGAGCAAATAGTAAGTGACAATGGTTCCGAGCTATGCTCAGAAACTGTAAAACAATTATTTAGTTTGCACAAGATAAAAGTTCATTTCACCACCCCCAGAAATCCAAATTCTAACGGTCTCATAGAACGTTTGCATTCAACTTTATTAGAACACATACGCATATTACGTTAAATTTATCCAAAAGACCCGATAACAAAAATTATGTGTTATGCGATTATGGCATACAATCATAGCATTCATTCAGCCACAAATTTTACCCCGTTTGATATTGTCTTAGGTCATACTTCTAGTAAAGATGTGTATGATATAAACGATCAACAAAAACTCTTGCAAGAGTACCTATTACAACATAAAAATAAACTAAATTTAATGTACGAAAAAATTAAAGAGAATTTAGAAAAAAATAAATTAAGAGTTGTGTCCGGCAGAAATTCCAAAGATGATACCGCTTTATTTGATAAGGAAACGCATGTCTATACTAAAGTAGATAAACGAAATAAAAATAATCCAAAATTCGAAGGTCCATTTGAATTGATAAAAGTTACAGATAAAAATGTTGCATTAATTAGAAAAAATAAACAAATAGCTAAACGACACCTACGAAATCTAAAACGACCTAATGTTTCAGGTCAATCCTCTTCCTCACCCATGTCCTTGGACAGGTAGAGTTTAACAGACTGAATGACAACCCTGGACTGCTACCCCTAAAAATAGGAACTATGCAAAACGCAATCGATAAATGGACATTGATTAGAACGATTGAACTACAACCACTTTTACAAGACTTTAACTTTTTACAAAACACATCCTATCACCTGAACATCTCTATACAAAACTCCCCTTATAATGAATCCTATTATGAAGAACTACGAAACTCTCAAAATGTGTTATTCCATGAAATAAGTGAAACTAACAAAATTTTCAAACAAATTATACCATCGAGTTTAAATCGAAAAAAGAGAGGTTTAATAAACGGACTCGGAACAGTAATTAAGTCAATCACAGGAAATTTAGATGATAATGATGCTAAACGTTATGACTCAACAATTTTAGAGCTAACTAGTAACCAAAATAAATTAGAAATAATTCAAAAAAATCAAATGTCACTAACAGAAACCGCTATTACCAAATTTAATCAAACAGTTTACATTTTGACTAACAATCAAAAAAAGATAGCAGACCGTATTGAATTTCTAACGAAAAATTTTGAAGCTGAAGACTTAAGACAGGATTACATGGACATAGTAATCATAGCTCAAATGCTCTTTGTTCAGTTAATTACCGAAATAACGGGAATTAAAAATATTTTGGAGACTTTAGTTAATGCAATAACGTTTGCTAAATTAAAGACAATGCATCCCTCTATTTTAGAAACAGATGATTTATTGATAGAGCTTAATAAAATTCAAAGACATAAAGTAAATTTGCCATATAAGGTAAATATAGATAATATGGCCCTTTATGAAGAAATAATTACTATTAAAAGCTATTACAAAACCACTCAGTTAACATTCATTTTAGATGTACCTTTGGTTGAGTCAGCATATTACGATTACTATCATTTATATGCCTTTCCCATCCGTAATAGTTTGACCCACACATTCCTAACATTAATTCCCCATTCAAAATACCTTTCCTTGAATGATGAAAATTACAAACTCCATGATGGACCATGTCGAGAGGTCCGACCAACTGAATTCCTGTGTCAAGCTCAAACAATGAATCACATCAGTCCCAACAGCCCTTGTGAAATACAATTAATAAAGTTCTCCACCCAGTATAACAATTGTGAGCATCACCAAATGTTAATGGAAGATGTGAAGATTCAGAAGATCAGCGAAAGTAAATGGATTATCATCTCTCCAGTAGAAAATATAGTCAACTACAGATGCAGCGATGACCGTAAAATCATGGCCATAGATGGTAGTTATCTGGTAAAAATAGAAGAAGGCTGTGAGGTAAAAATCAAAGGACAAACAGTAAGTTCTCATCAATCTGAAATTAAAAAACTTTTCTATGTACCGTTACCCGAACTCAAATTTAGTGAACTGTCCATGAACTCAAAACTTAACATTGTGCCTTTACATCTAGAATCTATAAATTTAGATGAATTGAATTTAGTGAAATCCCAACTACAGCATCAGAAGGAGTTACTACAAACAATAAGTGTTCCTGTAATTCATACTTCGATTAGTGTTTTTACTTTAACTGTTTGTGTTCTTTTATTAACAGTAGCATGTTTCTGTTTTTGGAAATTTAAAGACAGAATAACCAGTTCCGCCGTCCAGTCCGAAATCGTCAACGAACTTAAGAAGACCCACGAAGTTCCCTTGGAGGACATCAATTTCAAGATTTAGGTACCCTAAATCTCATCTGGCAAGGGAGGAGTTACAGCACCCTGTATAATGCTATACTGATATCTCGTGTCAGTAGAGTAATAGGATCGAAGCAGTCGTTCAACGCGGAAATACTGAAACCGCTGAATAATCATAGTCATCATAATTATTTAGTTTAAGTTGTTTTATTTTATAATGTTAGCTAAGCATATTTGACTTTATATATACAAGTAAGAGACAATATTATGTTAGAATTTATTACGAGTGTTTCAACATTAAACATCGTGTATTTCTCCTTTGTTTTAAAATTATAATTAAACTTGTTGTAATTTCGAAATAAAGTTTTTTTGTTTTGAAGTGCCAAAAGGGCACTATCCAAACTCGAGTGCCGTGACGTTCTAAACAACGAACTACGCATGTGACATTATTCGGTTCTGCAGGATCTGTGGTTATGTATGTATAAACAAACAGTAGAGTAGTAGAGATATTGTCCATCTTTGTCAAAAAATGACATCTTGAATGATCAAAGAACTTACTTCAAATATTTGCAACAATGATAAAGGTGATTCGCACTGTATAAAGACAAAATCCACTGCGGTTATGTTTTTTCTGTTAACATGATGATGATACTTCGATAAAATTCGAGCGCCCGTATAAAAGATAAACTTAGTGAAAATAAAAAACTATTCAAAATTCTTGAAATTCTGATTTTGGAGGACTGTGGATGTAAACAACACAAAAATATCTTGTCGTCATGGTATACAATCATTATTTAATGTTTTTATCGAACTAAAATTTGATTACACTATATTTAACAAAAAACTATTTTTCATTTTCCAATACAATCAAGATGGATGCCGCAAAATTAATTTAATATGGCTGCCTTTCTAACATTATTGACCTGAAAGTTAATTTTGCTCTATTTTTTTACCTATAAGTCACAATTCCTAATGACAGAGCAAACTAACCAAACTTTGAAGGCATTTTGTCCTATTATGGGAATTTCAACTATATGGTAAACGAATTTTGTTTGAATTTATTAGAAATGAAACATTTTCGTGTATAGAAGTATATATTACTTATATCCGTGCACAGCCGAGAGACATATAGGAATGATTATACAGCGCTTTTGGTCTTTGATTCCATAATATATATACATTAATAGAAAATAGAAACAAAATAAAATAAGTAAATAAACATAAACATGACAGCTGACCGTGTTGCCACTGCTTCACTCTATTTGGCATGAAAATTGATGAATTATATTGAAGAGGGAAACGTGCTGATTTCATGTAAGCCACTTTGAATGATCAACATCTATCACTATTTTTCTGTGAGCATTTTTTACTACTCTATAATAGTTTGTAGTATGTCTGTAAACTTTTATTGGTTTCAAAGGGGCATTGTAACACTATATTTGTTACTGGTGCACGCACATTAACAACAAGAATAAACTTTTATTGATGAAGTTTATCAACTGACACACCTTTAAGATTCACAAATGTATTTCACTGCTGTACACTGAACTTTGAGGACAATTTTTATCTAAAGTCAGATTTTATGGGTATTTTCAACTTGAAGGTAGGCAATTTGACTTGGAAGACCATTTCTGCAGTAATTATGACTTTATAGCCGATCAGAAAGCCATTTTAGGTTAGCTCAGTGCCTAAAATATTTCGTGTGCTGTATTGCAATGAAATTGGTAATATATATGTAAGCTGGACTTCATAAGAAGACCTCCAATTTACTATACCACAGAGACATATTGCAGGTTAATATTAGGTAATAAATTACCTTAAAGTAGGTATTTCAGGTATCTGGGCTTAGTAGTCGATTTTCAGTCCAATTTAGGGCACACTTCGACCTAAAAATCACCAACTCTGGAATTGAAACACAAAGGTATATTCAAGTATATTTTATGAGTAAACTTAAACCAATTTTTTCCCAATTTAGTTACTTGTGAGTTACTGACTTTGGAGTAATTTTAATAGTCAAAAATAAGCTAGTTCGGAGCCGCATTTCCAAATTTGTAGTCATTATGACAATTAAGGCAACATTGTAGTTAATTATTACTAAATTACAACTTGGTTAGGTTATTTTGACTCGAGTGCTGGTTAACATGCCTTAATTTGTTGCTTGGGTATTCACCAAATTTGATTAAAATCGGCCCATTATTTTTTTAATTATCGGTGTGATACACACACACACAGATATATATATATATATATATATATATATATATATATATATATATATATATATATATATATATATATATATATATATAAACATATAAAAATTGAAACTGACTCCGGATATGTGTTCTAGGGGGCATAATTAGCGCCTATTTGAATTTTTTTTCAAAATTCACAAGTCGGGGTCTCCTCATTAGTGATTTTTCCTAAAGAAAATGCACTAATATTAATTTGAGAAAAAAAGTTTCAAGTAGAAGTTCTAGAAAATTTGTCGATTGAAAAGTTAAGTTATAATCATTTTCTTTTTTAAACAGTTATTAACAAAGATATAAGTAAAAAAGTCAATAAATGAATGATAATAGTCGTATAAGTTGTAAACGGTGAGTCATACAAAAAAAAAATAAAACAAAAAAGATGAAAAATGCAATTATCTACAATAAAGGTCATTACCATTTTTGGTCTAAAGTGCACGGTTACGGAGATATAGGCCGAAACGGTTTTTCTCAAAATGGCGGCACTTCCGCCCTCCTAATTTGTAAGAATTTTGTGTTTTTACATTCAGTACGTAATTCTGAAACTATCTATAAAAAAAAACTTCTGTAGTTTAATGCAGAAAAAAATTCTCTATTGCCTGTAGGAAAATGTTATTAAAAATAACAACTAGTCGCATTAAAGCGATAAGAACAGAGATATAAATTTGTTTTGATAGACGCATCGTAGTAAGCAACAAATAAAAAATTAGGGGCGCAGCAAGTGCGTTATGGTAGTGAATTTTCATTAAATGCGTCACGTTTGAATAACTCAATTTATTATAAGCCGAGAAAGTTGAGTTTTGGTGCGTAGTAACGCCTCTTCTAAGGCAATATACCTACAAATAGTTTTATTATTTTTTAATCAATTTAAAAAAATCATTTTTTTTTTCTTAGAAAAACTGCTCCTATCCGATTGGCTAAATAATTCATCCATGGTCTTTGTTCAGGACTACCAACGTGACTTGTGTTGGTACAGGGTGCGACCTTCCAAGAATTCGATTGATATAGCCGGACAGAAGAAGAGACGAGTGTGCATCCGGCATTGCAAGGGAGAACGCTTGAAACGACGAAAGACGAGAGGTGTGCTTGCAACTCCATTGTGTATATATAATAGTTATTGTTAATATTATGTTGTAGTTAAGTTAAAAGTAGTGTAACTTGATTAATATACGGTTAATCAACAAAATAAGGTGAACACTTATTTTCCAAAGCAAAAAAACACTAACAGTCTTAATAAAGTGAACGTATGTGCAAAATTTCGTTCAAATCAGTTTAGTATTATTCGAGTTATCGCTCCGATAGATTATAGTATTAGTATTATATATTTGCTTATTAATTGTACATTGTGCAATATAAAGAAGCGGAGCTTGAACTTGGATACAACACAATTTATAACATAGATTTAGAGTCGAAACATAGTTAAATATCAAATAATATTCACTTGCACACACACACACAAACAATATATATATATATATATATATATATATATATATATATATATATATATATATATATATATATATATATATTCCAATATAAACATATAAAAATTTCTTTTTGCTTTTTTAAACAATAAAGTTATTTTGATGAAAAATGGTACATTGTTTCTACTACGTAATTTATACTGGTAACCAAATTTAGTGCCTGCTTTCATTAAAAAATACATATTTGCTATCAAAAACATTGTTATGAAAATTCACTTCCATAACGTTTGCTGCGTCCAGACTTTTTATCTATGTTCATTACCGGCTTACATATTATTGATACGTCTAATGAAATTGAATAAATATTGCGGCAAAGATCTGCATGGTAAGATACGAAAGCAAGTATACGTAAAACTGTTGTAGACTATGTCTTCAGCTGATAAGAAAACCAGTAGGGGTGATAAAGTTACAGTAAATGAGTATTACTGTCGTAAAATGACTTCTTGACCAGATATATAAAGGAAAGAGCCAGTTAGGAAGAGCATATTGTCGCTGTTATGGCTTTCGCCTCAGGTTAGCATTTCTATGGAGGTATATATTCGACAAAGCGTCGACGTTACTGCATGAACAAAGAAAAATCTTTGGTTTGTGCTAAACTGAACGAACCAGCAACTTTTGTTTTATATGCAGTTTATATAAGTTAAGTGCAATATTTAAAATGCCAGAAGAATGAAAATTGATACGTTTTTACTGTCTTACTATGTCTCTTGAGATTAATAATTATCTCTAGAAGATAGTCGCGTGTTACTATTATAACGTTTTACACGTTTCCATTGTTCATAGACGTTATTGTAGCTTATATAACGTCATTGTTCCTGCCTATTCACTCTGTGGCTCAATATAAATAATGTTTGACATCTTAAACTCAACTTGGACTCGGAATGCAAGCGTCACTTGTCTTCACAGACTATATATATATATATATATATATATATATATATATATATATATATATATATATATATATATATATATATATATATATATATATATATATATATATATACAGGTTCCTACAGTCCTCTCCCATGGAGATGCAGGCCGCTGAAGGACGCCCTAGAAAATTGATTTTTTCAAATAAGTTTTAAAATACTTTGTGTCATTTAATTATTTTTTAATACAATGGACAATAGATAAGGCTCCTTTAAAAGAACCCATGAAAACAATTTGTCGTATTTGGTTTGCCAGGGACGGACTAGCGTTAGCACAGTAGTGTCAATTTTTAAACACCTTTTATGATAAAGGCACAAAAATAATATACTTAGTTGTCTTGAATTTTATACTAAATAAAGTTCGCTTGGTTGATATTGACAAAATGAACTGGTTTTGAGAAAAAAAGTATTTTTGTTTAACATGTTTTTTATTTCATCCGTTACGATAACTGAACCGATGAAATTTGCATTCATTCTGTGCTACTTAAATTTGCATTTAAATATAAATTAAAAAAATAAAAATAAATGCTACCTTTATTTGCAATTATTTTTTGCTTTGTCTTTTGTTGCTATTGGTTGGATTTTTGGCAAGTACCGAAGTAAATATGGATTAGTATGCTAGTGTATGTTAGTTAACGGTAAAGTGTGCTTAAACTTGCGATATTTGGTAAAGTTTACTTTCTGCACACGTGTCCGATTCTTATGAAATTTTGTGTAGATGACGAAAAGCACAGTAAAAATGGAGGCAGAAGCAAATTTTTAGAGTTATTTGGACTATTTTAAAGAAAAGCACTCACTTTTGTGACATGTTTTGGAGCATATCTCGCTTAACCTGATCCATATAAATATACTCATGTAATGCTTTAGTACTATATTTCACTGAACAGATTCACTTTCCATAGTTTTCAACTTACGTTTTTGAAAAACCTTATCACTAAATAACTTGATTCTTGCAATATCAAAATGTCTGACATGAAGTTGTATTATATGTTAAGTGTCAACGTCAACTTAGCATCGATTATCGATGAAAAGAAGGAAAAACCACAGAGGCATGTACACAATATAGGGGGTGCGCTATCTGTGTGAAAATGAAATACAATAGAGAAATACACCCTTCTTTATCTTGATTTGAAACGAATGACCCCCAAAAATGTGTAAAATATGACAAAAACAAGTCGCAAAAGTGAGTACAACTTTCGTTTTTCCTACAAAAACATACAAATAACTCCAAAAGTTTGCTTCTGTTCCCATTTTAATTGTGATTTTCGTGATCTACATCCTAAAACACGTCTCTATACAAAATTTTATAATAATCGAACACCTGTGCGGAAAATAAAGTTTTCCCCGATATTTTTTCTATTTTAGTGAATTTTATTTTTAAAAATGCACTAATGAGGTGATCCCGGCTTGTGAATTTTGTAACAGTTTCTTCATATGAGAGCGAATCAGGCTCCCTTGGCCCGTATCCAGGGTCAGTGTCAATTTTTGTATGTTTATATATATATATATATATATATATATATATATATATATATATATATATATATATATATATATATATATATATATATACAAAACAATGTTCCCAAAACTCCAAATGGTGACCGCACAATATCGCTTATGTCGTGTATAACAAAAACATTTGAAAGAATGTTGAAAGGAAGACTAGAGTGGTATTTTGAATCCAGATCATTGCTACCCTTCACTCAGTATGGTTTTAGGACAGAACAGGGTACTACTGATGCTATAATTAAATTGACAACTGACACTCAATGTACCTTTTCTAAAAATAAATATTTGGCATGTTCTTTTTGGACACTCGTGGGTCATACGATTCTGTCGATGTAAATATCCTTTTAATAAAGCTCATATCATTTGGCGTTGATGATTCAGCTAATATCATAGAACCTTTAAAAACAGACAAGTTTATATCAGAGATCTTAAGAACGTGTTGCATGGCCCGCGACTGGTATCGATTGGTTTACGACATGGTTCGGCACTAAGTCTTCTTTTATTTGATATTTATACTGTTAGTTTGCATAACTTGTTTGGGGGTGAGACTCAATGCTTACAGTATGCAGATGATATATGCTGCTATACCATCCATGATTCATATAAAGAATGTGTCAGCGAGCCTCGTCGTGTAACTTGTCGCTTAAAGCTTTGGTTGAATGACCACGGACTTAGCTTGTCTATGGAAAAATCTGTTAAAAATAGTAATTTTTACAACGCATAGACCTCAAACTCAAAATGACCTAAATTTGGAAGGATTAGCAATTTATATTGTTTCCGATTACAAATATTTGGGTATAATATTAGACCAAAAGCTAACGTTGACCAAACATATAAACCTCATCAAGACCAAATGAGAAAAAGCGATAAACATGCTGAGATGCATATCTCACAGTAAATGGGGTGCTGATTCAATAATATATTTAATGTTTTATATGTGTGAATTTTGGATGTGTTATTTATGGAGCAGCATCTAATACCACTCTATTTCAGATTAATAAATTCAATATAAACCCATTAGAATGTGCATTGGAGCATTTAGGTCATCTCCAACATCTTCAATGTTGGCATAAGCTCAACCCACCGCTTAAACTTAGAAGCACTTTATAGCGTGCAAGGCTTTGTTAAAAATGGGACCCTTCAGTTTTGGAGATGCGTTGAGCAATATATGCTCTCTGTGTGTCGAAAACTAAGCAAATAAATACTGGACAAAAAAATAGTCCACCTCTATCTGTAGCATTCGCAGATACTAGCTAACATGATACACTTATACTTCTTATTAGATATCTCTGTGTTGAACTGAAATATAATGAAATATATTTTAGGACTGAAATCGTTTTCCCTGTGTTCACTGAATTACCTGCTTTTAATAAGATCATACTGAAAACCATACTAAATTAACATGTAAATAGCACAATAATCTTTACTGACGGTTCAAAAAGTGACAAAGCCACGGGCAGTGCACTGGCATGATATTCAATCCACTGGTTATTGATGGAAAGCAAAAATTACGCATCATTGTTTAATTTTCACAGTAGAGGCGTTTGCCATAGAATATGCCTTACTGCGTGCAAAGCATAATGCGCCAGGTAGAGCAGTTATATTATCCGACTCAAAATATGTCATTCACTCCCTTAATTCTTTAAAACCTAAGACCTTTTTTAATAAGAAAATATTCCGCCACATCAAAAAGATTGTGTATGGCCTGTATATGGACAATAAAGCAGTTACTTTTGTTTGGGTAAAGGTCAATTCCGGGACAAACGGAAACGAGTTTGTCGATCAGGTCGCAAAAGATGCCAGAAACTTATCACAAATTGATGAAATAGTGGAGCATAAGGATTTAGTTAACATATATAAACGAACGTGCGCATCGAATGGGAGAATATTTGGAAAAACTTTGTAAGTAATTCTAAAAATCAGTGTACAATTATCCACCCGGTTTTACTAAAAAATCCGCCACATATTTTCGACTTTCTAAATTCTACTCTACATGTATCACAAGGTTAAAAATGAACCAAAGCGGTTTTCCTGCACATTTATATAAAATTGGTATGAATAATTCACCAAAATGTCCATGCGCTAACACCTTTGAACGCAGATTTCAATCAACTGTCACAACCATTACACCATTATTTCCAAATTTATCATCTGTCTAGTCAATGCTCAGCAACAGTTACCACTTAAAATGACAAGATTATTAAGTACTCAAGATAAAACCATATATGGCATTATAATTAAATTTATTTACAATGCAAAAATAACTATATAAATATTTCATAGTTTTTTTTTGTCTTATAAATAATATTACCTGTGGCTAATGGACTCGTCTGAAGCCACACCAAACCTGTTTTACACACACACACACACACACACACAAACAATTGTATGTGTTATTTATAGGGTATCTTGAGCTGTGCCTTATAAAATATAAATCACAGGTGGCCTCGGCGATTCAAATTTTCTTTTTTTTTTAAATAGAACACCCCTTATGTCGTTGCATTTTTGCATTAAAATAATAAAATAATAATAATACTTTATTGGTTCAAATTGCCCCAGTAGGGCACATAACACGCCAGCAACACACATGCAGACATATGCACGTTTAAATATGTATAAAACATACAACAGTTTTTGAAATCTTACATCTAGTTGTATAATAATGTACAATGCAAAAACAACCATACAATGTAAAAAAACAACCACATTTCAAACAAACTACATTAAACATGATCCAAAAAGTATATACAGAGTCATTAAACCAAAAAACTAAAAAATATCACAGAGATCTACCAGTCCAGTTTCATCACTGACAATTAAGTTTGTGTCGGCCAACGCTGAACTGCTAAAAATTCTTTTTTGGAGTAAAATGCATTCCCAGCCAGCATCCGCCTTAGGACACCACCAAATTTCTTCTCAGGTAATTCCTTTATCGTGTCCGGAAGTTTATTATATATCTTTATCAATTGATAGCGAACATTTTTTTGTACCAAATTGAGTCTGGTATTGACATTGGCTAGGTGAGATCTGTTTCTTGTGTCATGGCAATGATTGCCCTGTAGGTAGACAAATTCACTATATATTTTTTACGTATATGGCACACTTATATATGTAGAATGATGGCAGGGTAGGCATGTTGTTTTGTTTAAACACATCTTTACATGACTCTGTTTTTTTCATGTTAAACATAGTTCTTATACATTTTTTTGTAAACGAAACACTCTTTCTGCATCCATGGAATTTCCCCAGAATATGATTCCATATCGCACCCTGGAGTATACATATGCCTAGTAAGCTGCAACACAAGTGTCCCTATCCACCGTTTGGGTAAGTACCCTTAGAGCATATACATAACAACTTATCTTATTACAGACACTTTACCTACTTGTGAGGAGATCGCTAGATGACAGAAAACTATATAATCTTTTATGAATTCTCCTTTCGACTATCTTTGCCACGTTAGAAAGTAGGGCTATAGGCATATAATTTTATTTCAAATTATTATCACCCTTTTTATACACTGGTATAATTTGTGCAACTTTAAGCTTCTCAGGAAAAATCCCGCTCTGAAAGCGTAAATTTATTATTTGCGCCAGATGCTCAGCAATAGTTGCAGCACAGTGCTTTAATAGTCCCACGGTAAAGTCGTCACCACCTGTCGACCGTGCGTTTCTTAGCGATATTATCTCCCTATAAACTTCATGTCTATTTGTTCGATATAGATACATGACTTTGCCGGCCTTTTTAGACGGTATATTATATATCGATTTATTCAAGCTATTGCCAATATTGATAAAATGATTATTTAAACCATTCAAAACAGTGATAGCATCTTGATCACCCTCTTTCAAATTTTCCCAATTAAATGCTTAATTTTTTTTCTTCCTGTGGTGTTATTTACAACATCCCAGGTGGCTTTCACTTTATTTTGTGAATTTTTTATATATTTAGAAGTTGCCTGTTGTTTTGCTTACTTAACCTTCCTTTTTAAGTCCCTAGAAACCTCCATGTAGCGTCCATCTCTCTCTACATAGAGCATTCTCTTTAAATTACTCTTCTCTCCTATACTGTTATCCAGTCCAGTCCATTATTTGAGTGAATTTTTATTAAAAAAAAATTTTGTGAATTTTTATTAAAACAATTCACTAATAGAAAGGTATCGATGGTGAGACTTTGCAAAAATTCTTTCAAATGAGTGCGAATTAGGACCCCTAGAACCCATATCCGGGATCAGTTTGAATGTTTATATGTTATATATATATATATATATATATATATATATATATATATATATATATATATATATATATATATATATATATATATATATATATATATATATATATATATATATATAGATATATATATATATGTATCCGTCTGATAACTCAAAAAATAATTAACCGATTTTGATGAAACTCGGCAAGTGCCTTTCTTTTATTAATGGCTTGGATGAGTTCGTTGGTCAGGAAAATCGGACGGGGTTATCCGGGAAAATTTTGAGTTTTCTTTCAAAAAAAAATTTTTTTCCGAAAATTTCGATAAAATTTGGTCTACATATTGCTTTGGGAAAGACCTAACTATGTGCGAAAATTCAGCTTTCTAGGGTTACACAAAATTGAGCTATTCAAATTTGAAACATTTATGTTTAAATCATAGGTCAAGTATGTGGTTGCTGTTGGTTAGTCAATGACAGCTTCTCTTATTGTCATTGACTCATGAAATTCATTTTTAAGTTTCAGAGAAATGTCAATAATACTGAACTCACTGATTGTTAATCATTGGAAGCATTTACGATTATATATAACCCTATTGTAATTTATTATCATTTATCACCTCTGTAGTATAATTATTTTTTTCCTTACAACTCGCAGCGTTTTTAGTCAATTGTTGTTATTAATAGTCAATAGTTTCTTCCCGAATACACACGGCTTCCATTGATTTCTGCTTCTGCCGCTGTTACAGTCTTTTTAGAGGTACAGTTGTAACCACTCATACAGCCAGTGTTTTTTAACCACGTGGCTGGGGGACTGACCTAATTCATTCCCAGTTGCTGTTGATTTACTCATATTCTCTTAATATGTTTAAAGGTGTGGTGTCTACTTCATTCCAAGTCACTATTAACCGACTATTTATGAAATCAAATAAGTAAATTAAATCGATTGTCATAAAATATGTAGTGTATTAAGACTAAGGGAAAAAGAAATAAAACATATATAACTGTGCACATTTTGATTATATTTTAGGGTGCTTGAGAGAGGTATTGTCACAGCATAATATCTTATTAAAGTTCATTTGTAAATAGGTTTAATTTTTATATGTTTATATGTTTATATATATATATATATATATATATATATATATATATATATATATATATATATATATATATATATATATATATATATAAAATCAGACGGGGTTTTCCGGAAAAATTTTGAGTTTTCTTTCGAAAAAAATTTTTTTGTCCGAAAGTAACAAAGCTGTTTTAATGAAATTTACTATATATGTTTCCTCAACCTTACTACGTACCAAAATTTAACTTTCTAAGTTTAGAGAAAATTGAGTTATTCAAATTTTAAATTTTCTTTCGAAAAAAATTTTTTTCTCCGAAAATTACAAAGTTATTTTAATGAAATTTTGTGGATATCTTGCCTTAGGAAAGACCTTACTACGTATTAAAATTAAACTCTTTAAGTTTATAGAAAATTGAGTTATTTAAATTTGAAGCATTTAATAAAAATTCACTACCATAACGCACTTGCTGAGTCCCGAGTTTTTTTTGTCTCCTGTTATGTTGTTTTATCGGGCAGTACAGTTCTAGAAGTAAATGAAACAAATCCTGGAATTTTTCATAAGCTATATTACCATGTGTTACATTAGAAAAAAAAATTGTCCAATCTAGATTTATAAGATGTTCATTTACTACATTTAAATTAGCTTCACATATGTTTATTTTGTGAACATTTTATCAGCTACTTTTGTTATACTATGGTACTCATTTTCCAAAAGTCTTACCATCGATACCTCTCTATTAGTGAATTTTCTTAATGAAAATTCAATAAAAGAAAAATACACAATAAAGAAAACAAAAGTTAAGATTGTTACGTATGTAGTGTTAATTATCTTGTTCTCATTATATTGTATACATAACTGTAATTATACGAATCTTAAACCGTGTATCTCTTTGTATATGCTGAGACACTATATGACATCAATTGAGGATTCCGCATAAAAAATATAATCTGAATGATAATTAATAACCAAATCCATACTTACTAAAATTCGTAATACTCCTATTATGAACTTGCCTAATTTAGTGTAAACGAATATTTTGGGCCTGTACTACACACTGCTTAGAAGTGTGGCAATGTAGCTGATATTTTTTGATTATCGGCCATATCTGATGTAGTTTTGACTTGTGCTATTATAATATCTCATCACGTATACACGGTGTTCTTTTTTCAATAAAAAATGAAGATACATATATTGAAGCTTGAAATAAAATCTTATGTAGCAGAACGTACTTTGAGTGATGTACAATCATTACCTTTAACGAAAATAGGAATTGTGATGCAGCAAGACGAATATGAAAAAAACTTTACGACCTAGAGTTCGCATTTTTCCATAAGTCAACAATTTAACCGGATTCTGCAAGAAGCCGAGAAGTGCGGCAAACATGCTGGGAGCTCTATCCTGTCAGATTTTTCATGCAGTTGTAATTTATAAATTCATATTTTAAAATACGGCGTGTTATTTTTCTTAGGTTACAGAGTGTTAGTGAGTTTATTAGTCCAGCCCGGGAAGATGACTTTATAAAGAGAGATTACTTTATAAAGATTGAATCAAAGTGGAAAATGTACTGTTTGATCAAGTCATCACACGTGTATAGTTTGAATGGGGTAAGTTGAATAACGCCTGATATATGACACGTGAAAACCCCTAAATAATGCAAATACAATCCCGCGCAGCAAAACTCATGCCGCCTTCGTATCAGCAAACAACAGTGACAATCAGATATTCGATCAAATCAGAAATAACATTCACCGAACTAAAAGAGACCAAGTCCAAACAGTACCCGGCCTTTCTCTTCTCTGGCAAAAATTATAGGTAGAAATTTCACCACCAGTCTCTTTCCTTCTCTGGCTTAAAATGCTGGCGTATTCACTCTATTGTCAAAGGAATTATCTATTCGCCGGTGTATTTGCTTCAAATTCCACGCTTGGTCCACAGGGAAAGAGCCTATCAACAATTCCAGCTGTAAAGTCAAAAATGAAAGAAATATTTTTCAAGCATCGTACAGTTAAGATACGGTACTATAGATAGATATTCCATCGCCCGACATACTTGAGATAATAATCACCACTTGAATGAGATTAATCTATAATTGATAAAAAATGTTGGACAACCAGGACAGCTAAACGCCTTCGAAAGTATATATACTGCTAAATATAGTAATAACAATAATGCCGCTTATGGACAGTCTCCTGAGAGATTAATTTATTGCCAGATACCGTCCGATAGATAATAAAATAATACCGATATATATATATATATATATATATATATATATATATATATATATATATATATATATATATATATATATAATTATATATATATATATATATATATATATATATATATATATATATATATATATATATATATATATATATATAATTATATATATAATTATATATATATATATATATATATATATATATATATATATATATATATATATATATATATAGTATTTTATATAGTTAGGAGAAGTGACACCAGTAATCAAAACAACACTGACTTTCTCTGTATTTATAGATTTATATTCAGTATTTACATGTCTGTTAATAATTTTATTACACTATTTACAAACATCTCATCTGTAATAAAAGATACAACATTTAATGTTATTAACTACAATGCCAATCCCTAACCACAAGTTATTATGACAACTATTTTGCTTAACAATTAATCTCGTGATTTTATTCATATGTGTGCAAATTGTTTCTGATTATCACGTTCTTCTGTCGATGTTGCGTTCTACTGTGCCGGCGCTCGGGAAGGCGCGACTTAGAGTTGTACTTCAATTGAACTTCATAAAGTTAAATTTATTTACTTGAAGTTACAGTACAACAATATATATATTAAAATTTAAATAATATAAAAATTACAATAAAATACATATGAGTAATCTAATACCATTAAGGCTGGATGGCAAAGACTAACTGTTGAATATTAATGTTCGACATATATTTATAGACTATTAATTGCTGATCAATTTCCCCTCGGTAATGTCGCTGCACTTCAGCCGGACGCTGAGTCGACCGAAAAGCCGGTGTAGCGCAACGTACCCATATGTGCTGACAGTAGCCTTGGTGTGTGTAGTATACCGGGTGGTGCAACCATAACTCCTCCGGTGCCAGATAGAAAATTTAGGGAAGCTAAATTTTCAAAGTGATATTCTCCAGGGGGATTTCTTCCAGGGGGCATCTTTGTTGTTGTTGGTTGGTGTTGGATCTTGGTTCTTTGGTTGGTTTTCTTAGTCTCCATAAAGCATAGACCGCTATCAGGGCAACAATCACGTACAACAGGATGGTCCAGATGCTAGTAGACAGGCTTACTTTCGGATGTTGAACTGCATTCAATAATGACCGTTGGTGTTGTAGTTGATGCTTTGTTTTTTGTAATTCATCCAGATCTATTGATTCTAATTTGATTGGGGCTGTATTTACCACCTCTTGTAGCTGAAAGTTGGTAAGCTTCAACTTGGGTAGTTGGATGTGGTAGGTAGTTACTATCTCATTGTGAGATGGGGAGAACATTTGCTTATTTACTGTCATTTGACATCCTTCGGGGATTTGAACCAAGTAGCTTCCTTCTAGATTTGTGGTTTCATGTCGGCTACGGCATCGTTGGTGTGCTGTACTTTCACGGGGGAATACCATTATCCATTTGTTTGCACTTATCTTCTGGCTCTTCATCTGCTGTATGTTGACTGGGTGGTGTTCGCAAGTTTCGTATCTGGTGGTGAACTTGACCAATTGGACTTCGCAAGGGCTGCTATTGTTGATCTGATTCATCGTTTGACCTCTGCATAAGTAGTCTCCAGGGCTGACTTCTTGGCATAGTGTGTTTTGTAAGTTATAGCTTTCATCGTTAAGGGCTAGGTATTTGGATTGAGGGATGATGGCGGTATAATTTTGACTAGGACCTTGTTTCACAGGAAATGCATAAAGGTGATAATAGTTATAATGCTTAGATTCTACTAATGGAATTTCAATAGCAAACACTAAAGTATAATTTTTGTAGTAACACCTTATTATTTACACCTTTTCGTATAAAGCTACATTATTTGCATCAAGCTTATAGGGGAGATTGGTTACAAAACTCTCAATTCTTTTAAGTTCTATTAGTAAGTCTTCAGGTTCTAATATGGATGGATGCATTGTTTCTAATCTTGCAAAAGTTATTGCTTTAACTAATGTGCTTAAAATGCTTTTAATATTAATGATTTCTGTAATCAATTGTATATACACCATCTGCAGACGCATTATGTGTTCGTTATTAATTTTTTCCTGTTCGAAACCTAAAGTGATCAACTGCAAACGTTCCTCAATTTTGTTTTGGTTTAAAATGACCGAGGATATGGTTTTATCAAATTTTTCTATAGCCTGTTCTGTTAACATGATTTGATTATGAACTATTGTTTTAATTTTGTCTTGATTTGATGTTAATTGAGAAATTGCCGTATCATAACGTTCTGCATCGTCTGCGTCCATGTTGCCTGTTAAGGTCTTTATGATTGTACCTACAGCATTAACTAGTCCTCTTTTATTACGATTATTATTAGAGGGTATAATTTGGTTAAATATTTTTTGTGGCTCCACAATTTGATGGGAAAGGATATTTTGGTAATTTTGTATCTCGTTTTGATAAAGATTAGAATGTGTGGAATTGTGAATAATGTCATGGATATCTTGGGACTGTTTATCTATGGAACGAAACCCATTGAGAAGTGGTGTTAAAGGGATTACTCGAATAATGGTCCATTTGTCAATGGAATATTGCATTTTGCCCATGTTAATTGATAATAGTCCGGGGTTGTCATTGATCTTGTCTAATGTTATTCTTTGTCCTTGGGTTTGGATAAGGAAGATGGACCTGAAACATTAGGTCGTTTTAGATTTCGTAAATGACGTTTAGACAATTTTTTGTTTTTTCTTAAAGTCATATTTTTGTCAGATATTCTTACAACCTCGTAGGGGCCGTCAAATTTAGGGTTATTCTTGTTTCGTTTGTCTACTTTTGTATATACATGTGTTTTATCTCTAAATAAGTCGGTATCATTGGTTCTATTATTAGCGTTAGAAATGGAGCGAAGCTTATTTTTCTCTATTAATTCTTTCACCTTTTCATATAATAATTTTAATTTATTTTTGTGCGATATTAGATAATCTTGTAATAGCTTTTCATGATCATTTATATCGAAAATATCCCTAGTAGAGGTGTGTCCAAAGGTTATTTCTAAGGGGGTGTGATTTGTAGATGTATGTATAGTTGAGTTGTATGCCAGAAGGGCGTAGTTCATTAAATATTTTATGGCGTCTTTAGTGTAAGTTTGTCGTAATATTCGAACGTGTTCAATTAGTGTTGAGTGTAGTCTTTCAATTGGACCGTTAGAATTTGGATTTTTAGGTGTAGTAAAATGAATTTTAATTTTGTGAAGCTCTAAAAGATTTTGGATGATTTCCGTTCGAAATTCGGTTCCACTGTCCATAATGATGTGTTCGGGTGTGCCATAGTACGTAAAATACTGTATGAATGCATTAGCAGTTTCTACCGGATTCTTACTACTTATAGGTATTGCTGTCCCTAATTTTGAGAAAGTATCAATGATTGTTAAGAATACTTGATTTTCTATTATAAAGGTGTCAGCATGTATAACCTGAAAGGGTTTACTAGGGGTGTCTGTTAGCATTAAGGGTATATTGGGTGGATTTCTATCGTACTTGGCTCGCTTGCAAATTTCACATTCAATAATATAAGCCGTTATTTATTCACGCATTTTTTGAAAGTAATACTTGTTGGATATTTGTTTTATAGTTTCTATTATACCTCTATGGTTAGTTTTTCCCTCGTGATAATTTCTAATTACCTCGTTAATCTCTTCATCGTCGGCTAAGGGCAGACGATGCTTGGGGCAACTGATAATAATGGGTGCATTGTTGTTAAATATTTCCACATACACCGAACAGAAATCGTGGTATAATTTTTCTGTTTCGAAATTAAAGTAATACCTTTTGCCTATTGTAGTATATTCCCTTAGAAAATTTATGATTGCTTGTCGATTGTCATTTCTCGGGATTTGCACCAAATATTTATTTTGATTGTTAACCTTTAGTTGTTTTACTGGTCTTGGATTATTATGTACGGGAGATATATAATATTGGTTTAGTTGTTTTTCTATAGGAACATCTGATATTTGAATACCTATTTTTGGTTCTACATTTACTTGTGAATGATCACTGTCTCGTAAGTCGTTATTTTGTTCAAGTGTTGTTTTGTTTGTTCGGCTTATAGGTGGAGTAGTGTTGCTTGAGGTGTTAGGAATTTCTACTGGAATAAAAGAGAGTTCTGGAGGGCTCATTGGCGGAACATATTCGGGTTCAGTTGGTTGCACGTCATCAAAATTTGGGGTGTTGAGCTGCCTTTGTAAATCTTGGAGAGGTCTTTCGTCCTCATCAAAATTATTAGCGATTGATGAAATTTCTGCATCCTCTAAAGCATGAACTTGGATGCGGGACAAGGAGTCTGCGTTGCAGTTTAGAGACCCCTTTTTATAAATTATTTCATAGTCATATTCCTCGAGTTTTAACCGCCAACGTGTTAATTTTGAATTGGGTTCCTTTAGTTGCATAAGCCATACTAAAGGCCTGTGGTCAGTATATATATATAGAACTTACGACCATAAAGATAGGGGCGGAAGTATTTGGTGGCCCAAATAATAGAAAGAAGTTCCCGTTCAATGGTGGAGTATCTCTGCTCTGTTTCATTGAGGGTACGAGAAGCATAACTAATAGGTTTATCATTACCTACTGACCCTTGAGAAAGGACAGCTTCAAGTGCTACATTGGAAGCATCTGTAGTCAGTATAAAGGGTTTTGTGAAATCAGGGTATTGTAATACGGGGTCATTCATTAATATATTTTTGCATGTTTCGAAAGCTTCTATAAAACTACTATCATGAACTATAGTTGCATTTTTTTTTAAACATCGAGTCAATGGTTTTGTTAATTTACCGAAGTCTTTAATAAATTTTCGGTAGTACCCTACAAGACCTAGAAATCCTTTGATCTCTTTTTTTGTTAAGGTATGGGGAATTCTCTTACAGCCTTTACTTTATCAGGATTTGGTTTTACGCCTTCGGACGTGATAATGTGTCCGAGGTATGCTACTTCCTTTTTTAAAAATTCACTTTTGTCAAGCTGTATTTTTAAATTAGCCTTTCTTAACCTTTCGAATACATTTGTCAACCTTTCCATGTGTTCTTGCAAAGAAGTACTGCAAATTATGATGTCATCAAGGTAGGTAAAACATTTTTCATTTTGAATACCCCTAAGGATATTATCCATAGCCCTTTGAAAGGTACTAGGCGCTCCCTTCAACCCGAATGGCATACGCCTGTACTCATAGTGCCCTCCTTCAGAGCTAAAGGCAGTTTTTTCTATATCTTCAGGATTCATTTCAATTTGATGATATCCCAAGGCTAAGTCTAAAATGGTATAATACTGGCTACGACCTAATTTATCCAATATTTCCGAAATATTGGGTAAGGGATACTTATCACCAATAGTTTGTTCATTAAGACGTCTATAGTCTATGACCATGCGAAATTTTTGTTTGCCACTGGCATCTGATTTTTTGTTAATAATCAGGACAGGGCTATTCCACGGGCTGGAAGATGGCTGAATAATGTTTTGTCTTAACAAGTCGTCAATTTGTCTTTTGACTTCTTGCTTTTGAGCTTCAGGTAATCGATATGGCTTAATAAATACTGGGTTAGGATTAGATAACCTAATACTATGTTTAACTTGATTAGAAAATGATAATGGGACACCTTCGCAATAAAATATGTCTCTATTTGTAACATAAGTTTTCTTTCATGTCTCGTTCTTCGTCATTAGTGTGATCAAGTCTTAATCTGTTTAAGTTTTGAATTTGTAATTTGTCAATTTCATTAGCAGTACCATCTATGTTTTCTAAGTCGACATCTTTGTTATGATGGATGGAATTTAATTCGTTAGTTGAAACAGGTTCTGCATAAATAGCTTTATGTATAATCAGCTGTACGGGATTTTCATTACTATTCACTATAGAGGTTATAGCCTGGCCATTTGAAACTGTCACGATAGATGCAGTAATAATTACACCTGACTCGAGTTTTATATTATTTATTATGCCTATGTTGGAACTACAGTCTATAGGAAGTTTGACTATTGTTTCACATCTCGCAGGCAGTATTATGTTATTTAATTCTTGTGGTTTCGAGTTACATTCGCGATGTATGTCGTCGTCACATGGTATATACAAGGGAATGCATGTATGCTTCGTTACCAATTTCCTATTATAAAATCTATTTTAGCTCCCAGTTGTTGGAGAAGGTCAGTACCAATTAACCCATGATATTGATTATTAATGTTAAATACATAGAATTTAAATTTAGCTCTGCCTGTTTTAAATATACTTGGTAGAGGAATTTTTAGAATTTCATTATGAAAACTGGTTTGGTGAACAGATTTAATTTGAAATTTTTCATGCTCTATAAATTTGGAATAAAAATTATGGGCAATATTTTCACATAACAGCGATTTCATCGAACCGGTGTCAAGCATAAGTCGCATTTGAAATGAGGGGTTGATTTCGACCAGTATATAAGGCAATTTAGGGTCGCTTACAGAATTTATCTGTACTATATTTTTTTGTTTAGTTCGATAACCTGAATAAAATTTTGTTCGATGTTATCTGTTTGTTTAAAAGCTGCTTCAGGTCTAGTTTCTTCTTCGTATGTTTCATGATTCATTTCGTCAAAGTAACGAGCGTCGTCTTCAGGAATTGTATAAGAGTGGGTTTCTAAAGGATAATTTTCATAAGATTCGTCATAAACAGGGTTGTCTGAGTTAAATTCATGTTTAACCTCTTGATGGTATAATTGGGTAGGTGATGACTGTGCGTTAGGCCCGTTAGGACCTCTCGGATGAGTATTGAAATTTCTGGATGACGTCTCCATAGGTTCGGGCTGGAAATGTTGTCTAAAATTTGGATTGGGACGTGTATCTATCGAGGAATTTTTTGCAGATACCTCCATAGGTGTTGGCCTATAGTTTGGTCTGAAATTTGGATTTGGTCTGAATACGTTTTGTGTCAGCTGTTGTGGGGGCGGATTACGTAAATTTAAGGGCTTTCTGTATGTGGGTTGGTTATGGAATTATCGGGGGTGCGTGAAATGCGGAACGTTATTTCTATTATTTTGCTGATTCTGTATGTACTGAGGTTGTTTATTTGGTACATTTGAGTTTTTAAAATTTGTGGATTGATTGTGGAGATATTTCATTTGTTTTTCTCCAGATTGAAAATTCTCTTCTTCCAGAACAAGCAACATAGCGTGTTCTAGATTAGTCGGGTTTTGTAGCCTAACTGCTAACCCTAGTTGACCACTCAAACCATGTAAATAGGTTTTCAGTGCCACTTTATCGTAAAATTCATTTTTAGTTAAACGAAATGCTTCGTTTGCAGTTGTTAGTCTTACTTTTGAAGCTAAAAGACTACGTGAGTCTTGTATTCTCATACCGAATTGGTATGGGGTTTCTCTAGTGTCTGGCTTTAAGAGCAAGAGGTCGCTAGCTAAACAGTCTTCGTCTCTCTGGTCGCCGAAGTATTGTTGCAATAATTGTTTAATACGAGGCCAATTTGTGACATCTTCCCTACTACCTATCAATGTTCTAGCTCTACCTTCTAATTTACTTATTACTATTCTAAGCATCCATTGGTTATTTGGATTGTCATCATTTGTTCTATCAACAAATGAAGTAAGAAAATTTTCACACGCTGAAATAAATAAAGCTAAAGTATGCTGGTCCCCATCGTATGCGGGAATAGCATTAATGTGATAATTTTGTAATTGATTTGCCATAATTTGATTGTTATTTGAGCTTATTGTATTTTTCTCTGTTACTATAAGTTTAGGAGGTGCTAAATTTATTTTTACTTTATTATTAAAATTGTCAACTGTCTCTGTTTCAGAGTCTGACATCAATTTATTAATCAATAATTTAAATTTGGGTAAAATTTTAATTAATATTTCCCGTAATATTTGCTTCTAACTTTAATCGATTTTAGATTAAGGTAGGACAAGGAAATTCAAAGGAACAATGAAAGCACTTACGCCAATGTGAAGATGAAGACGATTTCTGTTCTTCTTTGCTTCAGCATCATAAGATACAGCGAATAAGGCAGACAACTTCGTAGGCAGAAGTTCCGTATCAAACCTTATTTTCTCTTATGATCGCTCGCGCACTCACTGTTTTTTAATTGAAAGTTACTTAAATTATTTTTATCAACTTGGACGATGCTGTTCTTTGTTGACTTTGAAGCTGGTTCTGAGTTTTTAACGATAAAAATCGAAGTGCGGACTTTTGAGATTTTGTCAAAAGGGCACTAAACTTATACTAACGACTGCGCCACTTAGAGTTGTACTTCAATTGAACTTCATAAAGTTAAATTTATTTACTTGAAGTTACAGTACAACGATATATATATATATATTAAAATTTAAATAATATAAAAATTACAATAAAATACATATGAGTAATCTAATACCATTAAGGCTGGATGGCAAAGACTAACTGTTGAATATTAATGTTCGACATATATTTATAGACTATTAATTGCTGATCAATTTCCCCTCGGTAATGTCGCTGCACTTCAGCCGGACGCTGAGTCGACGGAAAAGCCGGTGTAGCGCAACGTACCCATATGTGCTGACAGTAGCCTTGGTGTGTGTAGTATACCGGGTGGTGCAACCATACCTCGCGGCTGTGTGATTTGGTATTCAAAACTAAAGGTATATTTTTCCTTTACATACATACATACATATATATATATATATATATATATATATATATATATATATATATATATATATATATATATATATATATATATATATATCGTTAGAAATTTGAGCAAAAATATTTCGTTGAATAGAGCAGGTCCGGTCTTGTGTAGTTCATTGTTCGAATTTTTATCTTAATAATCCGTATCCCTTTGTTAGAAGGACTATTCAATAACAACTAACGATTTTACAATCGTAGGTAATGGAATTGTAGTTATAGGAATTTTCGACTAAACAGTAAGGGTGTGTCTATATACCTTCGTAGAGGACGCTGTTCGCAATTGCTTTGTCAACTAACATATAAATAGCAGTTCCAGTTTTTATTCGCTTAGTTTATTTCGCCCTCTGATGACGCCAGCTGTGTTAGCAAAACGATCAAAGGTCTGAAAACTGTACTGTGAGGAATTGGGTTCTCCAAATTGTACTTATGGTAAGAGTGATAAAGTACTGAGAACGAGGATAGCGATGGCAAAGTAAGCATTCCATAGGCAAAATTGTGTTCTGACTAATAAACATTTTAACTTGGACCTGAGAAAATGTCCATGATGATGTGGACAAACAGATTGGTGAATTTGATACATATTTTTACACTAGACTGTACGATATGCCTGTTTTTTATCGCGTTTTACGCTTAGTTGCGTTGGAACAGCTACTTTATCAAAGGAAAACGGAAAATGTTGAATCATAATACAAGCACGGAAGACACATATCTTGAAAAAAATTGTAAATTACAAACTTAAAGCAAAATAGCCAGATTTTCTTTACTTAATCATCGAGCTAATGAAACTAGCTAGTATAAGACAATGTTAAATACGTGACTTCCACCATCGGGAATTTGTCTTCTACCTTAAATCTCCGAGGAGGCGCTCTCACTTATTCTGTTCGCTTAAATAATAAATTAACTAAGATGCTCCCTCTCAACTCTCTACTAGTTTCAATTGGAACTTGCTGGCACGTATTTTGAATCACAATAAATCCATAAATTAAGTCAGCGTTGTGAATTCTCGCTCTTATTCCGCATTACGACCTGCTCGGTTCTAACACAGAATATAATGTAGGTTTATTTCCAGCTAGATACGAAGTCACTTACTTCAGAATCATTTTATCTTTGCACTCATAAAATTTGTTCTTTGGCTTCATATTTGTAGAGGTTATTTTCTGAAGAGTCATATAGAGTGCTATAAAGATAAGAAGCCAATCTAGTATTGTCAGTAAAAAGAGTGTTTTATAATTCTTTTAAATTATATAACTTAAAGTACGAAATGAATATACTTTTGTTTTAACATCTTTCATCCAGAATGTAAGCTATCTACGTTGAAATAAATAAAAAGCTAATAAAAAAATGAAGAGTTTGTATACTTAGGCCTCTGTTAATAATCGGGAAGAGTAATATCCAAAATAGTAAATAGTAATAGATAGATAAGTGGATACAATTTGTTAATTATATATATATATATATATATATATATATATATATATATATATATATATATATATATATATATATATATATATATATATAATAATTTGCTTATTAATTATTCATATTGCAATACAAAGATCGGAGCTTGTACTTGTCCATTAGGGTGAACCGAAAAAGTTTTTTTTAGTTGCTATGCGTGGAAAAGTTGACCCCAAGGCAGGTGAGTGGGATAAAAAAGAAATTGCAAATCGGTTGATATCTTCCGGTCACTCATCATCCTGAAAGTTCGAAAACAATTGTGAAATACAGTTAATTTTCGTGTTAAAATAAATAAGGTAAAATTTTGGGACGCAGCAAGTGCGTTATAGTAGCGAATTTTCATAAGAATTGTACAGTATTATTATACGGCATATTAGTAAAGTTAATACTTTAAACTTACACAGACCTTGAAGATCGATTTCAGAGACCCTAGTACGCGCACAATTGAAGAATTATTTCGAAAGTGTCACCATCAATATCTCTATATTACTAAAAAAATCTTGCGTTATAACTTCTTTTGAGAAAAATTCCTAAAACTCAAGCTAAAAATTTTTTTGCTATATCTGTAGATGGTGTAAAGATAGTGTAAATCTCTTTAAAATAAACTTGTATTACAAATTTCATTAAAGTTATACAAAAGATTTCCAGAAGGAAACTTAATTTATATTTAGAAAAGTAAAGTAACTACCAAATTATAAACGTAGCAGTTATTTTTCCCTATTAATACCTATTTATTTATTATTTATTGTTATCTTAATTATACAGCATGTCTCACAAAAAAGCTTAGCTTGTGCTTGCAAATGACATAATTTTAAACTTCTTTAAAAAAGGTCAAACTATCAAACGGTATGATTTCGTTTTAGTCAACCTAATCAAACCCGTTTTTTCAATATCAACAATAACAAAATTATAATTTTAGACTGAAAGGTGACAAACTTATTCAGGCGTTTAAAAAAATGAGATCTTGATCAAACCTATGTAATCTGTGCACTTGTTTCTGTAAATGTCAAAATAAAACATAAAAAACATACATTCATCAAGCTGGATTCGATTACGTAACCTTCTGCTTAGGAGGCAACGGCGATCTCCCCGGCGCTATCTCAGTATACTTTAACCAGCGTTGTGCTTGCGTGATACCTTAGATGGGCTTCAAGCCCAGGACATTATATTCAAAGTATACGTAATTAATTACAGAACTTTTATAATTACCATTGAAACACATCTCACGACTATTTTGGTCTTATATGACGTCTTATGTTTAAGATTAAAAATAAAAAAAACTATTTTAGAATTATTTTTATAGAGACTTGGCTTGATTTTGTTTACATACATACATACATTAGTACGTATATTATACGACAGAATAATATATCTATGCTCCGCTAAAACTGTATTTGAGGCCGTTCATAAAGCAACAAATATAGTGTCATTTAATAATTCATTGAATCCTCCGGTTAAATAACAATTACTTGGCAAATTTTTAATTTCATGTCGTCTGTCATTTTCCATAATTGGGGCCGAGATTTCACGATTGTTGGTTCGGGTATTACGTTTTATGGCTGGTATATATTTAATTTGGTTACCATTGATGTATGGTTTATACGTATTGAATGAATTAATCTACGCGTGACAGTTAACTACTCTGTATGTCAGGCATTCGACTTTAACCACTAAGTCGTTTTAACGCATGTCTTTTAGATTTTTTTTAATTTGAAAAAAACTCTATATATTATGTTTCAAATTACTTAAAATTCACAACATAGGTTAACTTGCACTATTTCTGGACACATGTAAAGTCTCATTTCAGTTACTCTGATTCTCACAAAACTATAGCTTTTTCAAAAAGTTTTCCCCGATTTTCCACCGGAAAAACTTGAGTATAAAGGCTGATTAACGAACTCGACCTCGATTTTCGCCCAAAAAAGATTTTATTTAATTAAAATAAGATTCGTATTTTTTGAGTTATTGCTTGGATATATATATATATATATATATATATATATATATATATATATATATATATATATATATATATATATATATATATGAATTTTAACGGACCGTGGTTTTGGTTTCTAGGGACCCAAATTCGCGCCCATCTAAAGAAATGTTTCCAAAAGCTTTTTATCGCGACCTCTCAATTAGCGAATTTTTCCCAATGAAAGTTCGTTAAAAGCTATAGTGTGAAATCAGCAGAAGACAACTGAATGATTGATTCTAGATATCGGCTCGCATGAATTGCATGTCTCCTGTCGCGCCGCGCTTTAAAACACCAGGTTATTGAATTTTTGTGGAATTAATATATTTCCACCTTCACAGAAACGAATGGGATTCGTCAAACGGAGTGATGTGACGATACAGTAACCAACACATGTTTGGAGAAATGTCGTAATTTGTTTGATGGAGCAACATGTAAAAGGGCCACTTCAGAGGGCGGTGTGTCTTCTGTATTTCAATGAGGTTGTATTCAAGCATTTATTTCAAAGTCTTGGCATCTTGTGGCGACACAACCAGCCCCAATCGTTTTCTGGTCCAATTAGCAGGTAGCTTAGTAGATGTGAATAACTTCTACTGGTAAATTTCGATATCGTCTAGTGCACGATACCTGGAATTGGCCGACAATTGCTGGGCTAAAATCAGCAATATCTGCTCCAGATTTGTACTATCTCTTTGCGTTCAGGTATATGTTCAGAAGGCTTGTCTGTTAATGATCCCGGTCCTCTTTTTAACTCAAGATGGTTAACTATGGCAAAAAGAATTATCATATTGGATATAAATGTTAAAAAACCATCAGATGAACATAAGATATTAGTTTATTTCACTTGAAGTCTTCTATGTCTGCCTTTTCTCAAAAATATAGAAAAGCTATGGCTACCAAATTTGATAGGTAGGTTTACGATATAAGAAGTAAACTATACACCAAAATTTAGGTTTCTATGTTACAATAAAAAAGTATATAAAATATTTGGTGCCAGATTAAATCTATCAAAATTCACTACCATGTCGCACTTGCTGCGTCCAGACTTTTTCTTACTGGACTGCTTTTAATAAAGAAATGAACGAACTTTTAGAGCATGATTAATTCAGTGTATACATGAAAACTTTGTATCACTAAGGAAAGATCGAGGCGAAGACTAGAGGCTTCAAAACTTTAAGTGCCATAAAAAGTGAAAGAAAGTGCTGGTGTGCAGTTTCAGCTCAGTCTTTAACCGAGATTCCCACACAAGGAAACAAAAGATAGGGCTAAGGACTGAAATAGTGCATAGTTAAACTCACGAGATAGAAAGAGATGGTGAGCAGAAAAGGATACGGGTTGCTGCGATGCCAGCGTCCCTAATGACTTTCTGATCACCAGCTATTGTTACGGACGTGCACATTTATCATGATATTTTTTGTTGGAGATCAGTTTATCCGCCCAAAAGTAAGAGGAAATTATCAATAAATTTACCGATGAAAGCGAAATCCTTGGCTTTTGGATATTTAACGTTTTTAGTAAATTATGTGTGGGCAGTGTTATGCTTCTGTTTCAGCCTCACTAATTTATTAGAAGATAAATGTGAGAAACTTTCTTTTTCCATTTTATTCGTTTCGTATTTTTTGTTTGCATTTAAAAAGGCATATATATATATATATATATATATATATATATATATATATATATATATATATATATATATATATATATATATATATATATATATATAATTAAGAAAAGTTATTTTTGAAAAGAAATGGGTACTTAATTATATTTTGTATTATAATACCCTGTATAAAATGTTTTATGTCAAACTTTATAGACATATAATGTCAATGTATATATGGTTATCAGATATAATGAGATTTTTATTTATATTTGTGAGTATTGTAGTTTTTAAACACCCTGTATGTTTAACTTTTATGTATTGAATGCGATTTTAAAATAAATAAAAATATTTTTGTTTTATGTATATGTATTACTAGTTGCATATATTTTATTTAATCTTCCCGGCTATTTGACTCTCATGCTTGAAAAGGAATATATGTGAGTTCTTTCCCTTGATATTTATGGATATTTTGAATTCGTCTTTAAATTTTGCCTACTAATTGAATCATTCAAGTTTTCAGTTTCTCAAATTATAATATTTTATAGCATTTGTACATACATTTATATCACTGATAAATATTTAAACCCCACTACTAAAACAGTCTACAACTAAAATTACTAGAGATCTCTTTTTATCTATCTTTTCTATTTACAAACAAATTCAACTCATATAAGTTTTATAAATTTTACAGTTTTCATAATCTCACTTCTGTTACTATGGCAACTACCAGGTATGTAGTCTTTTTGGATTTTCACTTTTAAACTTATTATATCACTTACACGAGTTTCTGGATGGTCTTTGACTTAGTTTTACATTTTCTGGCTATTAGTTTTACAAATTACTAGTTAAAATTGTATTTTTTTACTATGACGCCACTGTAGCGTCACCTAAATTTTATATCTTTAATTACAACGACTTTTTAAACACTTATTACTGATGCATTCACTCAAACAGTAGTTTACAATGTCATGTATGTTTTAGCAGTATATTTGGACATTATTTGCCCTAATTTACTTAAAAATTTAGGTATTTTATGGGAGCAACTTCTTTTAGCGTACCCTTTATTCAAAAACCCATTTACAAGAGAGTTTGTCAATTCTTTCATCGAATAATTTCAAACTTTTTCTTCCAAAGCAATCTGATAATTTAAATTCTTTATGATGTCAACTGTCAGTTTTTACGTCACGTAAAATGCAGTATAAATTTGACATGTTGTGATATTACTGTCTAACCTATAAGTTTTTAACCAAAATTTTAATTTTAGATTCATACTTTAATTCTTTTGCTTATTATATTTTTAAGCTATGCCTGTTACCAAAAAATCTAATTCTTAATGAGCAGTAAGCTATTAATTACATATTCATTTCAATCAAGTTAAGTTCAACCTAACTGGTTTTAACAAACTTCAAAGCACTTGAAAACTTTGAAGCCAATGACCTTTTTTTTTTTTAAATTTCCAAAGTAATGGTTCAATCTACTGCTTTTAACTGCGTGAAATTACATTGCACATTAAATTAACTTGTTTTTAGTAGTGGCTTTAAATAAATTCCCCCATTTATAAGGTTAAAAATCTTAATAATAAACATCAACATTTCGTTTACATTTAAACTATAACAAATTTATCTTTAAAACTCAACTTATAACTTAACTATTTTATTTACACTTTAATTGTCATAAAACTGGAGTCACTGTCTTTATCTTTTGGACTTTGAAAGTTTATATGTATGACTCTGTTTATTACTTGAGGATTACCTTTTTGAATTTATATCTTTTTTTATTTATTAATTTTAGAATTTTATAATTTTAGATTACCATGCTGCTAATATGCAAATCCTTATTCGGACATGCCTCTTTGACAAATGATGCAAAACTTTACTATAGTTTGGCTTTCTTGGATATTTGAAAACATCTACACCTTAAGTAAGTATTTTATAAGTAGCTAATAAATTTAGTTGCTAAATATCAATACAACACACAATCTTACTCTTGATGGCTTAATTTTTTTCTTTGGCCACTTTGGTTTCGACACGCGAAGTATATATATATATATATATATATATATATATATATATATATATATATACTTCGCGTGTCGAAACCAAAGTGGCCAAAGAAAAAAATTAAGCCATCAAGAGTAAGATTGTCAGATTAATATACAGTAAAGGAAAAGACTCTAAAAGGAATTGAGTCGCAATCTTATTAGGGAACAAACCTGCCAACAAAGTGAGAAAAACATCCCATGAAATCGATCAGATAACTATGGTGGCAACAGGAGTTGACAATTGAAGTAAAGCCCAAGAAAAGCTGGATATAACAAGTATACTTTCCGACATCAGAAAACCAGAAAGAAAAACTGGAAGGTTAGTATTTCGATATAAAGTGATATGTAGAGATGTGCAGAAACAGGTTCAGATAATTATAATAGACAATTATCACGCGGTAGTAGGCGAACAAATGGAAAGTGTTGTAGCTGTAAATGTTTATTCAGAAACATGAAAAAAAAGAAGGGGCTGATGGATTTCTGTGAACAAACGTGCTCTAATTATAACGAACGCACTGCTTGAAGTACCTAAAAGAAGACAATATACATGAAAACCACCAGGCGCTACAGAAAGTTATCAATCCTTGGGCTTGAGGCTATACAAACTCTTGTGTGTGACGTTCATAGGTCTCTGGTTTGAATCTCACGATAGACAGTTTGTTTATTACTGTCCCGTTAGCAACTTATCTGTTGAATGAAAACATTAATGTTGTGTGTACACTACATGACATTTCGAACAAAATAAAAGCCTGAAAAGACTATGTAGTTTCCTCTTCATTGTTTTGTTTTCAAAATAAAATATCCGTGGTAAGTTACGCACGTAAAAGCAAATGCGTAGTTTTACTAAACACCATGCACCATAATGCAGCTATCAATGACGACTATAAAAGTAAACCCGGAATCATTTCAAAAACGCAGAACATGTTTGAAAGATTCAGCGAAGGAACTAGTGATATCACATATGCAGAGAAGATCTACTAACCCTAATCTACGGCGTAGCGGTCGGGAGGGTATCTGGAGATTCATTGGTATCTCTGACCGGCAGTCACCTAAACAAGTGCAACGATTAACACAAAAATATGCTCAGGGTGCTCCTTAAATATTGATCGTAAGTGCACAATGATATGTATTAGTGAGCTTATAAATGTAATGAGCATTGCATTAGAATGTGGACTACGTGCTTTTCTAATATCCAACAATTTTTTTAACAATAATGTTTACTTTCATATGTAATCTCACGTATGTAACGTATAAGTATAAATAAATAAAATCTTACTTCAATAACTTTGTTTCTCTTCAGACTATACATGTATCTATATACCGCGCCTCAGAAGCCCGGATTATGTAAATGCCGATATTTTGTTGGTTAAGTATCCTGAGGTTCAGCCAATGTTTGTTAAGAATATGGCGAATTTTCGTGAAAGAAATTGCATGTCAATTTTCATGCAAACACTTTTCTTAAACTTTTGCCAAAAAAGCCTTTTGGATAATTATATTCTGGCAGGTGTCTAAATGAATTTTAGAGGTTTGTTGGATAGGAAAATCGGACCAGTTTTTTAGGGATATTTTAAGTTTCTTTTCGCTATAATTTTGTACCTTTTCAAACAATAAACTAATTTCGATAAAATATGGTTCATTGCTTCTACCATACAGGTTATACCAAATTTGATGCCTTTCATTTAAAATACATATAGGCCTTTAAAAACATTTTTATGGAAATTCACGACCATACCGCATTTGCTGCGTCAGGACTCTCTAGTTTAAAAAGAACATAATAGTATGTGTAAAAGATTTGTCTATTTTGATATTCATTTTAAACGGCAGACATACTTTCATATTGTTACTTGTAAAAATCTCAATAGAGAAAATTCAGTATAATAATATCCTTATACTTCACAGGTTATGTTTGCGAACAGGCAAAAATTGTACTTACTTTGAAGCAGGTTTTATATGTTGCGTGTTTTCTGACCAGATGTAGATGAGGCGATTCACAAACTCAGTCTCGCTTGATTTGTCGTCATTAGGTGGTGCTATCTGTTTTCACAGAGGATGGTGAATTGCTATCAGCGTTGTTGCCAAGTGTGTCTGATGCTGTAGGTTGTTCGTATTTATATATGTCAATTTATTTATTTATTGTTTGACAGGCATAACTTAGAGCTGTAAAATTGCTGAAACTTATTAGAAGAGGTCTATTAATCTGTCTTATTCCATTGGTTACATATAAAGACATTTACAGACGAGATGCCAAATCTCCCAGTATTAACACACTCTAAGGCCTTCATAAATAGCATTTCAGAGTCAAGGACTAAAAAAACTTCTAGAGCCAAACAGACAACAACTAAGAGCTCTAGTCGGCCTGTATACCGGACACTGCCGCTTGCGTCACCACATGCACCGAATCACTCTCGCTCAAGAGACTGAGTGCCGGCTGTGTATGGAGAGTGACGAAACAGCAGAGCACGTGCTATGTTGCTGTCCGGATGCAGATAGGACAAGACACCTGCTCTTTGGCAAGGCAAAGCTTGTACCAGGAGATCTGGATCTACTTTCGCCCCAAAGATTCTCGACATCTGTAGGAGATGGGCAAAATATAAGTCAATTAGGCGTGAGCCACAATAGACCTTCAGGTCGCAGTGGAGGGACCGTTATGGCCTACTCGCAATTTAACGTAAACCTAACCTATAAACGAGATATGCGCATCATGTTAAATATGTTGCCTATATGTGAAGACTATCGTGGACAGAGAGATAGAGCAGCACGGCAACATAGTGGGCAAATCGCAGTATTCTAAGAGAAAAGGCGTGGTCAAGGCAAATATAGGAATTTTACCCGCGTAGTTTTCACATTAGAAAATTTAAGAGGTGTGACAAAGAGAAATATAGCCTTCCCGAAAGTCGGCCTTACGATTTATTGTCGATATTGACAGGAAAAGCGAGCATTATTAAAGAAACGTGTTAACTGCAGAGAGTTGTAGAAAACATACCGGCGAGTTTGGCGTAAAATTCAGATGTGAGAAATATATAATTGTGTGTAGATTCTATCCTGCGGGATTTAGAGGGTTACTTGGCAACCAAATAAGCTCTTAAAGTTCTCGTGGCAGCCGTCACCAAATTGTGAAGATGTACAGACGACATAGAAGTAGACAGGACTGCCAGCATCCGTTGTATCAGGAAAGCACGCCATTTGCAAGCCGTTATCACGTTGACAATTGAAGAATAGGATATTTGTTAACCGCTTCAGAACTAAATCGTCGATACCCGTGCCGTATTAACACCGCGTTATCCCTCTATGGAAGAAATGTAATATAAAGCGATGAGTTTTTTTAAAGTCGTCCGCATTCTTGTTTTTTTCCATGTCTTTTGCGGGGCTCAAGTAGCTGGTGGAATATCTCGACTAGTTGGTCGAATGTTTTGAGCAGCTGGTGGAATATTTAGAATAACCGGTGGGTTACATTACCCTCCTCTAGCGTCACTCTCCTCTCGGAGTTACCAGACAACCTGTATAATCTATAAACCTTGGTGTTCAAGAGCTTATTAATGGTGTCAGATAAAACATCACCCAAAAAAAGCCAGCATCATATTGTCACACCCGTCTCCATGAGAATTAAGCTTACGAAATCTGTTACTTTTTGGTCATAGGCAGCTTGCAAAGTGTGTTCGTAACAGCGAACTCTCTGGGATTATATTTCTAGAAGGAATCAGAAGTTACATGTAGGGAACAATGCAGAGAGGTCCAGAATCTATGGATAATATAAATAGGCTAGCCGCAGATAAAGTGATTCAGTCAGTAGTGAGTTAGTGAAGAATAAGTGATTATGGAGGGCGAATAGTGAAATATAGTTGTATGGACGTTTGTAATAGAGAAATATTTTAGTTGGTGTGTTTATGGTCAGAAAATAGTTGGCTATAATAAACCAGTAGTTTGAAAAGCTGTGCTTTGTTTGTCAAAAAATCCAGATCCCCGACGAACGTAAACAACTGGTGTCAGACGTGGGATTTTAAAGCTGCTAAAGAAGATATTTTCCAGAATATTCATTGAGAAACGTGTAGATTTCTGAAATATCTAGAAGATTAGTGTCAGAAGTAATCTAACTGGTTGTATTTTCGGCACAAAACAAACTGTGTACCCGATTTAAGTACGTAAATGCCCAAGACACGTAGTGCAACAGCAAACAACATACTGAAGGCAAACCTTGTTAGTGGAAATATTTAAAATTCGACAATATTGTTTTCTATTTCGCTTGTTAGACCTTGCCCTCAGCCGTACATGTTTCAAATATAACAGTAACACCAAAGGCGGCATACATAATGCCCTTACTTTGCAAACATTAATGCATCCAAAAGCACGCAGACAAGCACACAGATACAGAATCATACACGCGTAAATACACGCACACACACACACACACGCGCACACAGTAGGAGACACACATTTAAATGATGATAATAATAATAATAATTTATTGAACAATATACCTCTTTTTACAAAACAACTTACAAGATTAATCAAGAGCCTGATTGAACAAAATTGAACAAATATACATTTCTCACAAAATAACTTACAAGACTAATCAAGAGCCTGGTTGTCCAATAACTTTAAAAGTTACCTCAGTCGAAGACTTGTTGGCATCATTCTCCCTAAAGATAAACTAGTGCACCCTCTGCCACTGTAAAGAAATACAAAAAAAAACTGCAGACGAACTCCAGCGATTCGCGGAAAATATAAAAAAAACATAACTATGCTTTTTCGACTATAGATAAAATCTCTTTTACCAAATTTCTTAAGCCACACTATGGGTAACCTACACACACACACACATGCGCGGGCCTACAGGCCAGACGCCAGGCACAAGAAACAACAAAATACAAAGGAAAGACCACTACACCAGCATATTAACCTCCACGACCCTGTGGATTACTTCACGATCTACTCCAACTATCCACTTTTTTAAACCGACTTTAAAACCTAAGTCCATGCTGCTGGCGAATTTGGGCTGGTATAGAATTATATATTCTTACGCAAAGGTAAGCATAGGAACGCTGTGCAATCGTCTTCCTAGCTCTTTCTGTATTAGATGCGTGTGCGCAGTGTCTCGTATTATAGTTGTGACTCAACTCCTTCAATTCACATCGATGAATATGCTGGTATACAGCAGCATTAAAGTAGAAAATCTGCCTAATACCCAGCAGTTTTGTCTCAGCTTATAAAACATCCGTAGCATATGTGCGTTCTTTACCATAAATCACCTTGATGAGACAATTTTGAGCAATCTGTAATTGAGATATATGACACATTGCAGCACCACCCCAAGCTATTATAGCATATCGTAAGTGACTCTCCACTAAAGAATAATATAGAGTCCGCAGGTGTTTCATGTGTAGCATCTCTTTCAATACTCCAAATTTCACCATCACAGAGCGAATCTTTTTAGTTACATTCAAAATGTGGTGCTCCCATTTCATGTGTGAATCCATAGTAACACCCAAATACACCGCATGCTTCACACTTTTTATCTTCATGCCATCACATATTTCCAAGGTGGTAAAAGTTGGCAAGTTCCTTTCGTAGCATGAAAATGGTATATACACTGTCTTCTCCGCATTTACAGTCAACAATCGGTTTTGAAACCATTCCAGGATTTTTCGAAAATCCGATTCAACTGTAGATTTGAGTATATCCCATGATGCTGCATTATAAAATATAGCAGCATCATCCACGTATCTAACTATATTTCCTAACGATCTAACATAAACAAGGTCGTTTATATAAATATTAAAAAATAAGGGTCCTAGAATGGTTCCTTGCGGAACACCACAGTTAATTTTTACAACATCACTCAGAACACCATTCACACACACCACCTGATATCTGTTAGACAAATAGCTTTGTAATAGCTGTTGTTGTCTCCCCCTAAACCCAATTTTCTCCAGTATTTCAAGCAATCTTGTGTGATCAACCGTATCGAATGCCTTTTTTAGATCCACCAAGACACACAATGAAGGTCTGGTGTTAATAAATTAAAGAAAAAGCAAAGAAAAGATATGAAGAAGCAAAGAAAAGAGACGACGAAGTCCAAGAATATATGAAAAAACCGAAATAATAAAAATAAAGAAAGAATCCATAAGAAGAAATGAAATAACAAAGAAAATTCTACAAGAACAGGTCAGCAGAACGGAGAATATTACTTTATGTGTGAACGAACGTGTAAAGCAAGTAAAATACGACGTCTTCCAGCAGTAAAAATTCGAGTAAGGGGTATCAGCAACGATGTACATGACAAGTTGACGAGTATACAAAAGGAAGTATAGCAGAAAATGCGACTATTAGCAAATTAGTGTGATACCCTAGCCAACGGAGAGGTCAGACTCGAAGATAGCTCGTTCGTAAGAATTGAGGTCTCCAATTTCATGGCTCAGTCCCATGAGGTACTTATCTGAGATAATTTAAATCCGCTGCTACAGCAAATAGTTGGGGTGAGATAGAGAGAAAGTGACTTCGTTAATTGTAGCTCTTAGAGGAGATGCCTTAGATGTGCCTACAGGTATGCCCAGCGAAAAACAGTTTAGTATGGACAGCACTGGACATCAATTAGAGATGAGATTTGGTGACCAGCATTTACAACAGCTGTATCGAGTTCAGTTGAAAAATCACTGTGAGAAATCAGGCGAAAGTCTCAAACATGTCCACGCCGATGGTATTAGACTGACACGATTAGCCTACCCCATAGCTCCGATGGAGTTTATCAACCAGCTGTCGCTACAGACTTTCATTGATGGCATCAGGGATACCGACACACAACAGGCCACGAGGATGGCGAGACACAAAAACTTGAACGATGTCTGGGCACATTCCTTGGAGTTCGAAGCGGCAAAGCGATCATCAGAAATTTATGTGAAAGTTTGCAGTCTTCAGGTCCGAGAAAAAATAAAACAGATTTATGCAAGGTCAAGCAGCTAGTAGATAAGATGCTAGAACAGATAAAGCCCACATCTCATGGTGACCCAACAAGAGCTCACCGCGCAAATGTCTTGCTTTGTTGGAACTACGGCAAAGTGGGACATATAAGGGGCGAATGCTAGGCACTAAGATCATGCGCATGAGAAAACGCGAAGATAAAGCCGGTAGCTGTTTCCCAGGTTCGAAATCCTCGCAGTGCCCTCGTCGTATACGGATACGTAAGCGGAAATAACAGCGAGATGGTTATCGATACCGGCGCGCCTATGAAGATTATTCGCCGTGGCATGTTACCTAGATGGCGAATAAGAAAGCCAGATAGAGTTTGCACAGTAAATGCAATCGGTGGTGATCGGATTCTGGTATTTGGCGAAACTATCGTCAAGTTGCAAATTGGGATATGGAAGGCAAAGCAGAGGGCCATAGTCGCCGCCATATTAGACCCGGTTATAATTGGCTTGGATATTATCCATGGTCAATGCGTTAAGCTTGATCTTTGCACTAACATCCTGACTATCGGCAGTAAAGAAATAGTGATGTCGTCTGGCAATAACCTGGTAGTGCGGAAAGTCACCGTGAAAGAAAATAGCAACGATAACGAGAGTGTGAAAGAAAAGAGAGAAAAAGACGACCCACTTATTCAGCCAGAAGCAGCTACTGGAAATATGGGAGAAATACAAGGCAAATCGTGTATAGGCAGTGCAGGTGTGAAGCAAACTTACAAGAAGGTGAGTGAACACATTTGCTGGTACAGAGCTGTGTCGACGAGAAGAGGGTCTGCAGAGATTTTGGTTCAAGTAGAAACACCAGCATGAGATCAATTGAGCGAAATAACCATTGCAGCGTGGGAAGTTTGCTCAGAGGAAGCTCCGAAATGATGAGGAAGCCACCCATTCGGCTGTCAGAACAGCGGTGGCATGAAGACTTGTTATGACGTGCGAGATAAGTCATTTGATTTCAAAGAAAAAGGTCAGGTGTTGTTTGACAATCCAGTACGAAGCAAGGGACGGTCACATTACTACAGGAATTATAAGGTCCGTATAAGGTAGTTAAAAGGATCAATGATGTTGTCTATCGCATTGAGATGAGCGAAAAGAGCAAGATAAAGGTGATTCATATGCCTTGTTACGCCATACCAAGAAATGTCAGAATTCGACCGGAACGTTAGAATGTAAGAAGGGCGAGTGCCACATCCGTTTCTATGAGAATTAGGTTTATGAACTTTGTTACTTCTATGGTCATAGGCAGTTTGTAAACTGTGTTGGTAACCGCGAACTCTCTGGAATTATATTTCTAGAAGGGACCAGAAGTGACAGGTATGGAACAATGCAGAAAGGTCTAAAATCTCTATGGACAATATAAATAGGCTAGCCGCAGATACTCAGTAAGTCCGTAGTGAGTTAGTGTTGGTGAAGAATAAATAGAAGGTAATAGAGGGATATTTTAGTTGGTGTATTTATTATCGAAAAATAGCTGGTTATAATAACTAAGTAGTTTAAGAAGCTGTGTTTTATTAGTTACCAAATCCAGAACCCCGAAGAACGTAACAATATATTCACCTATTTCAAATTCTGCTGCGTGTAGAGAATCATTATGCAAATGTTGTATTGTCATGGACTAATTCAGAGAGCAATGTTTCTCATTTTCAAAATTGCATTGCCCACAGCCTGAACGTTAATAGAAAAAGAGCTCTTTATGTTTGGGAAAACCTCAGCGTTATGCCCACCTGGTGACTCCGTTGGTAGGTAAGTGTTGTCAATAGCTTTAATTACTTTTTGAAAATCAGTCATTGTATGAAATATGAGCTTCACTATGTACCTTTCATATCCTGTTGGCATTATAATGTATTGAGGACTAAACTATGCACTCTGTCGATTGCCTTAATAAGTAATTATACTTATTGGCACTTTGTGTGTGCCAGCGACATCACCAATTAATATATGAAAATGTCCTGTGGCAAGAAGCTCAGTGTAATCAGTAATTGTAACTGTGCGTTAATTGAGTGATTCCTGTCTGTTGTTGGTTCTAGTGAATCACCGAATATGTGTAGGAATTTCATCACTATTTTTTTCTGGATCCCAAAACGATATTTAAATTGTGAATCATCGTATATAATAAATGTATTTCTCTCATCAAGAAAATGGCTTTTAGGAGACAAAATTGCATCTTAAATAACACGTGACTCGAACAGCTTATAGCTTAAATTAATACCAGACTTGCAAAAATGTGTGATTAATTTACCCAGAATTTATATATTTGTAACTTGTTCCATGATAAACTTAAAAATACCCCAATAATTTTTCATTTAATAGCTGTATTCACCCTCAGAGTGCTCTATGATTAAATATATACAAGCGATTAAGTTTGTTTGGCAGCTTGTGAAACAAAGGTTTTATTTATGAAGTTCTTAGTTGGCTAACGGTGAGCTTTATGAATTAAATTGACTTCACCGCTGAGTTACAAAAATTCTTAATAGAAATTCGCGAAAAACTAAAACTCTGGACGCAGCAAGTGCGTTATGATAGTGAATTTTCATTAAAATGTTTTAAATAGCAAATATGTGTTTTTTTAAGAAAGCAGACATCAAATTTGGTTACCAGTATAACATATATAGTAAAAACAATGTACCATACTTCATTAAAATAACTTTATTGTTAAATGTACACAAATTTGTTGAAAATAAACTCAAAATATTCCCGAAAAAAACTAGTTTCCTGGCCAATGAACCTTATAGGTTAATCGCAAATTTAGTTATTCAAATTTGAGGCGTTCGATAAAAATTCGCTACCATAACGTACTTGCTGAGTCCCGAATGTATTTTCTTACAAAACATGCATTATAATTTCGTGGTCGAAATTCCATACATTTAAGGTAAGCTCAGAACTGACACTGACCGGGGGAATCCTTCTGTCTAATTAAAACAAATCATTGTTTAATGTATTTCAACTGGCTGACGAACTCATCCAAGCTACTGGCAAAATAAAGGTACTCATCAAACCTGATCAAAATCGACCCATATTTTTTGAGTTATCGTATATATATATATATATATATATATATATATATATATATATATATATATATATATATATATATATATATATATATATATATATATATATATATATACATATTAAAATTGAAACTGACCCCGGATATGTGTTCTCGGGGGTCTAATTAGTGCTCATTAAAAGGATTTTTTTCAAAATTCAAGTCGCGATCTTCCCATTAGTGATTTTTTTCGCTAAAAAAAAAGAATTCAGTAATACCCTTTGAGTTGTGGGAGTCAGAAAGCCGGGAAATTTGAAATATCGATACATATATTAAAATATCGTATGCAACTAGTCATATATTTATCAGAAGAAGGTGATATAAATAAATATAGTAAAAACAATGTGCCATGTTTCATCAAAATAACTTTATTGTTTAAAAATTTAAAAAAAAATCCGAAAGTAAACTTAAAGTGTCCCCGAAAAAACTCGTTTCTTTGTAAACCGTACAGGTTAATAGCAAATTGAGCTATTCAAATATGAAGCATTTAATTAAAATTAGCTACCATAACGCACTTGCTGCCCCCAGAATTTCTTTTCTTACAAACATGCATTCTATTTCGATGGAAAATGCAAGGCGTGTTTCATTAAAAATAGGGAATTTGTATCAGCAACGACTTATGGGCCATCCTGTGATTGTAGAAATATTTGTTTAAGATGTAGCTCAAGACCCCCTATAATTAATGTATACAATTTTTTTTCATATCTTGTATAATAACAGATATATTGAGCTTTACTGATTTTTTACGAAAATTCGACAAAAATTATATACCATTAAACGATCAACTCTATAGCTAAGGCTACTGCCAAACATCAGAGAAAGGGTCTATTTGAAATGAATTTTCTGGAAATATTTTAGTAAAATCAAGGACAATGACGGTTGAAACTAAGACTTCTGGGTTTGAAAAACATTCTTCTTGAGATATTTTCTTTCCATAGCCCGTATTAGATTCAAGTTCTTTGCTTAAATTTTGCCAATTTTGACGTTTTAAATCGCAACTTTGACGATTTGAGGAAAACCCCAATTTATTTTTATTTAAATGCCTATAACTTTTTTTGTTTTTTAAACTACAGAGCTAAATTTTGTGGATAACTTACCTATAATGAGATAAACTAGTGTGTCAAATTTGGTTGCCCTTACTTTGTTAATTCGGGAGATAGAATTTTTTTTTAGAAAGAAAACACAAAATTTTCTGAGAAAACCTGGGCTGATTTTCCTGGCTAACGAACATATCCAAGCCATTTGCAAAAGTAAGGTATCCACCAAATTTAATTAAAATCGGCCCTTTATTTTTGGAGTTATCGGTGTGATACATACATACATATATATATATATATATATATATATATATATATATATATATATATATATATATATATATATATATATATATATATATATATATATATATATATATATAAATTGAAACTGAACCTGGATATGTGTTCTGGGGGGCCTAATTAGCACTCGTTTGAATAAATTTTTTCAAAATTCAAAAGTCGGGATATCCTCATTAGTGAATTTTCTTTCAAGAAAATTCATTAAAATAAATCCAATCAAGTTTAACTGACACATATTTGAACAACTTACAACCCAATTTTACTAAATAAGCAAACAAAACCCTGCTGCCACGTTAACGTATCCAGTTTAGTCGCTTTGAAAAGATACGGTTTGATATTTCTTTTACTATATACATTATCAGAAGTAGTTCACTGGAAATGAAGAAGACCGCAAAAAGCAATTCAGTTTCACCAGTGAAAAGCACACAACCACTAAGAAACGCCGCACGACACGAAAGATATAAAAGCGACATATAAGCGTTCTACAGTGAGTGCTTTCATCTGAACCGGTAGTTTTCAGTCCGGTTTTCAGGATGGTTACTGGACGATTTTCAGAATGGTTTTCAGTTTTCAGTCGATATAATTTCATAGCGATTTCACTAAGTATGGCATTGCTAATTCGCGTGTGTGTGACAGGAAGTAGTGATGTGGGGCGGATACGGCTCGTGAATTTTCCCACTGAAAAGGCACACTAACAGAAGAACATCCCAACTTTGAACTAATATAATGTTTCTGGCATTTCATACCAGTTTTATTAGAATATGCATCATATAATAGCCTGAGTTAAATCATATCTTTAGGGTGGGGGCAACAGAGAATTACAATTTCAATGTTGTATTTAAATATGTTGTAAATTGATACTTTAAATTACCCGCCGTTAAAGTCACATCACTGTTGACAGACGGATGGTCTACCACTACACGTAAAAGTGGGGAACTTGTCATTCAGGTTATATTCATATCAAATATAGAACCTCGGTGGTTCAGGGGTAAGAACGGGTACTGGGTTCGATCCCAGGGTACTCCTTTCACTTTTTCAGTACAAACTGTAAAATTAACATCAACCGAGGTGCTGGCATTGTATTTGAGCAAGTTGAATGTCTGCACGTTCCGCCCCTCGGAGGGAGTAAATCCGTCGATCCCGTGTCCATGCGATGTTGGGCACGTTAAAGATCCCTACCCTCCTTACAGAAAGGCAGGGGTTCGGCAAAATTTCCAGGATAGTGAGGTGAAACTGCTCCCTGGCGTCGGTGATTGGCCATAGTCGCGGAAATAGGCCGACGTTAAAGAAACAACACACACTCATATCAAATATTAGTGAGAAAAAGTTGGGAAACGCCCATAAGCTACCTGTACATAAGAACGACCAGCTTTCCAGTTGGCTCTAGTTAACATTTGACACGTTTAGTGAGTGTGTAGTCACTAACGCTCTAGTAACTGAAAAAGCCTGGACGCAGCAAGTGCGTTATGGTAGTGAATTTTCATAGAAATGATTTGGCACAAAATATTTTATTATAACTTTTTTTTCTTGTAACAAAGAAATCTAAATTTTGGTGTATAGTTTAATTTATATATCGTAAAGCTACCTACCAAATTGGGTTATCATAGTTTTTTCTTTTCTGAGATAAAATTTTTTTTCGAATGAAAACTCAAAATTTTCCCGGAAAACTTCGTCCTATATTCCTGGTTAACGAACTTTTCTAAGCCATTTACAAAAGGAAGGTACATGCCAAATTTGATCAAAATCGGCCTACTGTTTTTTTAAGAAAAAAATTTTTTTCGAATGAAAAGTCAAAATTTTCCCGAAAAACGTCGTCCGATTTTTCTGACCAACGAGCTTATCCCACATTTTAGGCCATAGATGGCGCTAGTATCGACATGGTCGTCGCGGTTCCTATATTCACCTCATTAATATTTTTTTCATAATATTATGTTGGTTGTTATGTAATCAAACGATTATTATTACCAAATAAAATTCCAATTAACTACTCTGTGCTAATTAATTCTCAGACACAACACAAAACACCAGTTACGACGGAACGTAATATATAAATTGAAATTATTGTGCTATCAGTGAATTTTCTTAGAAAAAATTCACTAATAGGGAGATCTCGACTTTTGAATTTTGAAAAAATTTCTTCAAATGAGCGCGATCTAGGACCCCTAGAACCCATATCCGGGGTCAGTTTCAATTTTTATATGTTTATATATATATATATATATATATATATATATATATATATATATATATATATATATATATATATATATATATATATATATATATATATATATATATGTATCACACCGATAACTCAAAAAATAATGGGCCGATTTCGATAAAATTTGGCATGTACCTTTCTTTTGTAAATGGCTTGGATAAGTTCGTTAGTCAGGAAAATCGAACGAGGTTTTCCGGGAAAATTTTGAGTTTTCATTCGAAAAAAATTCTTATCTCAAAAAGTAATAAGCCGATTTGAATAAAATTTGGCACGTAGCTTCCTTTTGTAAATGGCTTTGACAAGTTTGTTAGTCAGGAAAATCGGACGAGGTTTTCCGGAAAAATTTTGAGTTTTTATTCGAAAAAAATTTTTATCTCAAAGAAGGATGAGCCGATTTTAATAAAATTTGGCATGTACCTTCCCTTTGTAAATGGCTTTAATAAGTTCGTTAGTAGAAAAAATCGAACGAGGTTTTCCGGAAAAATTTTGAGTTTCCATTTGAAAAAAAATTTTATCTTAGAAAATATAAAAATTATGATAACCAAATTTGGTAGGTAGGTTTACTATATAGAAAGTAAACTATACACCAAAATTTAGATTTCTATGTTACAAGAAAAAAAGGTATAATAAAATATTTTGTGCCAGATCATTTCTATGAGAATTCACTACCATAACGCACTTGCTGCGTCCAGGCTTTTTTTTAATTAGTAACAATTGATTAAGTTTACATATAATGTTAAATTTGACTGAAATATACTGGTTTTAGATGGTACGTACCGTAGGTTCATTTTTACCAAGCCACTTCTTTTTTATTTCCTTTTAATGTAGTTGGGCACATTAAGAACTTTTGGTAATATAGACATATCACAATAATAAACTTTTCAAGATAATATTTATTATAGAACTTGACCTAATTTTTTTTTATTTTTTATTTTATGGGTTACAGACTATTTAATAAAGTTATTATACCAAATAATGGTGCTATCTCAAACTCCTGCTTGCCTTTTAACTATTATTATTCCACTTGGTAAGCAAGATTTTTTGTTACATTTATTATTTGATAATGATTGACTCAGGTTATAATCTCAAAGAACTTCATCACGTGTTTACTAAATTTTCTTTACGGGATAAATGGTGTTCACCTTTGTTGTTATAATTGAACAGAAATTGACAAATTCCTTTTTTACTAAATACGCCTCTGTGACTTATGATTAATTATAAGTATAACACTTTTTAACTGTTTTATGCAGTTATCCAAATTTTCGAAGTTTTCTATGTTTTTAGTTTCATCATGAACACTCTTTTTATTTTATTGAATCCTGAAAACTAACATTCAATACTATGTTCCACACTTCTTTCTGCACATTAAAGGGGAGACATTAATACATTTTATAAATTAAGATTACCTTATACTATAATAAAACATTAATCGTTCCTATTTATTTTCACTTCTGAGTCCTATTTCTGCCAGTAGCTCTCCATGTTGTTCATTTACACTCTTAAGTGTTTATGTCATTTTATGGCAAACACTTTTCTTTCTCTTTTAATAAATAATACACCTAACTCACACGTATTTACGTAATACTTTTTGTTATACATACATATGTATATATATATATATATATATATATATATATATATATATATATATATATATATATATATATATATATATACAGGGGTCCCTATTTTTAATGTTGACTATTGGGTTTTCATAAAGGGTAAGCGATACATAGTTAACGCAATTAGAAAAATATTGCGCAATTAAACGGCCATTTTGAATATAAACCAAAAAAATTGGAACGTTTCAGAATCATTTGGAAAAAACTGCAAACTGATTTTCAACACTGTTAATAACTTTTTTCTGTTATAACAATCATTTTGAATTGTGGTAACATGACATCTTTTAACGTATAGAATTTTTCAGGTTTTATTTTTTTTTACCTATGCCTACTATTTTGAGGAATGTGAGAGTTCATTTTCGTTTTTCTAATGTGCACCATATTGTATTTTTGCATACAAAATAAAGAAAATTAATCTCTTTACAACATATAACATTATTATACCTTTATCTTCTAAAAATATAAAGAAAACACACAAAAGCCTTTTTTAAACAGAATAAATAAATTGCCTTGGTTGAATCAGCAGAGAGCATTTACCTGATAGATAGATGTTTAAAGTCTGTTGTTGTCATTTTAGTTTGTTGGTAACATTTTGAACAGAATAATCAAATTTCGTTGGTTTTGGCGGCATACACCGTTTAACTGACAGATGTTTGGAGTTTGTTGTTGTCTTTATAATTTGTTGGAAACATCTTTTAACAGAATAATCAAATTTCGTTAGTTTTATCGACATACAACGTTTAAATGACAACTGTTTGACGTTGTTGTTATCGTTATATCAATGATTGGAAACGTTTGCAGCAACGTTTCTTACAGTGGTAATATATTCTTTCAATGAAAAGAGAGATATGTACGATCTGTACATCCAAAATCGCAGAAATTTAATGGAAGCCACCCAACAATACTACTTAATATATCCAGAAAGACACACTGCTTGGCAACTAACATATAAATAGCAGTTCTACTCTTTATTAACTTAGTTTAGTCATCCCTTTGATGACGCTAACTTTGTTAGCGAAACGATTATCAGGTCCAAAAACTGTATTGTAATAAACTAAGTTCTCCAAACTATACTTCTCAGTGTCCATAACTCGTTCAACAAAGATGGCTAAATACGACAGTCTTGGAAATAAGAGAAATAAATACAAAGTAACACCCAAAATTAACTCTATTAATGTTCTTGCACAGATAACTTTGAACCGGAAAAAAAGTAATAAGGCCAGTTTCGAGAGGGTGCGGGTGGTCTAAATCAGAAGTGCCAAGAATCCCAAAGAAAAACAAATACCATGATTATAAATTTAGAATAGCCCACAAGCTACATCCTGGCAATTCAGATAGAAGGATAAATTTTTGCCGCTGCAGTTCCTATAAAAGTGACACCGAGATCAGATTTTTAATAGAAAAATCATCTGGAGTGACGAGTCGACTTATTTAAACTGTTGAGTTTTGAACAGGAAAAATAAACATCATTAGACAACAGAAAATCCACACTTGTTTATGAAAACGGGGTCAAAGGTACGCTTTTCTAACAATGTTTGATGTGGAATATTGGATAATATAATTATCAGACAGACTATTTTGCCTACAAGGAGCCCTTAATATACAAAACTATCTCAATTTTCTCCAAACTCAAGGCAAGGGTGTGTTGCACAATTTACCTCTGCATGTCTATTGTAGTATTGAATATTTCTAGCAGAAACGTGCTGCACCGCACAATTATATTGCGGTGCAAAATTATTTAAATATCCGTTTTATGATAACCTCGTTAGGAACAAGTGGGTCATTACCACGGCCAGCTCGAACTCCCTATTTAAACCTTCTCGATTACTTTTTGGTGGGATTTTTAAAAGACAAGAGCGTACTACCGTACATCTCAAAACGTTGAAAAGTTAAAAGAAAGAGTATTAACTGCCTTATGTTCAATTTAACCAAACGCTTTAAGAGCAGCTGTAAATGACACAAGCGTAAGAACTGAATCATGCTTTGAACAAAACTTTGAACATGTAATGTAATATTTATAATATTTTTATTACCTATCATATATTTCTTTAATTAAACTTTTCTTGATTTATTGAAGTTTAAACCACACATTAAAGTACATCCTTATCGGAATGAAATTATTTTTTTTACCAGAGCAATTTGATTTATGCCTCTTAAAAAGTTTCTGTGATTTCTTAAATATTTTGACAAGATAACGGTATAATTATGTTATACGTTTTAAATTAGAAAAACGAAAGTGAACCATGAAAATAATAGGTGTAGGTAAAAAAATAAAAAAACCTGGACGCAGCAAGTGCGTTATGGTAGTGAATTTTCATAGAAATGATCTGGCATCAAACATTTTTTCATTATATGCTTATAACTTTTTTCTATTTTAACCTAGAGATATAAATTTTGGCATATAGTTGACCTTTTGTAACATTAACTTACTTGACAATTATGGTTACCAGAGAGTCTTATTTTTGGAGATACAATTTTTTTCTGAGGAAAACCCAAAATTTTCACGAAAACACCAGTTAGATTTTCTTGGTTAACGAACTTATCCAAGATATTAATAAAAGGAAGGTACCTGCCAAATTCTATCAAAATCGGTTCGTTATTTTTTGAGTTATCGGTGTGATACATATATATATATATATATATATATATATATATATATATATATATGTATTATATATATATATATATATATATATATATATATATATATATATATATATATATATATATATATATATATATATATATATATATATATATATATATATATATATAAAATTGTGGGAAAGCCGTCAGTTGTAGAATAAAACTCTTTATTATAGGCCGAGCTTCCGGAAAAATTTGTTCCTTTATCAAGGATATAACATGAGTTCTACTAAACTAATTATGTAATATATATACTTATATATATATATATATATATATATATATATATATATATATATATATATATAACTTGAAACTGACCTCGGATATTGGTTCTAGGGGGCCTGGTTCGCTCATTTGAAGACAGTTTTTACAAAATTCAGTTAGTGAACTTTTTCTATGGAAATTTACTAAAAACTAAAAATTTTATCTAGGTAAATTTTGAAATAATTGTTATCATATGAAAAAGTCATTAACTGTTTTGAAAATCCGACTTTATTTAGTTTTTTCAAAATATTTCTGAAACGGTCTAATTTTTTTTTTGGTTTACTTAGATACTCAAAGTGGACGTTAACTTCCGCATTTTTTTGTTATTTAACCAAGTCTGTATCATTTACCGTTTACGATATATATATATATATATATATATATATATATATATATATATATATATATATATATATATATATATATATAACACAAATGTTAAGGTTGACTTGGAAATCGGTTCTAGGATCCTAATAAACATTTATTTGAGGCAGTTTCGGCTTAATTCAAAAATCGCAATCCTTATAGAAGCAAATTTGATGTACGTAAATTAGTTAAAACATATATCATCTATATCATACTTATAGCTGAGATTTGTTTTATAAAAATATCTAGTGGCCGAACTTTCAACCAGTACCTATTTCATTATGAAAAAGCGACTTCCTAAATGTGATGGGCTTTTATTAAAGAAATGAAATCTGCGAGCCTGGAGAAATTATTTTCGATTCCCTTGAGATGAAATAAGGTATACAGAATAAGAAAGGTGAATCAGCTTAGGAAGTGTCTTATCCATTTGATCCCGTAAATTAGATTCACGCCACACACACTGAAAGAAAGACCTGTGCTGACAACGGGAAATAAAGGCTCTCTGAATACTCTAAAGAAAAGACTTGCTGCGGGGCAGCTATGTTGCCAGATTGAATATTCTTTGAATGGTTGAGAACTGTATTTTTACAGAAACTGGCTTTTTTGTATGTGTACGGAATTTTTTGTCCACACTTGAAATGTTATTAATATATTGGTTCTTAGATATAGAGCAGACAAATAGACAAGTAGGCTGACAATCTTCTAAAATGTATAATCATTTTTGCTGCACAGACAAGGACAGACAATACTAAGTCATTTGACATTTGAGTGTATAAGCAATATTATATATTTTTATCTGTGAAGTTTACGTCAACCAGAAAACCAGCGAACAATTGACTCTTTCTCTCTCTCTCTCTCTCTAACCAACTAATTTGCCTAAACTGACGTGGGACTGCAAAAAACTTTGAAGCAACTGGCCACCAGCAACAAAGTATCTTTGATGTGGGTAACAGGGCATTGTAGGAAGTGAGAAAGCAGATTTCCTTGCCAAAAGGGCAGCAAGAATACAATAGTACAGAGCCCAATTGTGGATTAACAAAAAGCGGCGTAAGAAATGAACTAAATACACGGGAGAGGAGCCAAATGGTGTCATACTGGAGGAATACGCCAGGCATAAGGCAAGCAACACAGTCCGTCACCATATCGATAGATAACTCTGAATTGTTTCTTGATTTAAACAGGAACGACTTAAGAATAGGCACAGGACTTTTCACAGTGCACTCCCCAGTAAGGTATGAAGACGGGAAAGGCAGGCAGTGAAAACTACAGATTAGTGAAGGATATCGTCGTTATTTTCTGATACTCGTATGTAATCGTTACTTTTGGGTCCACTATTTGTTACTTTGTATTCGTTCCAGAGTAACTAATAAGGATTTGATCGTTCCATAGGCCCGATACCAATATCATGTATCTAATTTGCATAGTAGACATTACCGTATACCGATATGTTGCGCGCCGCCGTTTCCACTAACATTAACGTAGCTATTGTACAGATTCCTTATTTCCCATAAACTAACCATAGAGTTGCTAAGTGCCAAGATGCCAGTGGCCCCCATGATAAGTGGACAATCAAAAACAATATGCTAACAGTGAGTATCCTCTTTTCATCAACACAAATAAGTGCAATGTGTGAAGTGCTATTCTTTTTATTTACAGTATTTAATCTTTTATTTACAGAGAAACCCACACGAATACGGTCGGTTTAGCATTTCCTTGCTTATTTGGTGTTTCGAAAATATTACATTCTACAGAAAAATATACAATCATCAAATAAACAAAATAAAAATGTGAAAGTTCTCCAACTTTAAGAGAATGTTCTCATAGCGATTTTAGAAGATATATTTTTTATAAACTCCTTGTTTTCTGATTGGAACCTGCGGCATGCTCTTTGTCAAAAAGACTCACAAATCAGATATCCTGAGGTATTTGAAGGCACTAAAATGATTTAACTCAAATACTTGATCATGCTCATTAGTGTCTAACAATGCTGCTGTCTGGTCGTCGCAACCATGACTCTCTATCTCCAGCAGCTCTTTTAATTTCCATTTGATTGTAGATTACACACTTCTCCAATTGTGCCAGTTTTTTCTGAAAGTTTTCCCTTGGTCAGGCATTTCCCCTTTTTAAGTGTGTGTCGTTTAAATAATGTTGTCAGCAAGTCGATTAGTCATAAGGATCCAAATAATTGACACTGTACCAATAATTGATTTTTCCTTTTTTTTTAGTGAATTCTCGTAGAAAAAGGTGGAACCACCCCAGGAGCATACCCTTTCAACAATTTTTTTAATTGGTCCACAATTGACGAAAATGTCGGTGAACATATATAAGAAAAAGTTTAAATGGTCCCTATTTCCCTAAGATCCTATCATCACATCCTGACTTGGTGAAAATTGGACCACCTCAGGAGTATACCTTTTCAAACAAAAGGTTCCTTTTAAGAATCGGTCCACAATCGACGAAGGTATCGGTGAACATAGCTACATAAAAAATACATACCGACAAACATAGAACCTCCTCTTTTTTGTGGTCGGTTAAAAATTCACTAATGGGGAGACACCGGCTTTTTAATTTTGGAAAAGTTTCATAAAATGACCTCGAACTAAGCCTTCTAGAACCCACATCCAGGATGAGTTTCAACTTTTATGTTTACACACACACACACACACACACACACACACACACACACACACACACACACACACACACACACACACACACACACACACACACACACACACACACACACATATATATATATATATATATATATATATATATATATATATATATATATATATATATATATATATATATATACTCGTGGTCCGTTTTTTCCTGAAGACTTATGTTATAATTTACTGGGTTTAGATTCGTGGAAACTTGCTCAGTTTTAGACAAAACTAAAACAACATTTGTGTTTTTGATTCAACGACGTTATATATTACAATGATGTAAAGGGAAGCCACTCTCTAATGCCTTTTTCAGTGTTTACAGATCGCAACCGTAAATGTGGAATATACTGTTTTTGTACACTGTTAATTGATTATTATAGAATAAAATAAAGAAATAAAAAAACATGAGGAATCCGCGCATGAGGCGGCGTAACGTCGTCGAATCAAAAATACAAATGTTGTTTTCATCTGTATTTTTGAGTTATTTAAATTTGAAGCATTCAATAAAAATTCACTACCATAACGCACTTGCTGCGTCCCGAATTTTTTTATTTCCGATATTTCACTGGTGGTAACTTTTAGTTGGCACACCTGTATATAAACAACTAATTGGGGATATAAATCCTTGGATAACGAGGAGGCATGGGGAGATAGGGTATCATCTCACCCAATTTATATCAGGACATGGACGCTTACCGGCATCGATTTTAAATTGTTAACAGTGAAGACTGTATTTAATGCGGGGAACATGACACTTCATACCGTATTGATATTCAGTAAATGGTATTTGGTACTGAGAAAGGCTATACATAAGATTGGTGGATAACTGACTATCGAAAACACAGTAAAGCATATGTTAGACAGCGAAGGTAAGTGGAAACTTATTGAGCAGATCATCGCAAAGATACAGAAAAGTTAAGAAGACGAATAGAGGGGTACGTGGATTATAAAAGAGTGAAGAAATATCACAGGATATATAAAGACAGAAAAGGTTTTTCTAAGAAAATTCACTAAAACGAGGAAGAAGTTGGTCTGAATAAATACCAGGCCTGCTTCGCATATGGGTGTTTTCAGACATTATGAAACAAGAGGAAGAAGCATATATATATATATATATATATATATATATATATATATATATATATATATATATATATATATATAGGTGTATATATATATATATATATATATATATATATATATATATATATATATATATATATATATATATATATATATATATATATATATATATATATTAGAGCAAGACGAAAGTGGAGTGAAGCAACCCGAAAGGTGATTCCGCTGCACAACCACGAAAAGAAAGGGGATGTTTATTGGGTAGTTCTCACCTGGAAGAAGATGTACTCCTACCTATCTGGAAGGCACTAGACCTGTGAAATAAGCCAGGCACTGTCCTGCGCAAAAGCAATCAACTTCGCCACAGAGAAAAAAATATATAAAATGTATAAGTGTCTCATGTAGGATTAATGCTGGTTAAGTTTGTGATTTTATGTGACATTAGTCGCATAGTCTAGGTATATTAGTTTCTTTTATAGCAAATTTGCTAAATAAAGTTCCTATTATTATGACCATTATCTGAACGGTTTTAACAATTCCTCAAAGGGGAGCACTTACTCATCCCAGGTGTTTCAGATACCAGGGAAACTAGGCTCAGATGGAGTATTTACCAAGTTATCGGGTCCCGAAGGACAATGTGACACATCCTCATTTCCAAGGGATCACCGCACGGTGTGAGGAGTTGCAAGTATTACCGCCTTCTGCATAACCTTACAAAGCTGCTCTCCAAGGCCCAGTCTCTTAAAGTTCTCTCGAAGAGTCCTAGGAACCACACCAGTTGACGACATCACTATTGGAATCACTTGGACACTATCTGCCCCACACTGCCTCTTTACTTGTATCTCGAGGTCTCTGTACTTAACGATCTTATGGTTGTACGTTATCCCTGGATTATTAGTATTCGGAGTGGCCACATCATTCAGCGTCACTTGGTTGCGGGACCTATCCACTATTATTATATCTGGTCTGTTGTGGGCAACTCGTTGGTATGTGAGCACGGTCCTATCCCAGTAGAACCTGTATCCTGAGTTCTCTAGAAGATGTTCGGGAGTGTCTCTAGAGTAGGGCACTTACTAAGATTTAAAAGTCAGTGGTTTCAGTCACAGTTTGAGAGCCAGTTATTTGATGAAGTATTTTCGCAACAGCGTCGCGCCTCTCTTTATAGTCTGTTGCAGCAAACGCTTGACATTCTGCAGTGACGTGCTGGATACTCTGTGTTGACTGACACTCAAATCTACACTCACTCATCTTGGACCGATTTATTTCCAAATATATACTTCAGGTAGTTTCTTGTTCGGATGACCTGTTCTTGTATGGCCAGAAAAACGCCACTGTCTCTGGAAACATCTGCCGAACTCGAATCAGCAGTTCGGTCTCATTCAGATGTCGCCCATGAAGAGGCTTCTACAACCAAAATTGAAGCTTGTCCTGATCAGTCCGATGGTGACTTTGTATTTCACTTTCTTTTAAATGTAGCCACCTGGAATCATCTGACATATGGCATGGCACGGTGTTGTTCAGAAGTAACAGCCCGCTGGTGGAAATATGTAAGTAGGTTCAGTATCTGCTGCTCCAACTATTTACCAATATCTAACACTCCTCTTCCACCTTGCCGTCTAGGTAAGGTTATTCGTTCGATAGCACTACGGGGGTAATGTTTCTTGGATTTTATTAGGAGTGTTCGCATTTTCCGTTGTATATTTTCGTCGTTTGATTTGCTCCAGTTTACAATCCCAAATGAATAGATAAGTGCAGAAAATGCATGTATGTATTAAGAGCCTTAGTCAGGTTCCTGCTGTTGAGATGTGCTAACACAAACTGCTTTACTCGTTTCGTAAACTCATTTGTCAGATCGTTTTTCATTACTGGGTGGTTTATTTCTCTCGCTTACTGTATTCCCAGTTATTTTTTAACACCCATCTACATCCATCGAGGTAATTTTCTGGCCATTCTGCATTTCATATACACTTAGTTGTATCTTCCCTAGAGTATACATAAGGTGCGACATTTGTCAATCCAAAAGTGCATGTCAGTATCTCTGGAAAACTCTCCCACGATTTTATGGAGTTGTTACAGCCAGTTCTTTTTGGATGCCATTAGCTTAATATCATCTAAATACAGCAGATGATTCAGCCTCATTTGCTTCCCGCTATCGCTTTTTACACCGAAGCACTATCTGTTAGAGTTCAAGCGGTTTGATTGTGGATTCAACGCGGGGCAGAACCACAATGGGCTTAGCGTGTCGCCTATATACCTCTTCTAATTGGTATCGCGCTGATTAAGATGTTATCACCCGTTTGTATCCGTAACCTAGTTTTTTCTCCAGGTATACTTTATTTGTTCAAGGTACCTTAGGATATAGGTATCGATCTTCTAGGTCTTTAGCACACTTATAAGTCATTCGTGTGGAACTGAACCAAATGCTTTTTTGTAATTCACGTAGGTAGCAAAGAGATTTATTCGTTCGTTATAAGCTTGATTGAACACAACCAAATCAACTCTAAGCTGTTCCTTGCATCCCATAGATCCTTTAGCACAACCTTTTTGCTGAATCGCATTTATATTCTTTCGTTCGAAGTGCGCTTATAGGCGTTTTCAAGGCAGGATGTGATCAACTTATATACGGTCAGAAGACAAGTTATTGATCGGTATCTGCCGGGGTGTGTAGAATACTGCTGGTCATTTGGCGGAAGATACGTATCTCCTTGTGTGAAAAACAATGGCATCTTCTATTGGTCAAGTATAACATCATTTAACACCGCCAATAGATGATGCGTACAACTAAAATTCTTAAGACAATAGTTTTGTACGCCATCAGTTCCTGGTGCCTTCCAATTATGAAGCGCTTTATTAACCTAGGAGTCTTCATCTGTCGTAAATGGCTCATGAAGCATCTGTTTATAACTCTTCCAAGCTGGGTGTTCTTCGCTAACCCAGCTTATTATTATTACTATTATCCATTTCTGAAAGTTTATGAGGAAGTTTAAAAAAATGTCCACACTGGGCGCCCTTGCCCTTACACAGATAGGAGAACAACTAAAATTGTGCTAGAAGAGCTGAGACAAGAAAGATGCTTCTTGAAAGAAACTGAAAGGAGAGTGGAAAAACTTGTTGAATACATTCTAAGACGTAATAATGTTGTGACAACATTATCTAAAAGAATTAAATTAAGGTAACGTATATTGTTCGCCAGATTATCTTCATTCCAGGCAGTGTAACATTTATCTAAGCAATAGTCCTTTTCTTCAAACAAAGTTCATCAAATCTCAATATACTTTAGAACTTAAGACTTGATTCTTATCTGATTGCATGCCAGCGTTATATGTAAATTTCATTACACTAATATTTATACGTCTCGCAAGACATAGATTTGCATCCAGTAATTGTCCCGAGAGCCACTAGTAATAACCCTAACTCTATTACTCTATGTAATTGTAACTTAAAGTTGATTAAACAATTCACTAGTACCTCCCAGGCAAATTCTAACTTCTAAAACACGTCCGTAGTTTTAATTGCATTGTAAAATACAGTCTATTATGTGTTATTACTCACCAACAATGCGTCTCCAGTTTCAAGCGAGTTATTGTGCAATTTCATTACTTGTATCAGACCTGAAAAGAGACACTAAAATTAGCAATCAACAACACTAACTAGTTTTACGTTTTTGTACACAATAGGGGCATGAATAAACTATATGTATACCTATTAACTTGTTTATGAGAATTACATGTCTAATTTTAAAAACTATTATTATTTCTAGTAAAAGCAAGCAGCTAATAGTTTTAGTGATTCTCCTTGTGAAAATTCACCACTAATAGAGAAGTCACTATGGTGAGACTTTTGGAAAATATCTTCAAATGGGAGCGAGGTGACGCTTCTAGAACCCATATTTAGGATCCATTGATATTTTAAATGTTCATATACAATGTGGAACAGCCAAATAGAATAAATTATGTAATATCTCAATTATTGTGCATATTTATGAAAAATCCCGAGACACAACATTTTTACATACAGACTTGGAGACTACTTCTCTGGCTTCACTGTTGGTTTTCGTTGGTAGAGGACGTAGCCAGCGCGTAAGATAACTGGGGCAAGTGGCCCTTACGAATTCTGGATGTTATAGGATGTTCTTGGACGTTTCTGTGACTATAGTTTCGCTGCTTTCTCAGACAGATTAAAATTGAATTAGTACGAAATCATGACAACTACAAATAAAGATCTGTTGCTATGTTATGATATGATGTTTTGATCAAAAAATGTATCAAAATGAAAAAAAATAATGAAACACAGATGACAGATGAGGCTTTCAAAATGTCTACGTGATGTATGTTAATATTTAGCATAAAAATAGAACTAGCCTATAATAACTATGATAACAGTTACAACAATAAAATAACTAAACAATAACAGTATAAAAGCAGTCTCTATACAACGAAAATATCGACATACATCAACTCATTATCTTATAACAACTTTTTTGAAAGAATAGTTAAATTTATTTTCTTTGACTTATTTAATTAGAAAGAAGAATATCCAAGAAAGGGGAATTCATTAAATCAGTTTGCTCGTTTAAAACAAGGTAGCTATTGTCGTGTGTGTGCTTTTTGACTTTCAAAGCTTCAAAAAAGTCTAGCTTATGCTGTCATTATAAAAATGTTGTAGTTGTATGCGGTTATTTACTGTAGGTCTATGTTCGGTATCAATAATATGTTTTGCAAATGTAGATTTGTCAGAGTGGTTATTTCTAAATGCAGAAATATGTTCTTTGTATCGGGGGTTAAAATTTCTAGAAGTTTGACCTATGTAGATTGCCTTACAATGTGTACAAGCTAATTTATAAACTCCAGCTTTGGCAGGAAACAAGATTTTTCTTTAGCGTTAAATAGTTAATCACGCGTCGTGTTGTAAGATTTAAAAGCTACCTTTGTATTTGTACAGGTATTTAGAAATTTTGAAATGTTTTCTGAAATGGTTCCAAAATAAGTTATCGAAACGTATCTGTTGTCTTCTTTGTCTCTAATATTTGGATAAATTAAATTAATCGCTAATTTGTATTCTTTTCTCTCGATCATTTTATCTATTATTTTAACAGAGTAGCCATTATTAAATGCTGTTTGCTTAACTATTGAAATTTCTTTTTCAAAATTGTTTCGTGATATAGGTATTGAAAATGCACGAGGTATCATAGAATTGTAGGCTGACAGCTTTTGTGAAAAAGGGTGACATGAATCGTATGGTATGGTTGTGTCAGTGTAAGTTGGTTTCCTATATATTGAAAAGTCAAATGAATTATTTTTTAACTTTCTAATTGTTAAGTCTAAAAAATGTATATAACTGTTAGCTTCTTCTTCTAAAGTAAACTTAATATTTGTGTGAAAGTTATTAATAAAATTCATTTAATTCTGTATGACTACCTTGAAAACATGTTAAAATATCATCTACTTATCTGTACCAAAAGACAATATTTTGCGAAAGTTCTGTCAGCCTACCATTCTATGATACATTTTTTGAAGCTTTTGAAGTCAAAAAGCACACACACGACAATAGCTACCTTGTTTTAAACGAGCAAACTGATTTAATGAATTCCCCTTTCTTGGATATTCTTCTTTCTAATTAAATAAGTCAAAGAAAATTAATTTAACTATTCTTTCAAAAAAGTGGTAATAAGATGAGTTGATGTATGTCGATATTTTCGTTGTATAGAGACTGCTTTTATACTGTTATTGTTTAGTTATTTTATTGTTGTAACTGTTATCATAGTTATTATAGGCTAGTTCTATTTTTATGTCAAATATTGACATACATCACGTAGACTTATCTGTCATCTGTGTTTCATTTTTTATTTTCATTTTGATAAATTATTTGATCAAAACATCATGTCAAAGCATAGCAAAAGATCCTTATTTGTAGTTGTCATGATTTCGTACTAATTCAATTTTAATCTGTCTGAGAATGCTGTCCAGCAGCGAAACTATAGTCACAGAAACGTTGAAAAGCATCCTAGAACATCCAGATTTCGTAAGGGCCACTTGCTCCAGTTAGCTTACGCGCTGGCTACCTCCTTCACCAACGAAAACCAACAGTGAAGCCAGAGAAGTAGTCTCCAAGTATGTATGTAGTATGGACAAGTTTCACCAAGTAAGGGCAACAACAATCAATGAATACAACATTTTTAGTTTAAAAAATGACATATTGTAACGTGAAAAATTGACCCTTACATTTAACCCCAACTCGAGTGACAGTTGCGACCCCCAAAATGTGTAAAGAGGAAGGCTTGTAATTACTCATTTGAAAGATCTCTTCATCCCCTCCATAGAAATGGTATAGTATTAAAATTCCAACAAAAAAAAAGAATTTTATCTGAGTGCCAAACTTTGCTAAAACACCCTAAAAAATTAATAATTTCTCGTCCTTGATAATACGAAAGCAAGCAAAACCAGTTTTACTGTCCGTTTTAGATGGTATCAATTAAAAGAAGGCATAAAACTTATCAACTTTCTTTATAGTTGGCAATGTTATTTTGTTTAAAACGCCTCAGCTACTCGCTGTGTGATTGTAACCGCATGACAGAAATTTTCAGTGATTCACCGTAATTCAGTAAGATGGTTTATTTAAGAAAAATGCATAAACGTTCTCTAAATGATTGGTTACGGAGATAACACATGATCGTAGATCAAAGTTACTCGCCTGTTTCAACCAGAGTCTGTAGATAGGGAGAGTGGCACCTATTCACACTAATCCGCCATGTTGTATCTTATGACCCGGGACTTTCAACTTGATTGTGATCTTTATTAACTCGATAATGGCTGAACAGATTCACAAGAGGCTTTCACCAACGTGTTTAGCATTACAAAGGTCAAGATACCATGCAATAATGCAGAACGTAGCATACCCAAAATAATAAAGAAAACAATGACAGCAAAGTTAAGGCGACTTTTGCCTTCCAACGGAAACGCAGGGAAATCCTTAAGCGATGGAAAAAGTGCCATAAAATAGGTTTGTAGAGAACTTAATTTCAAATTTGGCACGTACCTTCCCTTTCTAAGTGTCTTGGATAAGCTCGTTAGTCAGTTATTATTTTTTGAGTTATCGGTGTGATATATATATATATATATATATATATATATATATATATATATATATATATATATATATATATATATATATATATATATATATATATAAATTGAAAGTGACCCCGGATATGGATTCTAGGAACCCTAGTTCGCGCTCATTTGTAAAACTTTTTCAAAATTCAAAAGTCGAGATCGCTCCTAGAGTGAATTTTTTCTACAAAAATTCACTAATAACGCGTTTCCATGGAGACTTGACATATAAATTGAGAATTTTTTTTTGTATATCAACCTAATAAATCATAATTCTGTAGCCGAAACAGCGAGTCAAAATTTTTTCTGCACCTACTTTTTTGACACGGTTTCGAATTTTATAAAAAATTACACCACCCGTTTAAAAATCCAAAGTTACCCCACGTCCCCCAAAATAAAAAGACAGAATAACTGCCAAAAATATGTTTAAATATGTCTTGTCTCCCTATTAGGTACCTACTTCACCAAAATTTCACAAAAATAATTCAACCGTTTTCGAGATTGTTCCCGTATAAAAAACTCCCCTGTGTATAACGAAAACCAGTGATTGATATACCGTCACCTAGCAAAGACAACTTCAAGCCTTACTTTACATATTAATTTTGCCAAATTTATTGACAATTGCAAAATCAACCATTTTCATAGTTCCCTGTCCACATGTAGGAGACACTGAAAACAACTCCTGCTGATCGAAAAATTCAGTGAAACTGTAGTCTCAGTCTTTTTTTTTCCTAGATGTTCAAAACTACACACTATTTTTTCTTCTACGTAATATTGTTGCTCCTTTCCCTTGTATGTTGGATGATATAAAGAATTAAACGTCATGTGAATATTTTAGACAAGGTTGCAGAACAGAACCCCAGGTATGATATATTCTCATGGAATTCGCGGTTTGTTTTAATTGTCTGCCGCTGAAGTAGCAACCACTTCCCTTACATTATGGTTATTATTGTTAAAGGCGAATTGACGTATGTTGGTATCAATTTGCGTATAAAACAGATGGGCCGAAAATTCGTGGACAATGCACTAAGTGAAGAGTGGAACGTGTAATGAGCACCAATAATTACCCTTGGAGAACCGAAATCACCACATCACATTTAAAGACTTGACAATCGTTTCACTAACACAGTTAACGTCATCAAAGGAAAAAATATTCTGAGATTTTCATCCCCTGATGACGCTAACCTCGCTAGTGAAACGATTGTCAATTTTTTATATGTATAGTGATGGTTTGGGTTGTCCAAGTGCAGTTTTCGTCAACAGTTACAAATTAGTAATCGCGTAGAGATCAAAACGCGGTTCTCCTCTTGATCGTCGCTCTTAGCATTCGTAGAACCAACCTTGCAGTTTTTTTTCATATCAAGTTTTCATAACATAAACATATTGTATACTGTAAGCTTCCTTCTGTTATCTCCTAATCATACTGTATCAACCATACACTTTATCAACATGGCGTTAGGTAGCGACTGCTATGGAGGGATCACTAGCACATTCATCCCCCCAAAAAATCCCACCACATCTGAATTTCAAATGCCAGCGTTAGACTACCCAATGAGGTACGGCAGTTTCCTACAAAAGTTTTTGCCAAGCTTTTTTGAACTCTAACTGGACTCAGACTTTTTGTGGGTATTTAATCACACGTCTCCGATCGACTCTATTACGTGTAATTATTTCACTTAAAGCTGTGCAGCTTGATTACTATCAGACTTAGAAATGTTATACTTTGGCATCCAGCACTCAAATGGCCAAATATGATAACTATGGAATACTTATAAATTGGTGAGGGCATAATATTATGATCTGCCCTGATCCGCACAAAACGTGTAGTTCTTGCCTACGCTAATTGATAATAAACGAGGTCTGGCCGTAAGAGCTGTTGTTTTGTTTTGGCGGGAACATGAGCCTAAAAAAGCCTAATATAGAGTAACGAGTTGTAGAATTTCACATAAAACTTGAAAAACCATACTGAAACGTATATTTTATCAAAAGAAGTGTATGGCTATAGATATTTTTCGGCAATGCGAATTTTTGAGTAATTTAAGCATTTCCAAGATAGCTGAGAAGACGTTGATGACGACTCACGCTCGGTTTGCCCTCCCACGTCAAAAACGAATGAAAATATTGAAAAAGTCGGTAATCTGAGTTGGCTAACTATTCCTGCTAATGACAAAACTGTAGAAATCGACAAAGAATGTGTAAGGAAAAAGGATGCCTCGAATGCTCGCGATTAAAGAAGCTCGCGAAAATATTTGTACTGACACTTTGAATGCCATTGGAAATGACCCAAAAGAGTGATAGCATCTGACGAATCTTAGTTTTTCACTTGTACCCTGAAACAAAGAGCCAATCCATGTAATTGAAGAGCCTAACTTTATCGAAAGTTAAAAAGCTCGAATGAGCAAATCAAGATTCAAAGCGATGATTGATTTTTTGATATTTACTGATTGATTGATTGTTTGATTGATTGATTGATGTCTCTTGAAAATGTCTTCATGGAGTACCTACAATTGTTAAACAATTATAAAAGAGTCTTATTCACATATAAAGCTATGGAACTTACGTTGACCGAAACAAAGCGAAGAAGAGAATAGTGCAAAAACATACCGCAATGACTATCTCAGTCAAAAGTTCACAAAACGTTAGTAATCTCAGGTGGAAGCACTACTGGTAACTGAACGTAAGAAAATAGTCAAACTTGAGCTCCTGAAGAACAAACTATTTTTCAACATTAGTACCTTGAAGTTCTTGCTCAACTTCGTGGAAGAATAAGAATAAAGCGATGCGAATTGTTGAAGAACAAGTCATGGGCTCTCCATCAAGACAACGCGCCGGATTATTCTGCGTTGTCTGTCAAGACCTTTCTAGCCTAGTACATCCCAGTGTTAAAACATCCACATCACCTTTAACCGTGTGAGTTTTAGTTGTTAGAGACCGTAATGCATACACTTATTGTAGAATTTTTATTTTTGTAAATATATTTATATATATATATATATATATATATATATATATATATATATATATATATATATATATATATATATATATATATATATATATATATATATGTATATATATGTATATATATACATATATATATATATATATATATATATATATATATATATATATATATATATATATATATATATATATATATATATATATATATATACAGGGTAGCCTATTATTTTGGGATTCCTAGATATCTCCTAAGCTATTCAAGTTATCAAAAAAATTTAAAAACAAAGGTTGCTTTGTTTTTGAAGGTGTATAACATAAAATTATTTTAAACTATACAGCATGTCCCACAAGTCACCGGCAGCATGCAACTTTGATATTTTAAATCAAACACCCTATATATTATTACATATTTAGATCCTACGTAAAATTTCTATGTTACTTTATCTAAGGTGCTATATGTCATACATCAATAGTTTTTGAGTTATTCAATTTTTGCAAAAAATTTTGACACTTGCACAGGTTTGCAAAAAACCTAATACTTCCACTGCAAACAAAGATATCAAGATGTTTCTTGTTGTAAGGTTAAGTTTAATATTGTTTAACTACGGATAAAATGTTATACTTCGATTTCCAATATACAGGGTGTTTATCTAGACTGTTCGCTTTGTCATATTTCAGACGCTAAAAACTTATTTTTTTCAAATGAAACCCTGTATTTTTTTCTGACTCTTATAGAGAATTCAATCCTGCATCGATCTACGGTGCATACTATACACCTATTACATATAGTTTTGAGGTTAGAATCAACTCTTTATTTTATTGGGTGGAATTAAATAATCTCCAATCAATTAGTAGGTTTTGACATTGTTTCGTAAATTTATTATTATTATTATTATGATTATGATTATTATTATTATTATTAGGTAACTCAATGCCTGGTAGGCCTGTTTTAGTAAACAAGCTTATGAACTTACCTTTTATTAAGGAAAGCTCAATTGAAAAAGATGGTATAAAATATCGTATTCTCGGAGTAATACATATATGATACAAAACTACTATATTAGATTGTCTACAAGTATTCTATTAAATATGTTAAACAATTAAATATGGAGTTTACGCGAAAATATCATTCATGAATAAATTATTTAAACTAGTAAACACTGTAATAATTTAATAATAGTCAATATGATAATGTAATATTCAACAACAAAATTATTAATGAAAGGCTCAAATGCATTTCCATTATGCTGTACACCAAGATTTAATCTCTTTATGAAATTGCATCCTACATTCGACAACATTTCTGCAGTCACTAGCAAAAAGGTATTGCTTATGCGCTGGTACCTGTCTTCTCGTGTTGTTACAGGTATATTATAAACAGTATTTTTCAGAAAACCCCAAAGAAAAAAGTCTAATTTACTAATATCAGGTGATCTCGCCAGCCACAGAGTCGTACCTCCTCGGCCAATCCATTTATTTGGGTACTTTTAATTTAGGAATTGAATAATGGGTCCAGTGAAATGCACTGGAGCCCCATCATGCTGAAATCACATGTCTCGCCTTATTTCCAAAGGAATCTCTTCTACCAGATAGGGAGGAATAGTTCTTAATAATTCTAAATACTGGGCACAAGTAAGACGTTACTCAAAGAAGTGTGGTCCAATAAGGTAGTGCTAAAAAATACCAGCCCATACATTTATGGTACATCTATGCTGGTTATCAATTGCCAGTGTTACGTGGGGATTTTCTGTTGCATAATGATGATACGTGTGTATATTTAATAAACCATTGCTATGAAATGTACATTCGTCAGTGAATAATACTTTATCAAAGAAACTGACATTTGTATTCACTTTTTGGAGTGCCCAAAGAGTAAATGTAACCTTTAGCTGGTGATCCTGATCACTTAAATATTGGGTGACACATATTCGGTAGGATGATACTTGTTCGTTTTAATTATTCTTTGTACCGATGTCTAAGTACTCACTCACATCCTTGGCGCTTCTTTGAGGTTCTTCTTTTACAGCCAGAAATACATCTTCCTGTACAGCTTCACTTAATACATGATTAGTTCCTTTATGTTTATTGTAAGAAACGCTACCGATTTCCTCAAATATTTGCTTCCACTCTTGAAATTCAGTTTTTCTTAACGATCTTCTTTCTGGATACCGCTCTCTCTAAACCCTTGAAGTCAGAAAACAGTTTATGTGGTACTCTCTTAATATAAACACCATATCTGCAAGCTCTTCTTTACTGAAATTCTTTTTAATATGCACGCGTACTTAATTACAATTAACAACACAAGTACTTTTTGTCAGTTTATAGCTTCTGTCAGAATATTTTAATTGTGTCATAGTGTCATAGCCTACCTATTATGATTTATTAATTCATTTACAAGCCATCTATCTTTTTCAGTTGACCTTTCCTTAATCAAAAGTAATAGGCCTTCGAGGCATTTTGTTATCCAATAAAACGACGGAAAATCTAGTAAATAAACTATTCACATTGTAATGTTATTTTTTTGCTAAATTTTATGCAACTCCTATAAGACACATACAATATCTTAAGATCTTCTTTGCTGTTATAGATTGTTATTAAAACCTGTTTGACCTGAAAGAGTAAGTTATTGCAAGTTAAACTATCTATAAGAATATATTTTGATAGTATTTGTTTGCCAAATTGATTAAACAATGTCAAAGCCTACTAATTAATTAGAGACTCTATTTAATTCGACACAATAAAATAAAGAGTTGATTCTAACCTTAAAACTATACGTAATAAGTATATAGTATGCACCACAAATCGCTGCAGAATTGAATTCTCTATAAAATTCACAGAAAATATATAGGGTGTTTCATTTGAATAAAATAAGTTTTGAACGTGTGAAATATGTCAAAGTGAACAGTCTAGATAAACAGCTTGTATATTGCAAATCTAAGTATAACATTTTACCTGTAGTTAAGGAATATTATGCTTAAGCTTACAACAAGAAACATCTTGATATCTTTGTTTGTAGAGGAAGTACTCGGTTTTTTACAAACCTGTGCAAGTGTCAAAATTTTTTGAAAAAAATGAATAACTCAAAAACTATTGATTTATGACATACACTAGCTTATATAAGGTAACATTAAAATGTTACGTAGGATCTAAATATGTAATAATATATAGGGTGTTTTATTTAAAATATCAAGTTGCATGCCGGTGACTTGTGGGACATGCTGTATAGTTTAAAATAATTTTATGTTATACATCTTCAAAAACAAAGCAACCTTTGTTTTTAAATATTTTTGATAACTTGAATAGCTTAGGAGATATCTAAGAATACCAGAATAATTGGCTACCCTGTGTATATATATATATATATATATATATATATATATATATATATATATATATATATATATATATATATATATACTTTACAACAAGTCATCGTATTACTTTATTATATAAAACCGAGTTAAAGTATATTTACATAAATGTTCAAACATAAATACAAAACATTTACAAGCAATCTCGCCTAACGCTGTGGTGCCAGAAAAAGAATTTGCGTCTCAGCGCTACTAATATCAGTAATTAAACTGCGATTACCCTTGATTAATGAGTTCGGTTTTGTTATCTTTTAGTCTTTCTTGTGTCTCATTTAAACAAAACACAATCAAATCAAATGTTTGTGAGGCAAAAAGTGTGGGTTTTCTTAAAATTTGATAATTCTAAGATCAACAACCGTTAAACCCAATTTGCTAAATTGCCTCCTTTAGCAACCATTTTCGAAAAAAAAATCGTCCCACGTTGAGATTTCTATTGTAAAGACTGGGAACATTCCTGTACATAAGGATAAGCTGTCTTCCTATATCTAAGCCGTCGGACGTTGGAACAGACGCAACTGAATTCTTCAGAAGAGATTTACAGATAAGCTAAAATACATACTTATTGACTGAACAATAAAAGAGGTATTTACTTTGCGAAACTTGGTTTGCGCCAAAAATTACTTGAATTATTTAAATAATCATAGAGCAATAATTTCTGTAAGATGAGTGGCTGGTTGCAAATAAAAGCAAAAGAATACACTTCTATTTGGACTGTATCAGTACTGCATAATGTATTTAATAAGTAATTTAGAAATATTAAAAGTCGGGACGCAGCAAGTACATTATAGTTGTGAATTTTCATAGAAATGATCTGGCACCAAATAGTTTTTATAACTTTTTCTTCTTGTAACTTAGAGATATAAATTTTGGTGTACAGTTCACTTTTTACATTGCAAACCCACCTACCAAATTTGGTTACCATACCTTTTTATTTTTTGAAATAAAAATTATTTCCAAAGATAACAAAAAAAATCCCGAAAACCTGGTCCAATTTTCCTGGCGAACCAACTTATCCAAGTCACTTAGAAAAGGTAGTTGGGTGCCAAAAGAGCTTCGGCAATTCTGTTTTTTCGAGCAAGAACCAAAACTTTACAGCCGCGCGCTGTTTACAAGAATCAGCCATTGCAAAAACGAGAACACAAAACACTAAAAAATTCACATAAGCAGAGTGGTACCTTCTTTAGCGACGGCGCTAGGCTTACTGGCTCTATACGCTCCTAACCGCAGAATGCTGTATTAGTGACTGTTTTTATTCCAATTTTAAAGGCCGAGATGAATTTCTTTTCAGAAATACCGTTAAAAATTATCATTTGATAAAGATCGTAAAACCAAAATACTGTGTTGATAGGCATTACATTTTATGAAGTTTAACGACGCTATATTGATGTTTAGCTAACTTGGAAAGTCTCCAGTAAGCAAATTCACCCCACTGGTTATGAGCACAACTATGAAGTCTTATTAATAAACTATGAAAGTTTGAGATCCTTAAGTGGGATGATGACAAAGCTGTGCATTATAAAGTTATAAGGTATTTATTTTTAAGAGGAATGATACAGTAGAAACCTGACCTGACCTGAGCTGACCATACCTGACCTGACCTTTGTCAGTCATCAATGAGTTGAGAAATTCAAAACAAGACGACCAAATGTCAAATATAAAAGACCCACTTACTGTCGCCACACAATAATTGATCTTAGAAGAGGAACCAACTTGGCTGAAACGTATAGCAGACACACTGCACATTTTCTATGAATGTGTGTTTTACATTGCACATTAAAACTTGTAAATGAGAAAGTTTTCTGCAAATGCTCGAACGCTGATCATAAATACGCTCATTTGACAATCTCAAAGAAAATAGCCACTGTTCTAAAGAAAACTCTTCAAAATGTTTAACTCTACCCCTATAATCAAAATACTTCAGAGCAATCAAAAGGGTGGAAGCATTATGGTTATCGACGACCCAAAACTTTCGTGTTTAAAAGTTGGCCGGTAAGATACTTCCTTTGCTTCTTGAGACAAATATGGGATATTTATGCTTCATTTTCTGGAATAAGGTATAACTGCTACAAAATAATACTGTGGTACCTTTCTAATCAAAAAATGGTACCTAAGACGCCGTAAAAACCGATTAAACCTGTGCGCCCTTTTTGCAAGACAACGCTTCTGCACACAAATTGTTTATTGCACAACAACAAAATCATATAATCAATTTTGGGCTGGTTTACCACCCACCCTGTTTTCAGGATTTACCAGCAGCTGACTATTATTTGTTTTCAATGCTTAAAAAACATGGTAAGCAAAAAACAGACGATTTTCTGCAGGCAAGTTATAGGTATAATTCGCCGTTGAAGAATGGTTCAAAATCGAGAAAAAGATGTTCTTGGACAAGTTTAAAATTGATTTATGAACGTTCTACTAAAAGTGTAGGTCTTAGGGAGCTGAGTTTGCATAAATAAAATTAGATTTAAGGAAATATTATTGTGTTTTATATTGTAGACTAAATGTTTTCAATGCCATCTCGTATCTATAAAAGGAATTTTTAGTCCTAAAATACAATACTAATAAAGTATACACAAACTATAAATTCGTGCTCTATACTGTAGAGATTTATCGTATAGTCAATTGATTTTTCAGTCAACGAAGCAAAAATCTAAATAGCAAATTAACGTCGAGTGTCTAGTGACCTATTTGGCAAACGATGGTAAGTGCATACAGTAGCTTTATGAAATAGCGTCAATAACATATAAATTATTCCCACAGACTGTTTAATTTCAGCATTAAATAGGTCGATTAACACAATATTGGATGAACACAGAACTGTATGTACAGATGATAAACGAACATGTCGTAAGCAGAACTACGTTATATAATACTAATACGCTGTAACAGAACAACAGTGAGTTTATCTTTTACGTCTTTCGTGGTAAACATTAAAAGTCTGGACGCAGCAAGTGCGTTATGGAAGAGCATTTTCATAAAAATGTTTTCAATAGCAAATATGTTTCTTTAATGCAAGCAGGTATCAATTTGGTCACCGGTATAACTTATATAGTAGAAACAATGTACCATATTTTATAAAAAGAACTTGTTTGAAAATGTACAAAAATTTTCCGAATATAAACTTAAAACGTTTCCGAGAAAACTCGTTTCCTAACTGACGAACTTTAGGTTAATAGCATATTGCGTTATTAAATTTTGAAGCGTTTAATGAAAATTCGCTACCATAACGCACCTGCTGCATCCAGAATTTCTTTTCTTACAAACATGCATCATATTTCGATGAAAAATGCAAAAATGCAATAAGGAATGTTAAAAAAAATTGTAGGTATCACCAACGATTTATGGGCCATTCTGTGATTGTCAAAATAATGTTATAAGATGCAGCGCAACACAGCCTATAGGTAACGTATACAATTTTTTCTCGTATCTTGCATAATAACAATTATATTGAGTTTTACCGTAGAAATGCGTCACTCTGTATATATGTAAACAGAAAGTAAACCCGGATATGGATTTTTGGGGGCCCAGTTTGCGCTCATTTGAAGAAATCTTTTTAGAATTCAAAAGCCGCGGTTTCCTCGTTAACGGATTTTTTTCTCGAAAATTAGCTACACGTTATAGACCGTTAAACAATAAACTTAAATAAAACTTCCAAAGCATCAGAGAAAGTGTCTATTTGAAATATATTTTCTGGAAATATTTTATTAAAATGAAGGGCATCGATGGTTGAAGCTGAAACTTAAGAGTTTGCAGAACACTCTTTACATAATCCGTATTTCTTTCAGGTTCTTTGCGTAAATGTTGCCAATTTTGACGCTTCAAATCGTGACTTCTTACATTTTGAGGAAAACACCAATATTTTTTCTTTAAATGCCCCTAGCCTTGTTGTTCACCATACATATATATATATATATATATATATATATATATATATATATATATATATATATATATATATATATATATATATATATATATATATATATATATATATATATAATTGAAACTGACCCTGGATATGGGTTCTAGGGGGCCTAGTCGCGCTCATTTGAACAATTTTTTTCTAAATTCACAAGCAGAGATCTCCTCGTTAGTGATTGTTTAAAGAAAATTCAGGAAAACAACCACTTGTGAAGCCACGGGAAAAGTCACGCCCAAGGAAGTACCACACCTTAGTCCCAACGGACGCTTCCGGTCCTGGTCCAGCAGTCCATTTTCCTTATAAACAAAAATGATGATGACTCGTCCATCTACGAAAGATTCCGGAAATAAAATACCCCTCCCTTCGGATCTTCGGGAGAGTCCGTGGTGTGTAGGGGGCGCCGGCATCAAGATTTAACATATATTTCTCGAATATATGTGGCCTAAATTCTAACCTGAACTCCGTCCACCATTTGCTAATAGGCCCCAACTCCTCTTCCTCACCGAAACTCAAATCAGTGCCAAAACAGTCACTAATCACCTTAATTTCCCGGGGTATGAGCTCCTTACTTCCTTTACATTTTATGGAGGCGTGTGCGCATACGCCCGTAGCAATCGACTCTGCACCAGACTCCCCAATTTAGAAGCTGAAAGAAAGTACATACTTTGGATAAAACTCCCTCTCAGGGCTGCAGCTAATTTGATCTGTTGCATTTACCGGTCATCTTCTGACATAAACTTTGTCCAGCTCTTCATACCTTTCTAAAAAAAAAACGACCATCTGATTTCTAAATATCCTTCCTCTGAGGTCACTATTCTTGGTGACTTCAAGATCCATAATAAGGAATCGCTAGGATCTTCAAAACCCGATCCACAAGGGAGAGCAGCGAAGGCCTTCGCAGTCAGCAATTCTTTAGTCAATATGGTCCAGCAACCTACTTGCTTTTCTCGGATCCCAACACACACCTCAAATCCATTGGATCTCCTTCTTACTATAAAACCTAAATGCTATAAGACATCAGTCGCTCAGACTACGGCATGATCACTGCTTCCTGCGCAATACAACCCAAGGTCACACAGTCATCACACTCACGTATCGTTTGCCACTACAACTCCGCGAACAGGGACGAAATGCTGGATTACTTTTCTCATTTATATGGGAGTCTGTCTGCTTCTCGCATCCTGACCCCCTGCATATCTCACAAAACGTCACTGAAATCATCCAAACTTGCATGGAATTATTTATTCCACGTACACCTAAAAGCTCTTCAGCCACTCAAAAACCCTGGTTCTCTAAATCCTGTGAAAAGGCCAGACTTGAAAAGGTCAAAGCTCACAAAACGCTTCTACACAATTCCAGTCAAGAAAACAGTCAAGCATTTAACGACTCAAGAAACCGCTATGTCCGCATTCTTTCTGAGGCAAAAATCTCGTTTAATAACCACATCAAAAACAAAGTCCTCTCAAGCTCCAACGGCAGAAAACCATTCTGGACTTTTGCTAAATCTATTGGGAATAATTTCTGCAAGAGCACGTTCCCACCTCTTATTTCAGGGGATGAAATTGTTTCTACCGCCTTGGGCATGGCTGAACTTTTTGCCTCTACTACTACTCTCAACCCACCTCCAAATATTCAACCACCAACAGTCCCCAATGTCGCGCATAAAATGACAGATTTCATCTAGGGTGCCGCTGCGGCTTGTACACTCGCTATCCTGGACTCCATTCATAAGAGAGCTATACGTCTCAGCGGTGACACCTCTCTCACCCAAAGTCTGCAATACCTTGCCCATCGACGTGCCGGTGGTGACCTCTCTCTCTCTCTCTCTCTCTTTTATAGATATCTGCACGGGCACTGCTCAGAGGAGTTTTCTTTCATAGTTCCTCTACCTGCTGCCCCCAACTGATCTACCAGGGGAACAGAGCGAATGCACCCTTTTACTGTGCAGATCACCAGATATAGAACATCTTCTTATGCCCGCTCTTCTGTCCCGAGGACTTCCAAGTTTTGAAATTCTTTGCCGGCACATGTTTTTCTTTCTCCTCCGAACCTCCAAACCTTCAATTCCAGAATTAACAAGTTGCCTCTTACATCTTCGTCGACACCCACGGTACGATAGTATCTAGGCTGTGAGCCCTCATGATGTGTTGTTGAAATAAAGAAAAAAAGAAAAAAGACTGTATTAAATATGGAACGGTTTCACTAAGTTAGGGCAAGAACAAACAACAAGATATGATATTCAAATTGAATTAAGTCTTAAAACACTCATTTCCTCCTTATCAAATTATTTCTTATACAAAAAATCGCTAAACAAACATCGCAATAATAACAATCTGATTAGATAATGGAAAAGTGAAATGAGACTAAAAAAATGATAAAAAGTAAAGTCACTAACTTGGATTAGAACTCGTCATGTAGGAGTCGATTATACGATGTACGGGGACCTGCCCACTGAGATACGCTCGAAATGTATGCACAATCAGGTATATCCCATAATACACGTTAATTGTTCAACGTTTTACAATTAACACAAAACCATTTTGATTTATAATGGATTTTTTGCTCATATTTTAACTAAATCAAGGAAAATAAGAACTTATACACATATCTAGGGGCTTGTTAGTAATTTCTTATAGTATTTTTCAGTCACATTCGTATTCAATCAATTTTGACGTTTTAACTTTTGTACATAGGATACTATTTATAACATAAACTAGTGTACCAAATGTGGCTGCCCTTACTTTGTCACTTCCGGGGATATATTTTGTTTTCAAAAGGAAACATCAAATTTTCCAGGAAATAAATTTAAAATGTTTCCGAGAAACCTGGTTTTCTAGCCAACGAACTGCAATAGTATAATGGATGTTCGGAAAAAAAATGTAGGTATCACCAACGACTTATGGGCCAGCCTGTGATTGTCAAAATAGTTTTATAATATGCATTATAATATGCACCTCAAGACACCTTATAATTAACGTATACAATGTTTTCTCGTATCTTGGATAATAACAGTTATATTAAGCTTTACCATAGAAATGCATCACCCTGTATATACAGGTAAAAACTGAAATAAAACCCTGATATGGATTCTAGGGGGGGAGGGGGTAGTTTGCGATCATTTGAAGAAATCTTTTAAAAATTCAAAAGTCGGTATACGGGTTGTAGGTGTAGGGGGCCTAGTTGGCGCTCATTTGAAGAAATTTTTTGAAAAATCAAAAGTCAGGGTCTCAACATTATTGAATTTTTTTTAAGAAAATTCACTAAAATGGGCTATGTTACTGTTAAATTACTTGCCAAAACTTTATATTATGTAGGTTTGTTTTTATGCACGCAGTTAATTTAAGGGTATATTATTGTTCTTGTAGACCTGTTAGAGATCAATCGTAGTAACGTAGCTTAATGATATTAAGACGAGTTATTGAAATGACCATGTTTTCCACATCTTGCTACAAACGAGAGTCTGTAACCCAAAAATTTGCATAAACACAAGTTTGTTGTATTAGCAGAGTCGAGCAAAAGCAATACCTAGCTTTCTATAAAATCTGATTCCACGAACAAGGTTCCTATATTTTGAAGCTGTGTCTATGCAAGAACCCAAAAGAAGAGGAAAGGGCAAGAACGATGCCACATCTTAAAAGTTAATTAACAGATTTTGTGGAGTTAAAAAAGTGGCATTACCTTATAAATACCAGATGAGTGGTGAACGTGTCGCCACCTAGTTCGGAACCAAGTACTATGTTGTCACGCCCGCTCCAAATAACACAGAGTGTTAAAAATAGAGACAGTATACAACTAACTAACAATTTAAAAAATTGTTAGCCCTGGCCCATTTCTACCCCAATATAGGGACAAAGTATGTAAGACTAGATGCATTCTCGCAACAATTAGAACCGTAGACCGGTTTCGCTCTCATTAGAGCTCTTCAGTACGGCATACTAATTGTAGCAAAAATGCACCAAAAATAACACGGTTATCGTATAGCCAGTCTTAAAACACTATTTGGAGCGGGCGTGACAACATAGTACTTGGTTCCGAACTAGGTGGCGACACGTTCACCACTCACTTAGACCGGTTTCGCTCTCATTAGAGCTCTTCAGTACGGCATACTAATTGTAGCAAAAATGCACCAAAAATGCCACATCTTAAAAGTTAATTAACAGATTTTGTGGAGTTCAAAAAGTGGCATTACCTTATAAATACCAGATGAGTGGTGAACGTGTCGCCACCTAGTTCGGAACCAAGTACTATGTTGTCACGCCCGCTCCAAATAACACAGAGTGTTAAAAATAGAGACAGTATACAACTAACTAACAATTTAAAAAATTGTTAGCCCTGGCCCATTTCTACCCCAATATAGGGACAAAGTATGTAAGACTAGATGCATTCTCGCAACAATTAGAACCGTAGACCGGTTTCGCTCTCATTAGAGCTCTTCAGTACGGCATACTAATTGTAGCAAAAATGCACCAAAAATAACACGGTTATCGTATAGCCAGTCTTAAAACACTATTTGGAGCGGGCGTGACAACATAGTACTTGGTTCCGAACTAGGTGGCGACACGTTCACCAATCACTTAGACCGGTTTCGCTCTCATTAGAGCTCTTCAGTACGGCATACTAATTGTAGCAAAAATGCACCAAAAATGCCACATCTTAAAAGTTAATTAACAGATTTTGTGGAGTTAAAAAAGTGGCATTACCTTATAAATACCAGATGAGTGGTGAACGTGTCGCCACCTAGTTCGGAACCAAGTACTATGTTGTCACGCCCGCTCCAAATAACACAGAGTGTTAAAAATAGAGACAGTATACAACTAACTAACAATTTAAAAAATTGTTAGCCCTGGCCCTTTTCTACCCCAATATAGGGACAAAGTATGTAAGACTAGATGCATTCTGGCAACAATTAGAACCGTAGACCGGTTTCGCTCTCATTAGAGCTCTTCAGTACGGCATACTAATTGTAGCAAAAATGCACCAAAAATAACACGGTTATCGTATAGCCAGTCTTAAAACACTATTTGGAGCGGGCGTGACAACATAGTACTTGGTTCCGAACTAGGTGGCGACACGTTCACCACTCACTTAGTGTTTTAAGACTGGCTATACGATAGCCGTGTTATTTTTGGTGCATTTTTGCTACAATTAGTATGCCGTACTGAAGAGCTCTAATGAGAGCGAAACCGGTCTACGGTTCTAATTGTTGCGAGAATGCATCTAGTCTTTATAAATACCAGTCAAAAAATTGTATCAAAGTTTCTCTAAAAGGAATTCAAATGACTTAAGAGAAAATGAAAGAAGGTAATTTTTAATGTAAATGACTAGCAATAGACCAAGTGGCACTTTGGCGGATTTTACATTAATATTCTGCACCGCATGAATAGTTTGTTGAAAAATAGTCGCATTACTCTAGATCAAAATGTAGCTTAACGAATCTTCATTCCAACTTGACATTAAAAGAAGATGTATTTCTTGTTTCTTGAAAAAAATTCTGAGTTTCAAGTAAAGTTTTGTTTATACCGTCATGTTTTTTCCGAATATGAATTCAAGCATGGCACATTGGGACAAAGTATATATGCCACTACAGGGCGTGGACACTGTAGTAGGAAGGGACAAAATAACAAACGAGGGAGACCCGCATCACCAAAAGTCTGAAGCAAAATATAGCAGTATGAAAGAAGATATTATGTGCAGACAACTGCCAAACTTAAAAAAGCATGTTCTCTGTATTGGTCAACAGGTTTTATTCTGCACACACCTTACACACTCTTCAGTTTTCTACCATCGTCAGTAATCTTGCAATGACTTTTGAATCCATAATGGTAATACGAATAAAATAAATAAATCTATCTCATAAATCAATAGCTAGGAGAGGCTTTCCATAAAGACCCTCCCTATTATAAAATATGTTTAAGATCATTGCTCAATTTTGACACCAGCAGAAGAACGATATTTGATTTTGTAATTTGATAGATGCGTCGGATATAACGATAACTTAAAAGTTGGCATTAACTTGAAATCACTTCATACAATGCCGTTATTTCACCAGAGTGGCATCTATAAATCCAAACTTCAACGTGACTGGTTTTTAATACGTTTTGTCAACCAAAGTTAGTGGTTTTGCCGCTTCTGGGCTAAAACTAAGTTCCGGTAACACTTCTAATACCCGTGGCACGCGTACCAGGCTTTATCCAAGGACAAGTCATTTAGTATAGGCCTTTGCATTATCCACAGTTAAAAGAAGACTTAACAAGGCGATCGCAGCTCAGTTTTCCCTAGTTACTGAAGAAGACAGCAACTCCGGTTGCCGAAACGCTTACTTAATTAACTTGAGTATGGCAAAACAGCCGGAAAATAATTTAGCATTCCAAGCAACACCGGCCGCGTATGTATTAGATCACTAGAATATTACTAGCTTTTATATTTTTATCTTCTTATTTCACAAATGAATGCATTTTTGGTGTATGGCGTCTCGTTTTTGAATATGATTATTTTTATCATACACAAGGAGTCACCATGAAACTACGTAACTTATTCAAGCAAGAACGGCTGACTGCACGTTAGTTAACAAATGTACGCTGTGCCTGTTTAATTCTCATTAATGTTTACATGTGCATATGATAACGCACAGTATGTTCTGTTATGTCAACTGGTCACAGCACACTCTGTAGTATCCGCACAAACCACAGTAAATTGTTCCATCGATATCATTCAAATTAACACACATTGTCATACAGACACCGTCAGCTACCATTCTGTTAATGTAAATTGAGAGTCGTAGTCTGATGGATGGTGCAGCGAATTTAATTAAATCACCCATTAGAACTTCCCAACTGAAATATAATTATACTGACATACATAAATACAGTGTAAACAGCACACAAAGTAAGGTTTTCGGCAAGAAATCGAGATTTTATAAGCTGCATCCATAGAAAAATTTCAATCATTTCAATTTTATAAAAATTTTAACTCACAAATATCTCATTTTGTCACGAACAAGTAACACATTTTGCAGCAGTTTGTACGCCATACAGATAAGGCTTATTTAATCACATTTAAATTGAAGGCGACTGTGGCTAATATTGGATGTACATCTATCTTAAGATAATAATACAAATAAATAGCTTTACATTATACTACTGTCATGTGACAGTTGTTGAAATACGATTTATTGTTGTAAAAATAATGCAACAATTAATTGTGATCAAATGTGGAACAGTTTTCGAGGGAGCATTCTTCGCTTCTGAATTAGTCCAAGATTAAGCTACTACCATTTGGAAGAAGCAGTGGTAACATAATGGATATATAACCTCTAACTAATGCAAACAAAATCTTTGCATTCATGTAATTTATACACACCTCCATGTCATACATGCATACACTGTGTCTATAAAGTAACGCTAAATTCAATAAAATTGAAAGTGAGGATTATTAAGGAAAATTCAAAAACAGGTCGATTTTTTACTTTCAAAAACTAACCTTTTGATACAAAAATTTCACCCGTATCGTTATACCTTTTCAAAGGGTAGCTACCCTTTTGAAATTTTTTGAAATTAGATTGTGGGTAGTGTTTTAAAGATAATCCAGTTCTATATTCAGCACCACCAATTTTTTTGTAGGAATAAAATAAAGTGAGTCATAATATTTTTCTATAAGTAACACCTAACACAAGTGAAGCCTATAAAGAATTACATAGTTCACTCTTATCTAATCACATGTTCCAAATGCCCGCCTTCTTGTGCCTGACAATCTCCCAAACGGTCAACAAATCCTGGTTGGACTTTATTAGTGGATTTTCTTAAAATAATTCAGCAATGAGGAGATCCCGACTCTTGAATGTTGAAACAATTTCTTCTAAAGAGCGCGAACTAGGCCTCTTATATTCACGGTCAGTTTCAATTTATATATATATATATATATATATATATATATATATATATATATATATATATATATATATATATATAGATTTATGTATCACACCGATAACACAAAAAATAATGGGCCGATTTTGGTCACATTTTCCAAATATCTTCCTTTTACAAGTGGCTTGGACAACTTTGTTAGCCAAGAAAGTCGCCTCAGATTTTCCCGAAAAATGTTGTGTTTTCTTTCGGAAAAAAATTACATCTCCGGAAATAGCAAAGTAAGGGCAACCAAATTTGGAACACCTGTTTGCATTATTTATAATACAAACACGTGTTTTAAACTTGGTTCTCTCTTTTCACCCTTTAGAGTTAACCACGTACCAATATTTAGGCATGTAAGTTTAAAGAAACAATTTTTTGTGCATTTAAAAGAAAATTGGGGTTTTCCTCAAAACGTCAAAGTCGTAATTTGAAACAACAAAATTGGAAATATTTAGGCAAAGAAGCGAAAACAAATACGGATTATGTAAATGAAATGTCGCAAGAAAAGTGTTCTGCACACCCTTAAGTTTCAGCTTCCACCATCACTGTCTTTCATTTTGCTAAAATGTTTCAAGAAATTTCATTTCGAATAGACCCTTTCTCTGACGGTGTGGTAGTAGTTTTAGTTAAGTTTACGGTTTAACGATCTATAATTTTTAGCTAATTTGCGTAGAAAAAATTCGTTTTTGAGGTGACTGCGACTATTAAATTTTAAAAAGATTTCTTCAAATGAGCGCAAACTAGGCCCCCTAGAATCCATATCCGGGTTTAGATTTAGTTTTTATCTGTTCATATATATATATATATATATATATATATATATATATATATATATATATATATATATATATATATATATATATATATATATATAAATTTTAAAAGGCATCCGACGCGACGTAAGAGCTTTTAGACACAACCAAATCAAAGATACCATAAAGAACAACAAGAGTATGAAAGTTCTACGTAGAAAGCTTGACAATGGAAAGAGACAAATAATAAAACATAAAAATGCACAAGGGCATACATCAACGAACAAGAAAGATATTCTTAATGTAGTGGAAGAGTTTTATGGAACGCTATATAAAAGTCAAAGTGATATAAATCTACATCCGGAATCTGACATACTAACCCGTAAAAAAGGTGTGATTAACCAAGGCTCGGAAATACTGATGGAAATATCACTAGATGAGATTCAACTAACTAAAATCCGAAATCGCCCGGAGAAGACTGCGTGGTTTCCGATGCGATAAAGATTGTTGGTCCTTGCTTGCTCCAAAAAATCAAATATCTTTTCAACCTTTGTCTCTTCAATAGTACGATACCAGAAAAGTGGCACAACACCATCGTAATACTGATCCACAAGAAATGAGACATCTCGAACCTAGAAAATTACAGGCCGGTAAGTCTACTTAGCCACCTCTACAAATTATTTACCAGAATAATTACCACACGACTTGAAAAGAATTTGGACTTCGTCCAGCCAGTGGAACAAGCCGGTTTTCGAAGTGGATTTGGAACCAATGATCATCCCCAGAGCCTCAAAACACTAATTGAAAAGACCATCGAATATGGCAGACCTCGTATCCTTGCTTTTGTGGATTAACATAAGACTTTCGACACTGAGGAGCTGGACGCAGTGTTGCAGTACCTACAAGCATGCCGTATTGACTGTCGCTACACCAAAATAATTTACAATATATATAAAAATGCTACTCTTGTGGTAAAACTACAAGAAAACACGAATCCTATAAAAATTGGGAGAGGAGTACGCCAGAGAGAGGCGATGTCTCCAAAACTGATTATCACCGTCCTGGAATATGTGTTCAAGGAGCTAGATTGGGACCAGAAAGGTTTAAGAATAGTCTGTCAAACTTACGATTTGCAGACCTCATTGTCTTACTGGCTGACAACTTGGAAGATATTAGAGTGATGCTACAGGAACTTCAGGTGGCCTGTGCAACAGTAGATCTAAAAATGAACATCGGAAAAACAAAATTTATGACAAACCTCGTCCCTAGTAACAAGCTATTTATTGAAAACTCTGAGGTGGAATGGGTAGATAAATAGACATATTTGGGCCACGAGATAAGCATATCCAAAGCCAACCAAACATGCGAGATAAACAGAAGAGTTATACTGTCCTGAGCGGCTTACAGCAAACTTGAAGACGTTTTCAAAGGCGACCTTCCAATATGCTTGAAAAGAAAAGTTTTCAACCAATGTGTTCTACCGGTTATGACCTACGGCGCCGAAACACTAACCCTTACCAACGCTTCTGCTAAGAAACTGAATATATCACAGCGAAAAATGGAGAGGTCGATGCTTGGCGTTTCGTTACGTGACGACATTAGAAATGAAGAATTACGCAGAAGAACACGAGTGACTGATGCGGTCGTACATGTAGCAAAACTCAAATGGACGTGGACGACACATGTGGCTCGCATGCAAGATGACAGGCAGACAAAAAGGTTACTTGAATGGAGACCCAGATCCGATAAAAGAGACAGAGGAAGACCACCAACTCGCTGGACAGAAGACATTAAAAAATTTACAAAAAACTGGATTCGTAGCGCTCAAGACAGAAAAGAATGGACTCAGCTAGGGGAGGCCTATGTCCAGCAGTGGACGCAGAGGGCTGATTGACGATAATGATATATATATATATATATATATATATATATATATATATATATATATATATATATATATATATATATATATATATATATATATATATATATATATGGTCACGCATTTCTACGGTAAAGGTCAATAAAATTGTTTTTATACAAGATACGAGTAAAAGTTCTATACGTTACTGACGATCATTTCACTAACCAAGTTCCTCCTTTGATGACGATAACTTGGTTAGTGAAACAATCGTCCGCATTTTTTATATATGTTGTAATGATCTGCATTTTTCAAGTGTACTTAAGCAGGAAATAATAAGAATATTCTAGAAAAATTGAGCTTTTCCATGATATTTCGCAAACGAAAAATATATTTGCGGTCTGCTCTCACTATTGTAGTATCCCATAGAGTGCGCTACTTGTTACTATTTACAGTGCCCTGTATCTGTCACAGTTGTCTAAATACCCAAATACATAATTAAATTTTCAATGAAAGCCCTCTTTCCAGGCAATACAACTTTTACTAATTCCTTACCCGTTTCGGGCAACTAAGATGGCATTTCAGGGGTAACTTTTTCAATTCTTGAAAATTGAGGTAAAAAACTATACGAAAGGTTGACCAACCTGAAACTTAATCTATTGCACTAGAGGTTCAACAACATCGTACCCGAATGTGCCAGAAATCGATTCAAAATCCAATCAATATAAAACGGCGATATAATCAGCAAGCAGGAAGGAGTCGGCCATTTTTGCCAACTGTGCCTCCTTGTTTTGGACACATTGTATATAAACATATCAAAATAATACAAACCATTAGCATAGCTTCAAACGCAAAGAATCGAGCTTATTTAAAGAAAAATTTCCCTCTATACATGCGGATTTTTTTAGGAACATTCGCTAAAACATTTACTCGTCATTTATCAGCATCGAGGTTTTTTTTAAATTCTGGGCCACAGAAGATCATACAAAAGCAAATGAATTTTGCTGTTAACGTAGTTTTTTTATATAATTATAGGCTAGACGCAGGATGTGTGTTATAGTAGCGAATTTGGTAAAAATCTTTCCAATATAAGAAATCCTAAGTGAGTGGTGGACGTGCCGCCACTAGGTGGCGGCACGTCCACCACTCACTTAGTGTTGAAAGGCGGGCTATATTATAGCCGTATTACTTTTGGTGCATTTTTGCAACAATTAGTATGCCGTACTGAAGAGCTCTAATGAGAGCGAAACCGGTCTACGGTTCTAATTGTTGCGAAAATGCATCTAGCCTTATAAGAAATCCTGGAAAAGTAAAAACTTGTACCTCTGAAAATAATGTTTGGTTGATGAAATTCCATATACATGCTACCTCTATAAGGGTTCTTCAAACAAGAGTTGGATTTTATTGATTAAGAGAAAATTACATTATTAAAATTTGAAAAAAGTTTATGAAGATTCGCTGCCATAACGCACTTGTTGCATCCAAACTATTACCACCAGTTGTATATAGTTTATCTGTTTGTCGATTTATTGACTAAAGGAGAAGTTGCTTCAAATTTATTTTGTTAAATAAAAAACTTTATAACACATTTACATCACAAACTCTGTAATTTAAAGTACTGGTTTGAAGTCGCAGAAAGCGCCTATTTCAAATAAATTTTCCACAAATATTTTAGTCAAGTGAAGAACAACAGCTATTGAAGCAGAAATGTAAGACACTGTTAAGCACACCTCTTTTGATGTTTATTGCCTAAAGCTTGCGTTTGTTTTAGAATGTTTGTTTAAAAACCACGAACGTTGATGTTCGAAATAGCATCTTTGACATTTTTAAAAGAAAAATCTAAAAATTTTAGAAACATTATTTTTGGTTCTCTTTTACCTTTATGACGCCCCCCCCCCAAAACTTAATCTTTGTCTGTAACATTCTGTTAATCTCGAATATTTTTAATTTGGTATATTGATCTTCTTTGATCTCCACTGCGACGAAAATTTGTTTTCTTTGTATGGTTAAACCTTTTTCTTTAAAGCTAGGGGGGTTTTAGTACGTAACATATGTTACATATGAGCAACTTGCATGACAAATTTGATCCAAATATATTTGATATTTTCGAAGATCCAAAAAATTTCTTGAAAAAACTAGTCGGATTTTCTTGGCTAACTTCTGAGTCATACACGCGTGCCAAATTTTATTCAAATCAATCCATTATGTTTCAGTTATCTTGGTGTGTTGGTGACACATTAATATACGTATATATATATATATATATATATATATATATATATATATATATATATATATATATATATATATATATATATATATATATATATGTATATATAATTGCCTCGGATATGAGTTCGCTGGGGACTAGTTCTTGCTCATTTAAATACATTTTCCAAAAATCGGGAAAATTCGCTGAAAGGGTATACCGACGATCAATACTAGCATTATGTATTAGAGTGCAGCCTGCATGGCAGATACAATGAGTCAAATTCATTGGTGAGACAGAGACAGTCAATTATCAGCTTGCTCTCCGGTTGACGTAATCTTTACAGAAAAAAAAAACATTTAAGGTTGTGTATACATTCAAATGTCAAATGACCAAACACGGTTCGTATTTGTCTAGGGAAAATAAATGATCACATTTTAGATAGCTGTCTTGTCTAGTTGTGTATTTGTGTTTCTACTGTACTAAGAAAATGCGAAAACATATCAGTTGGGCACTTAGTTTGCATTTATCCTCTGGATTAGTCCTGTAAAAATTTAGTCGTAGTTGTTCAATCAGTTAGGTATGATTACACTTAAGGCTTAGGTTCTTGAACAAGTACTGCAGATTATCGGAAAACACAATTTGTTTTGCTTCGACTGGCTGGTTCCAGTATAATCGTATAAAAGTCATAGGGCAGCGCTACTATCAGTTTGCGGTTATTTAGAGATAAGTAGAAAACAGACAATTTACTACCCATAAAAAAGACACAGCTATTTTTATCTCGTATAATTAAGCTGGGTCGTGAGGGCAATACAATAAACCCAACTCCCTCGCCTATCACAATATCTGCGATTCCATTTTTAAATTACTCCCATACCGAAAGCCAATTAAACAACATTTTAATTACAGAATGTAAATGATACACTATAAAGACGGCTTTATTTTCATGGAAACTAATTGAAAATAGAATGATAAAAGTGTCCGGCGAAGATTACAATAGAGGCCGCCACGAAGGGCTCAACTTCCTGGGGAAATTTCATTATATCCCCAAACGTTTCACGGCCATAAAGTATGAAAAATCCGTTATTTGCTGCTTGGCCCATTCAAAGTTGCTACATACTTGCAGTTGACTCGCTATCTCTTTCCCCGGGCATGTTCGTACATTCTGTTGCAGAAAATTGTGTTAAACCACATAAAAATCATAAAATATTCCAGCATGCCATGATTTGCAGCTAGGCTGAGATGAAAACTGCAGTAAAGTCGTATGTAAAACAGCTTTAGCCTTATGTTGCTTGTTATTAATTAAATTATACAGTGTGAAACAGCCGAAGGGAATAAACTCAATATCACAATTATTGTGTACAACCAACTAACAATTTTGTAAATTGTCAGCCCTTGCCCATTTCCTCCCTAATATATGGACAATGTCACAATTATTGTGCATATTTATTAAATCCCGACACACATAAATTTTAGATTAAAAAATGACATCCTGAAACGTGAAAACTTCACCCATATATTAACCCGCTTCTAATAACAGTTGCGACTCCTAAATTTTTTAATTGCAAGTAGGGGCTTATGATACCTCATTTGTACGGGCCTTTTCATTGTCTATTCAAAAATTCCATGGTTTTAAAATTTGTTACAAAAATCAATAGTGAAAAAAGGAGATTCATCTGATGGACAAACTTTGCTACAAGACAATAATAATTAATAATTATGCGCGTTTCATTATTGATAATGAGAGAGCAAGCATAAACAATTTCAGTATCCTTCTTAAAAGATAATATTTTAATGTTAAAGTATAAAATTAATTTTGGTTTAACATATGTCACTTAGTGTAGTTAAAATGAATTTGAGCTGTTATTGTGTATTTTTATAATTGTTTCCATATAGTCACTTGGTCATCGCGAAAAGAAAGAACAAGACTGAGATGCTACTAATGCTACTTAAAGGCATATATATTGTAAATGAACTACATAGAGTGGATCACAATATAGTAACCTAAAAAGTCTGGACGCAGCAAGTGCGTTATGGTAGTGAATTTTCATAAAAATGTTTTTAATAGCAAATATGTATGTTTTTTTAAAAGCAGGCATCAAATTTGGTTACCAGTATAACCTATATAGTAAAAACAATGTGAATGAAAATAACTTTATAGTTTGAAAATGTACAAAAATTTTCGAAAGTATACTTGAAGTGTTCCAGAAAAAACTCGTTTCTTGGTCAACCTTATGGGTTAATAGCAAATTCAGCTATTCAAATATAAAGCATTTGATCAAAATTCGCTACCATAACGCACTTACTGCGTCCAGAATTTTTTTTCTTACAAACATGCATTATATTTCGAATGAAAATGCAAAAATGCAATAGCATAAGGTGTGTTTGATTGAAAAAAAGAAAATTTGTACCACGAACGACTTATGGGCCATTCTGTAATTGTAGAAATAATTTTTTAAGATGTAGCTCAAGACACCCTATAATTAATGTATACATTTTTTTTTCATATCTTCTATAATAACGGATATATTGACCGTTATTGATTTTTTACAAAAATTCGACAAAAATTATATACCGTTAAACGCTACACTCTATAGCTAAGACTACTGCCAATCATCAGAGAAAGGGTCTATTTGAAATGAATTTTTTGAAAATATTTTAGTAAAATAAAGGACAGTGACGGTTGAAACTAAGACTTCAGGGGTTGCAAAACATTCTTCTTGAGATATTTTCTTTCCATAGCCCGTATTAGATCTAAGTTCTTTGCCTAAATATTGTCAATTTTGACATTTTAAATCGCAACTTTGACGTTTTGAGGAAAACCTCAATTTATTTTTCTCAAAATGCCAATAACTGTTTTGTCTTTTCACCTACAGAGCTAACATTTTGGCAAGTGACTTACCTGTAACGATATAAACCCGTATACCAAATTTGGTTGCCCTTGCTTTGTTAATTCCGGAGATATAAATTTTTTTCGAAAGAAAACACAAAATTTTCCGGGAAAACCTGGGCCTATTTTCTTGGATAACGAACTTGTTCAAGCTATTTGGAAAAGGAAGGTATTTGCCAAATTTAATCAAAATCGGCCGATTATTTTTTGAGTTATCGGTGTGATATACATACATACATATATATATATATATATATATATATATATATATATATATATATATATATATATATATATATATATATATATATATATATATATATATATATATATATATATATATATATATATATATATATATATATATATATGTGTGTGTGTGTGTGTGTGTGTGTGTGTGTGTGTAAACATATAGAAATTGAAACTGTTGAAACTGACCCCGGATATGTATTCTGGGGGGCCTAATTAGAGCTCATTTGAAGAAATTTTTTCAAATTTCAAAAGTCAGGCTCTCCCCATTAGTGATTTTTTTTTTAAGAAAATTAACTAAAAAATGAGTGCCTTAATGTATAGATTTTTACTTGAACTGCTCAAATTGTTAACAGCCATACATTACCAAACTAATAAAAGTCTATACGTAGCAAGTGCGTTCTGGTAGGGAATTTTTACAGACATGATCTGACAACAAATATATTTTAATTAAAAGCTTATAACTTTTTTTTCTTGTAACATAGAGAATTTTGGTACGTGGTTTACTTTTTATAAGGTAAACCTACGTACCAAATTAAGTTATCATAGTTATTTCAGAGATAAAATTCTTTTTAAAACAAAAGCCAAAATTTTCCCGGAAAACCAGGTCCAATTTTTCTGGTTAACAAGCTTGTTTAAGCCACTTACAAAATGATGGCACCTGTCAAATTTTTACCAAAATCGACTTATTTTTAAGTTATCGGTGTGATACAGACACACACACACACACACACACACACACACACACACACACACACACACACACACACACACACATATATATATATATATATATATATATATATATATATATATATATATATATATATATATATATATTGAGATGGTTTATAAGGGAGGTAACAGAGAAAATATCCACACGTATATACATTTACATAATCATTACACACAACAAGCCAACAAAAAGATGTAAATACACCACATACGGACCACACTGACACAAACACCGTATAATCTAAGGAAAACATACTGTATGAGATATAAAACGCAAGTGGAATAGATAAATAAACCTCAGTACCAGCTAATGTGTTCAAGAATTACATATATATATATATATATATATATATATATATATATATATATATATATATATATATATATATATATATATATATATATATATATATGTCATGACCTGGGGAAAATACAAACGAATATCCACAAGTGTATAGTAGGATCTCGTGTAAATTCTAAAAGACGAACCTAATTAAACCCTAAATATGTATATATGGATTCAAAAATAAAAAGCAAAATTTGATGTATACAAATAATTGTAAAATAGTTTCTAAGGCAAGAAATGTATGCGTAGAGTGAAAGAACTTACCTGAATGAGTTCGAAAAGACAACAAAGATATCCGGGTAGGTTAAGCATTTGATGTATGATAGCTTGTAAGAAATACTTTATAGGATTTGTGATACAGATGTTTTAATTAACAGCTGTCAAGCTGACAATGTATTTAGGTTAAGGATAATGGTCAGCAGAAGAGGAATAAACTCTTGACACCTATGCCTGCGAGTTATCCGTAGAAATGGAAGAAATAAAAAGCATTGTTGGAAAAAAGAGAGGATGTAACAGATTTTAAGGTGGCAAAGACAAGGGGAACTGTAGCAACGATCGTTTGAGAGAGTAAAATAATTACAACTTCATATTTTGGCTGAAAGGAGGCAGATTTTTAAAGAGTTCTTGACAAGAAAGTTCAAGCAGAAGAACAGTCAAGTAAAAGTGTTTTTTCAAGCATTATTGGAGGTTAACAACAGTACTTACTTGTTCAAAAATACAAAGAGCTTGATCATAAATACAAAGTGAGAATTACACATTCAGGGGAGTGTCACTAAAATCAACAATTTTCAACGAATAAGAATAGTAAATCAATATCCTTTCAATAAATAGAACGCTTCATCAACATTTAAGAATAGGATCCATATTTGCTTTGATAAAGTAGTTACAAAAATCGACAGTGAGGCGAAGTTATTGATCAATGACTCTAAATTTAAATTAAAAATCCAAGAAAAGAATTTTAATAAAATATAAAGGCCAAAAAATTGTGGGGGTTCTTAGATTTTAATATAAACAGTAATTTTGTAAAAGTAGTTAGGCATAAAATAAGAACATTTTTATCCCAGTTTAGTAGAATAAAGTTATATTGTTGTATGTCAGAAAAAAGGAAGAATAGTGCTCGATTTTGATTCTTTTATATACATGTATGGGAGAATAAAATATTTAGAAAACAGGCAGAATAAAAAGACATTTAATAATTTTTCATTACATTTACAAAGTCATAAAATAAAAAAGAGCATAATATTTTATTTGAGACCGGAATCCACTAACACGCCCTCAGGTTGTGTTCTTTTGCTGATTAAAGTGTCTGATAGCTAGCCGAGGTAAGAAAATGGAAAAGAGAAACAGGTTAATATAAACATATATGAACAAAATGGTTAGTTTTCCTCAGTTTTATTGATCATTATATATACACTCCAACACCAGGAACGGTAAACAAAACTACCATTACAAGTTTTCATTAAATTTATTTACAAATAATACAAATAATTATAAACCACAATTAGTAAAATCTTTTCTTAACAATTAGAACCCTAAATGTGGGAATTTTGAGAATAATTAAACATTTATATACAAATCATAAAAAACTGTGTCTAAATACATAACAGTAAGCAGCAATAAATCGAATTATAAAACTATATATATATATATATATATATATATATATATATATATATATATATATATATATATATATATATATATATATATATATATATATATATATATATATATATATATATATATGTATATATATATAACTCTAGGGATCCTAGTTCGCGCGCATTTGAAGAATCTTTTTCAAAATTCATATCTGGATCTCCCTATTAGTGAAGCTGTTCTACCCATATTCACTAAAATAACGCACATTTCAAGATCTAACTAACATTTTTATTCGAAACCCATTCTTATCAAAATCATTGTGCAACTGCTGCGTCCCATTTTTTTTTTCCAGTTGGAGATCTAAATTTTTTCACGTATAATTCAATATGTAAGGGCACCTTGGTAACAAAATTTTGTTATTTGCTGGGATACAAACATCCGAAAGAAAAACCAAAATTTTTCCAAAACATATAAACATATGTCGGCAACGGCTTAAACACCCCAGATAGAGTATCTTTCATTTATAGTTTTTTGTTTGTTTTCAATCTAATACCGAAAGCACTAGACTTTTTGTCATTTTTCGGACACTTTTTTTTTGGTAAATCATAATCTGTCATCATATTTTCCAAGGCGTGAGTTACAACACTTAACTTTGATTTTTATAATAGACGACGTATTGGATTTTTGCATTTTTTTAAAGCATTTGTTTTCTGACTACAATGATATATCATACGATACAAACACATCTTACCTGTCATCAAAATTTAGAAAACATCTTTTCTGCGAAAAGTGCTTTCGAAGGGACGCAAATAAGTTTGTTTAACAATCTAAATATTGACAGTTGAGACAAACTCTGATGTTTATAGTATTTATGCACAATGGGTGAGTTCACCAGATATCAGCAGCCGCTAGCAACAACATTTTTTGACATAACCATGCAACCCTGGCAGCTGCTGGCGCCCCAGCTCTTTGTCTCTGTAACATTGATTGGAAAATCATGAGTTTTTAAAATGAAGAAAAGTATTACCTAAATAATAGAAACGCTAGGGTTACTAGTATAAACTATTTAAAAGAATATTCGGAAAGGCGGCAACCACACTATTCATATTTTAGTCGACTAGATAGTATTATAAAATATGGTTCATTTAGAACCCCAAAACAAGAACTTATGGTAGTAGAAGAGAAATTTGATGAAAAACTAGTAGCACAACAGGTACGCGTTTAATGGATTAAATTTTTGTTCTTATGAATGAAGGAAATCCTTGATTGTTGATGGTTACTTCCACATCGTGAATAGGTTTTTTTGGCTAAAACAGCGTAAAAAGTGTCAAAAGATATAGAAAATATGATGTGGGAATGAACATTTTTTGTCTATCTGTCTGTCGGTCTGCATATCTGCCTGTTAGTGGGCATGATAATTTTCGAACAAATTGAGATATGGTCTTCACATTTGGTATAGAGTTAACACCCGACAAAAGAAAAGCTCGGGTTGCTTTTTACTAATATTTATTCAACGGATAGAGGATAAATAAGGAGTGATTTGATGAAAATTGACATTTTTTTATTAAAACCCGAATAATATAACGTTTTACGGTTTGCTTATCAGAAAACGATCAATTTTATCATACATATGGTATTTTGTAGTTAAATTGAAATAGAGGCGTTGAAGCTAAAGGGGTAAGTTATGAATTTAGTTTTGAAAGAAAATGACATTAGGTTATTATGTGCAGAAAATGGCAGAAATAAGGGGTTAATTAGGGAAAACTGACATTTTTCGATAAAAAATATAGTAATACTTATGGCGTTTCAGAAAGTTTTGGCTACATAAATTCGAATATTTTCTTTTTAGTCAAGTCGTGAACCCCAACTTCATTTTATGAGAAAGTCTTTCTAAGTAGAGTTGATTTTAACAGCGATGTGAAAGCTATATTCATTTTGCAGCACTATTGTTAAGTTATCAAAATTTTAACATCTTTAATTACTCCCTCGGGATATAATCGTGGCTGATTGCCATTACAGATTGAGAATAATTCAAAAAGTGAAGTTATGAAGTGGCTTCGGAAACTTTAGTTTTGAGAGTTTTGATTATAAACAAGTATAAGGCTTATAAATTTATTCATATATCTCAGAGTTTCTTATCTGGAGATGTGGATCGTCGTTTGATGTGGTGTAGCTTTCTTCAGGGGCAAAGACAGCAGATAATAATTTTTTGGATAGTATTATCTGGAGTGACGAATCCAAGTTCACCAACTGCGGTATGTTCAATACAAGCAATGAACAGTATTGGTCAAGAAATCAACCGTATCAAAACAGAGTACTTCATTACCAATCATAATTAAAAAAAATTATTCTTTGATGTGGTCAAATTCAGACAATAGTATGCACTTAGGTGTGAACACGCCTTTTCCAGATGAGTGTGGAGAGTTTCTGCCACAGCAAAGTGAGCAGAAACCAAAGCAGTCTCCGCAGAAACGGTTTTTTTCCAAAATTTATAGCGGGTAAGATGTGATCGTATCGTGTAATATATCATTGTTATCAGAAAGAAAGGCCTTTCAAAAATGCAAAAATCCAATATGGCGTCTAAAAGAAAAATGAAAGTGCAGTATTGTAACCCTTGCATCAAGAACGCCTTGAAAAATATGATGCCACATTTAAATTGCCCATAAAAAGTGTGTTAACAATGTCATGAAAAAGTCTAGTTCTTTCGGTATTCGCTTGAAAAGGAAAAACAAAAATTTAAAACTTCCGTTTTTTCGAATAATTAAAACACTGGAAATGGCACCTCAAATTTTCTTTCAGATAATTGATTACGATAGAAACGCGCAAATTTGCGCGAACTTAACCATCCTCGTACCTCTTACGGTTTACAAGATTCCAATGGTGAGGCTCGAATTTGAACTACCCTGTATATATACATTTCTTTATTTATACATAAAAAAATCCTGGAGGCAGCAAGTGCGTTATGCTAGTGAATTTTCATAGAAATTATCTGGCATAAAATATTTTATTATAACTTTTTTTCTTGTAACATAGAAATCAAAATTTTGTGTGTAGTTATTTTTCTCATCGTAAACCTACCTACCAAATTTGGTTATAATACCCTTTAGTGAATTTTCCCAAAAAAGATCTCGACTTTTGAATTTTGAAAAAATTTCTTCAAATGAGCGCTAATTAGGCCCCCTGGAACACATATCTGGGATCAGTTTCGATTTTTATATGTTTATATATATATATATATATATATATATATATATATATATATATATATATATATATATATATATATATATATATATATATATGTATCACACCGATAACTCAAAAAATAATGGCCCGATTTTGACTAAATTGAGTAAATACTTTCCTATTGCAAGTGGCTTGGATAAGTTCGTTATCCAGAAAAATCTTCAAGAGGTTTTCCCGGAAAATTTTGTGTTTTCTTTCGAAAAAAATTTATATCTCCGGAACAAACAAAGTAAGGGCAACCAAATTTGTTGCGTGTTTGTATTATAAATAGCGAACCATCTACCAAAATTTAGGTTTCTATATTCAAAGATAAAAAAGTTACAGGCAGTTAAAAAAAAATTTGGTGTTTTCCTCAAAACGTCAAAATTTGCAATGTTTAGGCAAATAACGTGAAACAAATACGTTACGCGGGTTTATATCGCTAGAGGTAAATTACTTACCAAAATTTAACTCTGTAAGTCAAAAGACACAAAAGTTACAGGCATTTAAAAAAAATCGGGTTTTCCTCAAAACGTCAAAGTCGCGATTTAAAACGTCAAAATTGGCAACATTTTGGCAAAGAACTTGAATCTAATACGGGCTATGGAAAAAAATGTCTTAAGAAGAATGTTTTACAAACCCTGAAGTCTTAGTATCAATCATTTTTGTCCTTTATTTTACTCAAATGTTTCCAGAAAATTCATTTCAAACAGACCCTTTTTCTGATACTTGGCAGTAGTCTTAGCTAAAGAGTTTATCGTTTAATGGTATATAAGTTTTGTCGAATTTGCCTAAAAAATCAATAAAGCTCAATATATCCGTTATTATGCAAGATAGGAAAAAAATGGAAACATTAATTATAAGGTATCTTGAGCTACATCTTAAAAAGTTATTACTACAATCACAGGCTGACCCATAAGTCGTTGGTAATATAATTTTTTTTTTTTTTTTTTAGTCGAACACGCCTTATGTTATTGCATTTTTGCATTTTCCATCGAAATAGAATGCATGTTTGTAGGAAAACAAATTCTGGATGCAGCAAGTGCGTTGTGGTAGCGAATTTTGGTTAAATGCTTCATATTTGAAAAGCTTAATTTGCTATTAACCTATAAGGTTGGCCAAGAAACGGTTTTTTCGGGAACACCTTAAGTTTACTTTCGGAAATTGTTGTACGTTTTCAAACAATAAAGTTATTTTGATGAAACATGGCACATTGTTTTTACTATATAGGTTATACTGGTAACCAAATTTGATGCCTGCTTTCTTAAAAAAAACATATTTGCTATTAAAAACATTTTAATGAAAATTCACTACCAAAGCGCACTTGCTGCGTCTAGAATTTTTTTATTTTTTGAGATATATATATATATATATATATATATATATATATATATATATATATATATATATATATATATATATATATATATAAACACATAAAAATTGAAACTGACCCCGGATGTGGGTTCTAGGGGTCCTAGTTCGCGCTCATTTGCAAAAATTTTTTGAAAATTGAAAAGTCGGGATCTCCCCATTAATGAATTTTTTCTACGAAAATTCACCAAAAATAGAACAAAAAATATTATGATTTTTAAAAATGGCAAGAAAAGTAATCGCTTTTGGTAGAAAGTTTCAAAAAAAATTAAAAAATTTTTAAACAGTAAGGCTTTTACAAGGACTAAGTTGTGATCATATGATAGCTTGTAAGCTGGGATATCACCGATTTTAGCATTATCTATTATTTACTGGATATTCTGTGTATTTAAACATGAGATTAAAAGTGAACCAGAATGTGCGTTGTGGATGCCCTATTTTCTACAAAAATTTGCTAAAAATAAGATACAAATGTAGTGGAATAAAGTGTTGAAGAACGAACCTAAATCTCTACCAGATTTTATCAAATGTATGTAGGTAAAATGGGCCCTACTTCAATTCTTTCTCGTAAGAGTTCTCATTTTCTAGTTACAGCTTGCTACATTTCAGAAAATGTAAAGTGTGATACCATAAAAACCTCTTTTATATTCTACAGTATTGACCTATCAACCTTCATGTTCAATATACAATAGACGATAATGTATATTTTAGATTACGGGAGGTCGATATGGTTTCGGAAATCTCCTAGCAAGACCGGTTAGTATAAAGATGTAAAATGCCACTGCAGCAAGTGTTACGAAAGTCGATATGTAGTAAAGGAGTTCTGGGACAGTGCCAGGTGCTTAAGTTCAGATATTGAGTGTTCCTCCTTTAGCTGATATCACCTTTAAACTCTTAATAGCCTGCACGAAGTGCTATGTTATGTGATCTTTGAGTAACTATTTTAAATATTCTGCGTCACAAAGATGACGGTTTCACGAAGGTTTTAAATTATATTAGTCCAGTTAAACTGAAAGCGCTAAGTTAAATAAATAAATGGCGTCCTTATTAAGTATAGTGCTTCGGGTATATGTGATACTCATTTTCCTATCCAAAGAAGAAAACATTTTCAACTTTTATAAGTCTGGACGCAGAAAGTGCGCTATGTTTGCGAATGTTCATAAAAAACTTTTAAATCTTCTTAACATAGTTTTTTTATACAGTTACTATCTTTAGTTTGGTAGAGACTAAAGCCTCTACAAAAGCAACATGAACACCTAAGTTGATAAAAATAAAATAATTAGTTTGAGAGATATATAGGTACTTGTTTGCGTTATGGTAGCGAATTTTCATAAAACTATTTTAAATTAACTAAAATAACAAAATATATATCCTGTTTCGGAACTGAAATTTTATTTTGGAAAATTTGTTTCTTTATTCGAAAAAAAATCCTAGTGAAGAAAAAATTACAAATTTTGCAGGTGTTTTGCTTTTGTAAATAGCTTAGATAAGTTTGTTAACAAGCAGGTGTCTATCTCTATATTAGCTATTCCATTGTACATTGTTGGATTAGTTGGATCAGCTCCGTCGTATATCCATGAGAATCACTATGTCGTAATAATAGGCTATTGTTCCTGAGACTGGTATCTCGCACTATATTGTGAGATTAGACATACCTTCCGCATCGTGTAAGCGTATTTCTTCACTCTATTCTTGGTCTCTTTTTTCTGTATCTTCTTCGTATCAATGTGCCGGAGTGTCGAGTCCAGTGCAGGTTTTAAAGTGGATCAAATATATGGTGTGATAAAGTTTTAACCCGGCAACGTGAAGAATGTAGAGGGTTTGAGAAGCCTTGCAGTTTCCTTGTTTAAAAAAGAAGATATTCCTTATATCAGGGCTACACAGATCAATCAACATCACCAAAAGATCGATATCGTCCACCACCACTGTCACATATTCATTTGACAGAGCCAACATAAGAGCTGTCATAATAACCAGGATAGCAGCGTCCTCCACAGCTTACTGTGAATCAATGTTTGTACCATCAAATTTTTTCTTTAGCGTAGATACGAACCGGCTGTTGTTATTGGAGTTTGCAAAGAAACCCTTTTGCGAGACAGTGAGGCGCCATCAATCCTGAAAATGATATTGCAGCAAATTATTTCCTTTTCGCTCTTCTCAATCGTTCTATGCGCTCACAACGGCTTTTGATTGGTAGTTTGTATTGAAATGTAATGCATAACTGCTGCAAATTTCTGAATATGTCTGGCTGTGGTGGAATTTGACGCGATGTCGATCACATATTTTGTATCGTTCACTTCCGCCTGTTAAGTTAGTGCAAAAGCCCTGCACAAACTCGATTTTGTTCTTTCCTCTCATGCCGGGAGAGATTAAATAAAATGAAAAGACGTACAAGACGGCATTATATTTGTACAGAATTTGAATATAATATTATTTTGAAGATGCTTCTTTTTCTGGTATTGGAGATGGCATAACTGTTGAAACCAGTCTACATTATGTTCAACTAGAAACTAGGAGGAATTCACTCAATGACAGTTTTCAACAATAAATTAAGAGTCTTAGAGTGAAAAACGTGGGTTTTGTGGAGACAGCCAAAATACGGCAATTTTCAACCAGCGTTTGTGACCGAAGGGTTTGTTAGAGAAAAAACCTCAATAATGGAATTTGAAGGAAATTCTCTGTACTTTCATTTAGAGAGAAGAGTAGGAAGGTATTTTACAAAACGTTGACAGTTTCTGAGTTATAGGCAAAAAACGACAAAAAATTTGGTTTTTACTTTTTTGCTTTTTTTCCAATGGTGCTTCACGAAATTTGGTTATAAAACGTCAAATTTGGATTTAGCATAAAACAAAACGTATAGAATGGGGTAAGTCAAAATCACCCCAAAACTTTCCCACTAAGAGCCCTTTTAAGCACATATTGGCTGTATTAATAACAAATTTCAAGTTTATTGTTCTAGAATTTAATCATGAGCATTTGAAGAATAACAATGGAAAATTTCGTACACAAAAGCATTATAAAGACTATACCACATACAAAATTTGAATTTTCTAGCTTTACTAAAAACTAAGTTGTAGATATTTGTTGCCTTCAATATCCTCACAAGAGAATAGTATTAAGGAGGGAGCGATGAAACCAAGGTTGGTATACATTATTCGCTCAATCTTGTAGTATTAGTAGAATGGCAGGTTCTGTGAAATCATGAATACATACACCGTATACGGTTGGGCTGTGTCTTATGTACAGAGTGTCCGATTTTGCTTCTGTGGGGTATCTCGGTTATGGGTACAGATTGGAGGCTGCTATTTCTACAATTCCGTTCTACTTTTTTTTTGAAACTAACCGTTTTGAGCTACAGAGTAATTTTGAAAAATTGTCATTTCCAGGCACTCCCTGTATCACTTTTATGCGTGATTAGATAATAAAACTGTAAGCACAAATTTTTATATATTTTTTTACAATTTTTGGAGAGATACAGTTGTAGAAAAGCAATTATTTTTATACCAAAGTAAATTTAAATATAAAATGCTACAGTGGATATATTGTTGAGATTTGGAATTGCATGGGAGAGAAGTTCAGAGGCCATTTGGAAAGTGAAGGAATAAAACCGTTTGACAGTTTGATTTTTTTGTAAAAAGTTTAAAATTATGTCATTTGCAAGCACAAGCTAAGCTTTTTTGTGAGACATGTTGTATAATTAAAATAACAATAGTAAGATATATATATATATATATATATATATATATATATATATATATATATATATATATATAATAACGTATTCCAATTTTATTGGAATCTTTTAAAAAGGTTTTATTTAAGATATAAACAGACAGGCAAACTACATTCAATAACTAATTACTTATAATAATATAAATGCTCTGAATTTTGCAAGTGTTGTATAAATTACAGGAGCGAATGAAGATTACAGTGAACACGTCTAATGTTTCCGTAATAATGATTATACCGTCTCTTACAAGATCACACACTCCGTGCTGTGGAGAAACACTATCACATGCGAAGTAACTTGATATGCTGATGTTGTACTTTCCGTCTAACGGCTGCTTGGGGTCGACTAGGCCAAAGGGTTTCGTTCTAACTTAACTCCTCCATCATCAGATACAAGAACGCCCTCGTTCTTTCGATTATGTTTGATTTTTGGTAAACTGCTTCTTCTTCTGTAACCTATTATTGCTATTATCACAAGAAACAAAATAATAAAGATGGTTATTCCTATATGGGTGCTGTGTATCAGTGGGTGTATACGGGTAGAGTGAATCTTCTGAACATGTTGTTTTAGCTTGACGTTGTCCTTGAGATGTATTGGTCTATATTGGATCGTCGCTATTGATTTATCGAGGGGAATCAAGGTTTCTTGTTCCCAGGTTATATTTTGATGGGTGTCTTCATAGGTATTTCCATTGATTATTATTCTGCATTCGGCTACGGCAGCTAGCACGCTGGTTTCTTCTAAACGATGTCTTTTCAAACTTTGTGGGCACTGTTCTGTGAACTCTTGAGGTTTATTGGTTATTGCCAGGACGTTGCCATTGTAGAGCTGCACTGAGTATGAAAATTGGTTGATTACTTTGGCAAGGGCGCAGTTCTTGAGCTGGTTCAGGAAACAGTCTTCTTCGAAGAATTCATCTTTGCATATTATAGCTTCTTCAATTCTAGGGCAGCGTTCTTTAGTCCACAAGTTCTTATCGGGAGTCTCTAAGTAATAAGAGCTCGGAGGTACAAGAAGGGTATTTTGGTAAGGGACAGGTATAATGTGGTAATAGGAGCCAGAGGTCAGATGTAAAATCGGGATTTTAATTGACATACAATAGTGTCCCTAAATGCAATTAAATTAAGTTGAGAAAATTCTAAAATTTTAAATATGTGATTGCGGTCAAAGCTTATCAGTTCAGCATTGCTATAGATTAGTTTTAAATGGTCACTTATGTGGGTCAAATCACGAGAAGTGAAAATCTCTATATTAATAAGGCCATTAAAAGCAAGACTAATTATTCTCTAAAGGATTTTTATGTGCTCTAAAAGATTATCGTTTAGAGATTTTTGAAAGCTGTATAAACCTATCTGATGTTGAAACTCCTTAAGCTCTTTAAAAGATTGTTTAATGAGATCAAGGTTTTTATTGATCACGTCTTGTTCATGTTCAAATCTATCAGTTATTAGAGAAGCAAAAGATACCAAGTCGGAAACTTGTGACATAAGTCCATTTTGGTTTGAAAATAACAAATCTAAATTTTTGTTAATTTCTTTGAGATCGTCCTGATCGAGATTACCTGTTATTGTTTTGATCACAGATCCTAGACCGTTAATTAGACCTCTTTTGTTACGAGAGTGAGTTAATTTAGAAAGTTCATTTTCGATATCGTTTATTTGCTTATTGATTATTTGTTGATAGGGGTAAGAATGTTTACTAAGCAATTCTCTATTTCTGATACAATTTTGATAATTTTCTTCCAATAAAGTAAGGTTGAAATAAAAATAGATTCGATGAAAATGATTGATTATTTTAGCGACACCTATCGGGTCTTTAAAATATCCATTAGTTTTAGCGGGATGAATTTGAAGGGCCGGGATCGGACGTACCAGGAGCGCTAGTATCGTTCTGAAACACAAATTTTTTCCTTACTCGTTTTACATTACTAACGTGTGCTTGTTTCTTTCTGCTAAGGGGTAGACTAATTTTTATACCCTTTTGTTTTACATTTTTGTGAAGTTTGTAAGGGGAATCTAGTTTTTTCACTCGAGGAATTTTTATAGCTAGTTTTTCTTTATTTATAATGGGTACATTTTCTCGCGCTTCATTTAATTTTTCTAAATTTTTGCTTAATTTTTCTTTAGTTTTCTTATATATCTGATCATAAAAGGGGATGATTTCTTTAAGTCTTTTGGAATTATATTCCTCATAAACTGTAGCTGTGGGATCTATAGGATCTAATTTATCAAAGGGTCCATATAGGAGGTGAAAAGGTGTATAGCCTGTTGTGGAGTGTATTGATTGATTATAAATTATAAGTGCGGTAGTTACTAGTTCTAAAATATCTTCTTTAGGATTATCTATTAATAAACATCTTACTTTCTCGATGAGTGTTGAGTGAAATCTCTCAATGGGTGAATTTGAATTTGGATTCTGAGGGGACGTAAGGTGTAGTTGTATTTTAAAGGTCTTTAGGTATTCTTTTAGTACATTATTATCGAATTCCTTACCGGGGTCGCAAACTACCCTTAAAGCGTAATTATGGTGCGTAAAATAGTGTCTTAACTTTTTAACTATAGTAAGACCGGTTCCGTCTTTTATAAAATATGTTTGGGCATATTTGCTAAAAAGATCAATAATCGTAAGGAACTTATAATTATTAAAAGAAAAGGTATCTATATGTATGACCTCAAAGGGTCTTTTCGCAACCAAAGGGCCTTGGAAAGGAACCTTATATGGATTTCGTTCGTATTTACCTTTCAAACAAGTTTCACATTTATTAATAATATCGTTTATGTGATCTTTCATCTTGGGCCAATAATATTCGTTTCTGAAATGATTAAACGTTTCGTTAACGCCATTATGATTCGACTTATGATAATCTATGATAAGCGCTTGTTGATCTAAATGGTTTTCTATGTCTTTAAGCATTTTATCACACCTTACTAATTTAATTGAGGAATTTAGACTGTTTCTTACGTAATTTATAGTTTCTAACATTAATTCTTCATTCAAAAAATAAAATGCAGTAAGTGCGTTGGGGTTAAGATATTCTTTCATAAAGCGTTCTATTTCCCGATGTTTTTGTTTCTGCAAAATATGAACAATCGTTCTTTCCTTAGTTTTAAATATCTTCTGTTTTTGTATAGAGTGTTTTTGACCATATTTGAAAATAACTTGGTGCGAGTAAACGTTAAGTGGTTTTTCTGTCAATGGTATAACACCTACAGGGTGTTCCTGAGAAGAGTGCACGGTAGCATCTGTTTCGGGATCTCTCGAAATGGGTAATTCTATGCCAAGACTTTGTAAATCTTCGTCAGTAAGTTCTTGCAAATCTTCGGCGTTATTTAGTAGTGACATAAGGTCTAAGGAGTCATCTTCAATAGCGTTAATTTCTTGAGTCGGAATTCGCGAAAGGGCATCGGCAACAACGTTGTCTTTTCTTTTTTTGTATTTAATATCATATTCGAATTCCTCTAGTTTAAGACGCCATTTTACTAGTCTAGAGTTCGGTTCTTTGATAGAGAAAAGCCAAACTAGGGGTTTGTGATCGGTTTCGATGCTGAATTTTCTGCCAAATAAATAAGGGCGAAAATGTTTGCAGGCTGTTACAATAGCAAGTAACTCTTTTTCGATGGTGGAATAATTTTTCTCTGCACTATTGAGAGCTCTGGAATAAAAAGCGATAGGCTTTTGTTCTTGGGACAAAACCGCTCCGATTGCTGTGTTGCTAGCATCGGTCGTTAAATAGAATTCTTTTTCAAAGTCAGGGTAAGCAAGAATAGGAGAGTTAGAAATTAATTCTTTTGCATGCTCGAAAGCTTGGATGTATAGGGGATCATCTATGTTCATAGGAGTGTCTTTTTTGAGGCGTTTAGTTAATGGATGGACGATTTTTGCGAATTTTTTTATAAATCTTCGGTAATATGCAATCAAACCTAAGAAGGATTTTATCTGCTTTTGATTTTTCGGAAGAGGGTAGTTTCGAATAGCCACAATTTTATTGGGATTCGGTCTTATCCCGTCCCGTGATATCACATGTCTGAGAAAAGCTACCTCTTTACGCAAAAATTCACACTTATCAAGTTGTACCTTTAAATTTACTTCCCTTAGTTTTTGGAAAACTTGTTTTATGTGTATAAGATGTTCTTGGATGGACTTAGAAAAAATTACGATATCGTCCATGTAGACGAAACAAAATTTATGCAAGTATTCCCGGAAAATATTATCGATCATGCGTTCAAAACTGCTCGGCGCGTTCTTCAATCCGAACGGGATCCGAAGGTACTCATAATGCCCATTGTTAACGGTGAAGGCAGTTTTTTCAATACTCTCGGGTGTGAGTTCTATCTGGTGGAACCCTTGAGCAAGATCAATAGTGCTAAAATATGTGCATTTTCCGAGATTGTCCAATATTTCCTCTATGCGTGGTAAAGGGTACTTGTCATCTATAGTATTGGCATTTAGTTTTCTATAGTCTATAACAAGTCTCCATTTGCGTTTACCGCTAGAATCGATTTTCTTGGGGATGATCCACACCGGAGCTGAATAGGGCGAGATGGAAGGGCGAATTATTTTATTATCTAAAAGTTTTTGAATTTGGGACTGAATCTCGTTTTTTAGATGAAAAGGATATCTATATGACTTTACATGAATGGGAGTTTCATCTCGTGTTCTTATATGATGTTTAACAGTGTGTGTAAACGTTAAATCCGAATTTTCGTTATAAAAAATGTCTATATTTTTTACATAAATGTAGTAGTTTTCCTTTTTCTTCATCATTAAGATGAGATGTTCTTATAAGGCTAGACAAATCGATATACGTATCATCTTTGTTTTCTTTAGGTAACTGGGATTGTACGTCATAAGCTACAATTGGTTCGACTTCCATTGGCTCGTAAAAATTTATTGGAATGAAATTTGGAGTTTTTCTTTATATAGGAACCGTACAAATACCATTACACGCTAAAGCAATTGAATTTTGGGTGCTAAAGGTTGACTCATTCATTTCGGGTAACAGAACGGAGCCATTCTCTACATTTACTGGAATTTTAATAGTATCTCGACAAATTTGTTTAAATGGTTTAAAATTCGCGGGATTCAAGTCGAAAAAAAAATGGTATTTCGATGTTATTGATTTTTAGAACTTGGTTTTCATAATCTAATTTTGCTTTTAATTCTCTAAATAATGAGGAACCTATTAAAGCATCAAATCTATTATGCCATTTGGCAATGCAGAACGTAATTTTGTTATTAATCCCAAATTCTCTTAAAATAGGGGCAATTAATCTATAATTACCTTGTACTGTACCAGCTATAGATTTTAATATAAACGGGTCATTAGTAAAATAATTTTTGCCCTAACATTCGGCAACATTAGGATTAATAACACTGTTTGATGCCCCCGTATCCAGGAGAATTTTCATATTTAAAGATGGACACACTATAAATGGAAGTTTTGGGACACCTGATATATAATTTATATCTATAAATTCTGTTTTTCCGAGGCTTCTTTGAGAAAATCCTCATCTTGTAAATTATTGTCAAAATTTTCTTGATCTGAAAATTGATTTTCGAAATTTGTATCGTCGGCATAATTTTCGTATGATTCGTTTTCAAAGGGCTCAGGAGGGCCTTCATGAAAATGAAGCTCTTCATGACCTAATGCTCTAGGAGATTTTTGTTGAAAATAATTATTTATTCTAGAGGGTCTTGAGGGAGGTCTAGTGTTTCTAGTAGATATCGACATAGGGGTTGGACCTTGTTGTGAAATATTTTGAGGCCTGTTATAGGTTATTGGTCTCTGATTACTTCCACTAGCTCTAGGATTTGGGTTACTTTGATTAACACGGGGTATTATGTTTTGTGGTTGTGTAAAATTGTAAGGGTTTCTTTGAAAAGGGTTATTATTAAAGTTTTGATTTTTATTTAAAATTTATTTTAAATTTACAAATTTCTATTAAAAAGGTTTAATGTCAGTTTGGTCTTGTACAAAATTGATAATTTTGGAAAAAATATGGTATGTGGAGACTGAGTTATAGTTGCGATGGTGTATTGAAGTGGTTCAGATCTATGACAAATAAAGGCAATGGGTGAAGCATTAGGTGGAAGAAATGAAAGTGAAGAGAATTATTTTTTCCTGGCTTGTCAAAATCTGAAGTTTGCCGAATTTGGTATATAATTGTCACATTCCTTTAGATGTAACTTGTAAAATTATGCAAATGTACACCACAAGTCCTAGACTTATTGTATTGGCATGCTGTATGATTTTTACCAATAAATAAATAAATAAAATAAATATGGGGTTCTAGTAGGGTTTGGAACATATTTATCAGATGATTGTGCTTTTTGTCTTAAAGAATTTAAAAAATTCGCTTGCATTTGCTCATTATCATGTTTATGGCATTCTAGTAAAGCTGCTTCTAAAGAAGTTATATGTGCAAATCTTAAATAACTATGGTATGGCTCTATGATACCTGCTTTGAAAGTATTTAGTGCCAGATTCTCAAAATATTGCTTTTTATACAAAATAATTGCTGTAGGGTAATTCTGTAAATTGATATGCTCTACTAAAGACTGTAATTTAGTTTTAATTAAATTATGATAATCTATAAACGAATGTGCTTTTTGCATGAAGCAAGTAGTCAAGTCGTTTAACAAAAGGTCTTCGGATCTAGCATCCGCAAACTGTGCCTTGAGACTTTCTTTAAGAGAACTCCAGGACTGTTCAGGTAAACTAATTAGGACATCTCTAGCATCACCTGTAATTTGTGATTTTATAAATTCTAAAATCATTGAATTAATGTGTGAAGCATTAGGAGAACTGTCGTCTTGTCTATAGGTTTCTATAAATAGTTCGCATTGGTTTAAAAAATAATTTAAATGTTTTCTACCCCCTGTATAGGGTGGAGCCATAACTGACGCTTGCACTATCTGCGTAAGTTCATTTTGTGAGTGAAGTAAATTGGTTTGGTTTGGTTGAGTCATTTTAAAATTAATAGGAGATCTATCTCTTTCAACCATAAAATAAAATAAAACACAGAAAAAATATTTTTCCCAATATGAGATTAGTTATAAAAATATTTTCAGCTATAATTTTTGAATTGATCACTTTAAATAATGATTATTCAATTAGGCAAGCTAAGAAATAAATTATATGTGTTTGACTGACTGTTAAAATTTCTTAAATAGTAATATTACAAAAGGACACAAGTAAATCAATCAAAAATTAAGGAAGGAGTACTTACAGGGATTTCAGCATACTGTCTGTACCAGTCTTCTTACTTCTGGACCACTTGTGATGAGAATGAGTGAGGTTCTTTGAATACCAGCAAATTGTTGAAACAATCCGACGCTTAAATTGAACTTTTATGTGTTAATTAAGGCCGTCTGGTATCCTGTTCGCAGCGCCAATAACGTATTCCAATTTTATTGGAATCTTTTAAAAAGGTTTTATTTAAGATATAAACAGACAGGCAAACTACATTCAATAACTAATTACTTATAATAATATAAATGCTCTGAATTTTACAAGTGTTGTATAAATTACAGGAGCGAATGAAGATTACAGTGAACACGTCTAATGTTTCCGTAATAATGATTATAACGTCTCTTGCAAGATCACACACTCCGTGCTGTGGAGAAACACTATCACATGCGAAGTAACTTGATATGCTGATGTTGCACTTTCCGTCTAACGGCTGCTTGGGGTCGACTAGGCCAAAGGGTTTCGTTCTAACTTAACTATATATATATATATATATATATATATATATATATATATATATATATATATATATATATATATATATATATATATATATATATATATATATATATATATATATATATATATATATATATATATTGTGGGCCATAGAGAGGAAAAGATGAAAAGTGTACAGTTTGAAATTGCAATATGTAGCAAATTACTGAAATAGCTACAAGTACCCAGGTACTGTAATAATTGAGAATTTTTAATATTTTAGTTACAAACTTTTAATTATTGTTAACTATCAAGAGGAGATAAGAACTGATATTTTTACGTTGCTCATTTTGTTGTGTCGGCAACCAGCATTACACCAGTGTGTTTCACTGGTAAATGTGTTGTGGAGGGACATAGCATGTCTTCTCTTGTACCCACTTCTATCTATAGGGATGGTCAAATCACGGACAAAAGTTCGATACAATCTACCGATATGAATTCTCAAACCGAAACGAATAACCAAACGTATGCCAGCACTACCAAATCAATTCCAGCTATTGTTTACCCACCGAAAGAACAAGCCATACTGTAGACAATTATAAATTAGAAGATTATGCAGAAGCTATTGGTAAACTTATATGACCCAACAACATCACTTACGCATCTAGAATTGCAAATAATTGAGTGTCTTTATTTAAAGTCTACAAAAATAGTGGATGACCTAGTAAACTCTCGCGATGCAATTCAAATTGGGGACACAACTACTGGTATAAGAGAACTGGTGACTTCAGCCAGAAGAGTCATTATCTCCAATGTATCTCCAACCGTATCTAATTGACTACATTAAACAGTCTGGTCTAAAAACTGTGTCTGGTGTAACTGTTCTAAAGGCGAATATTTCCGATGACGAGTATAGCCACATCATGAGCTTTAGACGCCAAGTGTATCTAGCTCCATCATTAACTGAATTATCACCCTCAATTCCTTTCAAATATGAAAACGTATTATATAGAATATTTTTATGCTATGATGAGTTAATTTGATTTTCTTGCCAACAGAAAGGCCACATTGCAAACAATCGTCCACAAAAGACTAATAACGACAATTAAAGGGACAATAACAACCATAATGTAACACTAAATTTAACTTCATCTATAGATATACATACCGCGACACAAAGTAATTTAAACAATGACACAACAATGGAATCTGCTTCAAAAAAGCGAACTTCGCCGCCTCTAATGCCTACTAAAGAAAAATTATTCCCTAACTTCCCAAACAGAAAAGGTCGCTGATACATTCCCTAAGCCTAAAGAACTAGTTAAAGCATACCGTAGGAATAAACACAAGAAAAAGAAAACTGAATACATATCTGCATTCAATTCATCAGGGACAACATTATCCACAGAAAAACTAATTGCCCAGAATCCAACTAATTATCCCATTGGTGTAGATCAACTAAAAAGGTTTCTTGAGAATGTGTTCAGTAGCAGCGATCTTCTTTCAGAAACAACACGTTTAGGTGTAGAAGTGGAAACTTTAGTTATCACCTTATACAGCATTTATCCGGTTATAAATGAAAAATCTCTGAAGATCAGAATAACCAGAGTCATAAAAAAGCTGAAGATATTTTGTAAGACAAACGAAACATTTACTCTTACTAGTTGTTCTTCAGAAGACACGAAAAGCGAAGCCGACATGTCTTCTCAGAGTCTAACGCAATCGATTAGTCTACAAGACTCACACAAAACTTTCTTCTAACACTCATCTTACTGCAATGGAACTGTAGCGAATTTTATCCGCACTTAGAATATCTAAAGCAAACCATCTCTAAGCATCAACTGGACGTTATTTCTTTACAGGAAACCAACTTTGTCGACACTAAAATACCTACAATGAGAGGATTAAACATTCATTATAAAAACCGTTCAGAGTACCTAAGAGCTAGTGGTGGAGTGGCCGTGTTAGTCAGAAATGATCTACACGTGGAAGAAATAAACTTAACAACAAATTTTGGAAGCAGTTGCTGTTCGACCACACTTACTTAAGGCTGTGACAGTTTGCAGTTTATATTTGTCAAGGAGCTCCAATATCCAATACTCTAACATACTAAATCTTATTGAGAACTTGCCTAAATCCTATATAGTATAAGAAGACTTTAACAGACACAACATTATTTGGGGATCTAATAGAATTGACACCAGAGGTAAAATAATTAAAAACCTATTAAACTCTACTGAGTGCATATTGTTTAACTCAGGAGCTCCTACACACTTTTGCTCAGCCACTGGCGGTCTTAGTTCTATTGATCTTACTGTGTGTGATGCGCTATCGCACGTGTTGAAATGGAATGTTTGTGATGATCTCTATGGAAGCGACCACTTTGCCATAAAATCACAATTTCTGGCTTACGAAAGTTCCACACCATTAAATAATTCTAAATGGAAGATTAGGACAACTAATTAGCCAGGATTTACATCATATATAGAATTAAACTTAGTCACAGGTGAAATAACTGACATCGATAAGTGTAATCACATAATTCTGCAATCAGCAGAGATAAACATGCGAATGCAAATAGTCAACAACGATAAAAAATACAGAATAACATGGTGGAACGAGCAGTGCAAGGACGAAATCAATATCTGAATATATACGCACAGTTAAGTCAGCCAAAAAACAATCATCGCAACAGTATGTATCAACTATAACCAAACTATAACGATCACAAGTCTGGCGAAAAATTAGATCGATCAAAGGGTACAATAATTATTAACAGATCACCGCTCTGAAAAACTCAAGTGGAAATATAGACTCCGAACCAATAGAATTAGTTAATATCCTAGGACATACTTTTCAACAATATTCAAATCATGAACATATTTCACAACATTCTTCGGCTATTAAGAAACCAACAGAAAATTTGTATAATACTACAAACAAGAACCTGACTGCTAATTTTAATCAACCTCTTACTAAAAGAGAACCAACGGAGAGCCTCAAAAATCTTAAAGATACTGTAGCAGGCACTGATAATATTCCAGCTTGTTTTTTGAAACATATACCTGTAAACGCAATAGACAGACTCCTAGTACTGTTTAGCTTTATATGGATTAATCAAGTATTTCCTAAAATCTGGAGAAAGTCAACAATACTGGCCCTATACAAAGCGGGAAAGCCTAAACTGGAACCAACCAGCTACCGTCCTATCTCCTTAACCCGTTGTCTATGTAAATTAACCGAAAGTATAATCAATAACTGATTGTTATGGCATATTGAAGAAAACGATCTATCAGACAAAGCTCAGAGTGGGTTTAGAGCAAATCGCAGTACCATAGATTGCCTATTATCGCTACAAACAGAAATCCTTCAAGGCTTTATCTGCAAACAAAAAACGATAGCAGTATTTTTTTATTTAGAGCATGTTTTCGGCAAAATATGAAAAGTTAAAGTCTTACACAAACTACAAAGTTGGAACATTCACAGTAACATACTAGTATTTATTTCTAACTTTATGCAAAATCATCTTGCAATGTTAAATTGGACGACACAACATCAAAACCTTAGCCTGGAAAATGGTACACCCCAGGGATCATTGCTAAGCCCTACAATCTTCCTGATAAATGACGTTATCAAAATGGTAAAGCCAGCAGTGCAAATATGTTTATATGCTGATGATATTGTAATCTTTTGCATAGGTAAAAATGAATTAACCACTACAAAAATCATCCAAGAAAGTATTGGTAGGATAGAAACTTGGTGCTTAAGTGTTGGACTTGCACTATCTGTTCAACAAACTTGTGCGATCCTTTTTGCAAGGCAACCATATATTTCACACAATGTTACACTTGAGCTACAACGTCATAAACTAAATATAGTGGACCAAAAGCAGTTTTTAGGGCTAACACCCGATAGCAAACTATCTTGGCCATACCACATTCAAACCCTCAAGAAAGATTGTGCAGCTAGAATGAATATACTCAAAGCATTATCCCACCAAGTGTGGGGTGCAGACAAAGCACAGCTGTTGACTATATACAAAAGGCTCATAAGATCCAAAATAGACTATGCCTACTCTGTTTATGCAACTGGAATAAAAATATTTTGAAGAGTCTGAACACAATTCAAAATACTCCTGTAAGATTAGCACTCGGTTCCTTTAGAATAACCCCAACAACATCAATGCTTGTAAAAGGCTACGATCTACCACTACATCTAAGAAGAGAACAGCTACTTCAGCAGCAAACAGTGAGAATAATGTCAAATCCCAAACATCCATTACACCAGGCCTTGAATTAACTGCCACTCGTTAGTCAGTTTAATGAAAAAATGCACTTCTTTGCTCCCTGGCATTTAAGATTTTTTTAGAATGTATAATCCTTTCAGTAGCTTTCCCCTTCCAAGTATCGCAACAAATAATCTTCCACCGTGATTCGATATTACGCCACAGATAAACATTTCTCTGCAGAAGATGAATGGGCACGATTGCTCAAAGAAGTGATTCGGGGTGAATTTTATAATAAAATATCGAGCTACCAAACATCAGAAATCTTGTACACTGATGCTTCAAAAAGTGAATGCGGACTGGGATGTGCTGTTATAGATGTATCAGAGTACTATAGGTTTAACCTACCGAAAATTACCAGCGTATACACTGGAGAACTTTTTACCATCCTTTAATCACTAACAATTATAAGTTATAAAACTCAATCCTCGTCTAAATATATCATCTGCACAGACTCACATTTTAGTGCAAAAGTAAAACATTTGTTGTTAGACCTATTATACAATGACATTAACATTTTATTTTTATGAGTGCCACCACATATTGAGATCGAAGGCAATAAAAAAGCAGATTTTCATGCAAAACTTGCGATAGAGAATGGAACACAAGTTGAATTTACAACGAATTAATATTTTTTAGCGCTCTCTATAAACGTCAAAATTTTACGAGGCATGAAGCGTGGTCTACATTGAACACAAACTTCACCAATTTCATCCAGTTATAGAAAAGACCAAATTACCCACTGGTATAAAGCGAAAACAAGGTGTAGTTATCAGAAGGCTAAGACTTGGTCACACTCTTATGACTCACAGAAATCTCCTAGAGAAAACAGAGGCTTCCACATGTGATCAGTGTAGTGCAGTTTTGCCTGTTTTTCATGTTTTGTTTGAGTGCCCAAATTACAAACCTGCCAGAAGATCCGTAAAGATCAACGAAATAAGCATTGCTAATGTCCTTGAACTAGGAACTACAACAATAGAGGCTGTAAATAGGTTTTTAAATGTAGTTTCTTTATTTAAATTGATATATCTTCTGTAAATCAATCTTTATTGTTTTCTTTTAACAGCTCAGCGTTTTTGTCATCCTTATAGGTTAAGAAATTTATCTTGTTACCTATTTGTATAAGTACACTTGGAGAACACCCAAATCACCACAACACATATTTCAGAGACCTTACGATCGTTTCGTTGACAATATCAACATCTTCAGAGGAAGAAAATTCTAACATAAAAAACTAGATTCCGTATATTTATATCGCGTCAAAGTAAACGAACTAGTCCGAAGTAAAGTTGTCGTCCAAGAACGATCGTTTGTTTATTGCGCAGTGAAACAGGTCGGAGACCTGCTTTCATCTTCTGCTCGACGAATTTATGACCCTTATCTAATATAGGTTTAAAAAGGACCAAAGTTATTTAAAGAATCAGCACGTTTCTTTTCGATCTAGAAATTTACTATGTGGATATTGGTTCATGCCGATAAAGACATCTGGTGAGATAAACAACATCAACTCAACTCATCTTGTTTAAAAATAGAAAACTAAAAACACAGATGTCCGTCTTACCATGTTAACTCTAACAAAGGATAAATAGTTCAACTAAAATACTACATAAAAACTATATTTATATTGATTTTAATTCTACTTGAAAGTAATTATATTGACTACATAGATAGAAAAAAACGAACAGGTCTTTAAGTCAAAACAAGCATAGAAATTAATATATGTATAAACCGGTCGAGTTATTGACAATAATTTATTATTATACCAGACAAATTAGGAGTATTTAAGCGGTCAAATGCAAAGAGAAAATAAAGGGCTTGAAATTACAGGTGCCGCACGATTTAATGAAGTTTTGTTCTTAATAGACCTTAATATAAAAATACTTTAAGGTCTATTAAGAACAAAACTTAATTAAAACGTGCGGCACCTGTAATTTCAAGGGTCATAAATTTGTCGACCAGAAGATGAAAGCAGGTCTCCGACCTGTTTTACTGCGCAATAAACAAACGATCGTTCTTGGACGACAAATTTACTTCGGACTAGTTCGTTTACCTTGACGCGATATAAATATACGGGATCTAGTTTTTTATGTTAGAATTTTCTTCATCTGAAGATGTTGACATTGTCAACGAAACGATCGTAAGGGCTCTGAAATATGTGTTGTGGCGATTTGGGTGTTCTCCAAGTGTACTTATTAGTGCTCATCACAGGTTCCAGTTTTCACATAGTGCCTATTTATATATTTGTTACGTAATATTTGTAGCAAGTAGGTGCCAATGACTTATAATTTTGAGGCACCATAATTTTTAAATAAAATAAATAAATAAAAAAATAACGTATTAATAAAGAGAATTGTAAGATAATTTAGCTACTACGCAATCCCTATAAAACATTTAACCAACATTTTCATTCAAAGCTAATGCTCTTGCAACAGGGCCAAACTGCTTTAACAAGATCCCTGTACTTATATGCTTATATTGCTAGTTGCCAACACTATCGCTAGTAGAGAACTTATTGGCCACTTTTATAAAATAAAATACTGAGTTTTGCTATAATCCCTCTTTTCTACTATAAATCATATATCTTTTAGTTGTAAACGTGACTAGATTATAGAGTAAAGACACTGACAACTGATAACTATATAGAAATTATTAAATAACGTTACCTAGATCAAATTGGTACATGTTTTCTTGCAAAAAAATCATCCCAGCTAATTTTGATATGTTCAATTTTTTCTTATAAAAATCTACAAATATGGAGCCTGCTTAACATTTGTTAATATTATACTAATATTTCACAATAAAATTTAATTCGCACTTAAAATTTCAATTTGCGTATGACATACAGCGTCTCTTAACAGATATTAAAGTAAAAGACGACATTATTGAAAACTATTTTATAATGGCTGTGTTGACATTTTTTAGAGTCGCAGTAATGTTTATAAAAATGTTTTGTAATATTTACAAAAGGCTATAAATATTTACGAAGACTGGAATATTTCATATAATGGTGCTAATTTTGGGTTTATAGCTGTTTTATAAACGTATTGTAAACAATCCAGGGAGTGATATTATTTTATAAACTGTTTGTGCGAAACGTTTTCACAACTATAATAAAATATAAAATTGCTAGTTGGGTACCTACTCTCCAACAAGTCGGCCTTAACACAGGTACTGCCATATAATGCAGTAAAGAAGAGCGCAAAGCGCCATCTTAGGTTTTGTGACAGCCCTAGACTTCAACAGTAGCTTTCACGTACACACAGTACAGCAAAAAGGACGCTGTGGGTATAAAACTTGCGAGCCAAAAAAACTACCCCCCTGACTAATACAACGACGGACGTTGAATTACAGAAATATGAATATCACAAATCATCTGACATTTTCTCATCAAATTCAAGGCCGTCTCGATTATGGGGAGCTTAGATATAAATTTTATTTGTAATCAAGTCATCGACCCAAAATTCATTTAATAAAAACGTCTTCTTGAGGAGAAAAGATAATCACATTGATGTGGAAGATATGATTCAGTCTGCAGCACTATTTTTACCAGAAGTAGGCTAACTAAACACAAGTAAAACCATATTTTATTGTTATACATCTTTATTAAAACATAGCTACCGTAGCACACTTGCGGCGTCAGTAATTTTCAGCTATGTATCTGCTGCATTAAACGAGACAGCTGATTATAACTACTAAAATACTGGGCTAATAGTTAAGCCAGGTGTTTCACATATTGCCTACAACAATACCTAATTAGTTTGTCATATTAAGCTAAATTGCCAGAGCTGGTAATATAATTATTCCAAGTGCTTTGCAGGACACACAAACCTATTAAGCAACTTATATGACCGCGCCTGATAAATGAATAGGAGTTCCTAGATTAAATTTGTCAATAATTGATTCTACTCAATTCACAGAATCAGTAAATTCCGTGCAGCAATGTTGGTCGAATGACCAAACCAATCAGAGGCGGCCACTAATATGCGGGCATTTGTTTTCCGAGTTTAATCACAAAACAGTTTTCATAAACCTGGCAAGGCCCGGTCGATTCTCGTTAATCAAACTGAAAACTTATCGCCAAACTCTAAATAATCCACTGCTCTGTCATGATTTCATTGTCGTATGTCCATACATCTATTACATTGAACTTTTACCCGATTCAATAAATTTGAAATATTGATCGCTGACTTTAGTGTAAGAAATACAGAGGTTGGTTTTATACTTTTATACAAAATAATTTATTAAATTGTTGCTGCCCTTACTTGGTGAAACCGTTTCACACTAAATGACATAGATGATTTATCTGGCTTCACAAATATTTGTTTTCTTTTCTGCAATTGGTCGGAGAGCATCATCGGAAAGAAGAAAATTGAATTCATTTATATAAATTGATGACAACTACAAATAAAATACCGATGCCTCGTGATGATTTTGTGATCAAAATAATCTCTAAATAAGTTCGTGGCGCAACAAGTGCGTTATGGTAGTGAATTCCCATAAGAATAATATATAACATATTAGTGATTAGGCCTTATGTTAACAGTTATAAAAAATTACTTTATTTAATTAGGAGCAATAAAAATAAGATAAAGAAGGGAAAGCAAAAGCACGACCTCTAGCATAAATATTCATACAGTAATTTGGATACAAAACTCAAACAAAGCAATTGATAAACACGAAATATCCTCAACAAAAAATAAACTAGAGAGCTCAACATAAAAAATAGAACTGTAAATTGAATCATAACTTCCACATGGCTGTAACAATTTACTCTTCTCAGAAAGATATTCCCATGAAATGGATTTAGGGTCCATAACTTGAACACAAAGATATTACATATTACTGGAGTTTTAACAAACAAAAAATGTCAATCTTGCGAAACACGCCTCATTTATCTTCTACCCCTGAGGCGATCTCACCCGAAAACAATTCAAAGCGTTACTTTGTCGGGTGCTAACTGGATACCAAATTTGAAGATGATCTCTCAATTGGTTTGTAAGTTATTGCGTCTACTAACAGACAGACGTACAGACCGTCAGACCGACCGTTGGACCGACCTAACGAACGACATACAGACGCAGAGACAAAAAAAATGTTTGTTCCAGTATCAAGTTTTCTTTATGTTTTGAGACTTTACGTTGTTTTAGCAAAAACATCATCGATATTCCACCCCCACACATTCCCTAATTTAATTTCAGCACAAAATATCAGATGTTGGGTGAAGTTGAAAGGGTTCTAATAAACAAACCCTAAAACGTTATAGTACTCAAGTTTTAACGAAAAAATATCAATTTTACCGAAATCACCCCCAATTCACCCCCTACCCCCTGGAGCGATTTTACCAGAAAATGATCCGAGCCGTTTGTTTGTCGAGTGCTAATTGCATACCAAATTTAAGGACGATATCTCAATTCGTTCTAAAGTTATCGTGACTACAAATAGACAGACCTACAGACCGACAGAAAAAATCATTCCAGATCATATTTTCTATACGTTTTGACACTTTTTGTGACCTTTAAACGAAAAAAAAATTGGAAATTTTTGTCGCCGATGAAATACTTCCACAAGTTTTGACGTTATGGAAGTAATTCCTGTGATTCGTGCATTGAGGGTGATTGTATGCATGCAGAAGGGGATGAAGAACCTCCAGGACAAAGAGAGTTTCTGCCCCCTCACACAAAAACAAGGAAGGTTCTCCTTCCCCTTGTGCATACATACAACCATCTTTAAAGCATAAAGCACAAAGAAAATTTCTTAGGAGAAACGGCCAAAAAAGTAACGGGACCTGGCGCGAATATGGGTGTTGTGAGGTGTAGACAAGGTTTTGAGGAGGTATTGCTACAAAATGTCAAAAACGCATGTTTTTAAAGTCCGACCAGGTGGTTTTCTAGCATTCTCCGCTCACATGTCCTCTCCGCCCGGCACCCCTCTTCATTCTGGTCGTTAAGGTTCTTGCGGGTTGTTTGCAACAAATTTAGCTTATGGCTTGTGCATCCAAGGGGGATCTAAGCATGTTTCTGAAAAAATTAAAAACCCTCCGTGCAGTAAACTGCAAACTTACCGAAATTACATTCCACTTCGTCGCCTATGTCTTTCAAATAATATAGCCTACAGCCGTATATTAAACAGGGTCACTTGCATTTTCATTTTTATATTATGCATGTCTGAATTTTTTTTTCTAAAAACCCTCGGTGCAATAAACTGAAAATTTACCGAAATTACATTGCACTTCGTCGCCTATAATGTCTTTCGAATAACATAGAATACGGCACTAAATTAAATAGGTTCACTTACATTTTCATTTCTTTTAATTTTTATATTACACAAATAAGCACAAGATAAGTATAATTAGGGGGGGCGTGTCTTAGTTAACATTGTGGCAACACAAACTAGAAAAGTAAAGGAGTTATTTAGAACGCGTTAACAGTCCTAAACTTAATTTCATTATCATGTCACAGTAGTATTCTGATCATTAAAAAATACTTCTAACTGTATGCACACAAAAATTAATAAAATCTGTTTATAAGATCTAATAAAAAACAACAGTTTCTAATTTCCTAAGGGGTTATGATATGTGACGAATTGTCAAATTCACTGTACTGCAGCATATTATTATGTTGCGACTGCACTTACCCTATGTGGCATACGCGTGTTCATGTTTATACATGAAAGGTTTAACTACATGAAATTTCTGAAGATCTGGCAACCCCGGTAAGAAACAGGTACATCTTGACATCTTGCAATTATTCTAGCTTCCATTGTTTAGATTTTTATCTATGATTTATTTAAATAGCATAACAGTAAGGCAGTGTCATCTGTCTTTGTCTAACATTGTAGATATTGCATTATAGAATTTGAAGTCATGTCAAGGATTATTTTATTATTAATTTCGAATAACTTCATTTTTCTTTAATCAAAAGGCTTGAAAATTGGTACACAACCACATCTATCTATAATAGTCTTTTAAGATGTACATTTTCGTTTCACTTAAACAATTTAAGAGTCTGGGCGCAGAAAGTGCGTTATGATAGTCAATTTTCATAAACTAGTTTTTGCATATTCTAAAATGTCTGCATCAGTTCTCGCTGTTTCAAATTTCCTTTGCGTTCCAGAGAAACATCGAGAAATAGGTCGATTTAGTTGAAAACTTGTTACGTTTTCATTACAACAATTAAACAAGAAAAATGAAACTACCAATAACACTTTCACCCGATCCATTCACCACTTTCTTGAGCGCTCAAGTCTTCGACGCCGTTCCCTATAACATTTTCGGATTTCATCTAGCGGTAAAGACACCACAGCATATGTGATTCTCTCCTTCCAACCCTCTGTACGCGGAGGAAGATTGTTCGCATAAACTATTTGTTTTAAACAGCCCCCTCCGGCGGCGGCATTGCATTCTACTCGTCACCACGAGTAACATGATATCAAACACTACACCACTACGTCTACTATTAACAAAGTTGGATTTTTGCATGCGCAAATGTCATATTTGAATTCCACTCGTCACTACGAGTAACAAGATACCAAACATGTGGGCACTAACTTAAAAAATAAAATAAAAATGGTTTGCGCATGCGCAAACCTTCACCTTTGCGTTAGTCACACCACCAAAAATAAAAATGGCGGGTACTCTTACATTGACAGGTGGTACCACCTCTCATTCAGAATTTTAAATTTCCCGGCTTTTTCACTTACGGTCGGCCATTTTGGATGCCATCTTGGATGGCGTTATCTCAGGTTTGCTCCCTATTGGACCCCCACCCAGTGACGTCATTCTGACGGCGCTGAGCGCCGGTGCAGTGGCTGGCGGTGTGACGGTGGTCCCAACAGAAACCATCTATACCTATTGAAGGAGGTCGGCAGTTGATCTGCGCTGACGGAATTCATACTGCCTGTCGTGGATTAGACTTTGTTTTTCAAGAAATTTTATATTCGGTGTTTATATACTGTTCCATCACTTTAGAGACGACTGAAAAGAGAGAAATAGGCCAGTAGTTGCTAGGAAGCGCTTTGGGTCCTTTCTTGGTGACGGGTTGTACTCGAGCAGTTTTCCAGTTACTAGGGAATATGCCTCTATTGTAAGATATCTGAACAGACAAGTCAGGACAGGGGCAAGTTCTGGTGAGTATTTTTTGAGAACAATTGCTGACATTTGGTCAAGGCTAGGGGCTTTCTTGGTATGAAGAGTAGAGAGCCTCTTTCGTACCTTTTTAGTTTTGAAAATGATATCCGTCATTTTATGCGCGACATTTGGGGACTGTTGATGGCTGAACATTTGAAGAGAGTAGAATTGCCGGCGAAAAACGAGGCAAAAAGTTCAGCCTTGCCTAGGGCGGTAGAAACAATTTCATCCCCTGAAACAAGAGGTGGGAACGTGCTCTTGCAGAAATTATTCCCAATAGATTTAGTAAGAGTCCAGGAGGGTTTGCTGCCACTGGAGCTTGAGAGGACTTTGTTTTTGGTGTAGTTATTAAACGAGTTTTTTGCCTCAGAAAGAATGCGGACATAGCGGTTTCTTGCATCGTATAATGCTTGACGGTTTTCTTGACTGGGATTGTGTAGAAGGGTTTTGTGAGCTTTGACCTTTTCAAGTCTGGCCTTGTCACAGGATTTAGAAAACCAGGGCTCTTGAGTGACTGAAGAGGTTTTCTGTGTACGTGGAATAAATAATTCCATGCCAGTTTGGATAGTTTCGGTGACGTTTTGTGAGATATCAGAGTGGTCAGGATGAGAGAAGCAGACAGACGCCCATGGAAATGAGGAAATGTAATCCCGCATTTCGTCCCAGTTCGCGGAGTGGTAGTGCCAAATGATACGTGGGTATGATGACTGTGTGACCTCGGGTTGAATTGCGCAGGAAACAGTGACCATACCGTGGTCTGAGCGACTAAGGTGGGCGGTGACTGATATTTAGGTTTTTTAGTAAGAGGGAGATCCAAGGGATTTTAGCTGTGTATTGGGAAGCGAGGAAAGTACGTAGGTTGCCGAAACATATTGGCTGAAGACTGCAAAGGCCTCTGCTGATCTTCCTTGTGGATCAGTTTTTGAAGATCCTAACCATTCCTTATTATGGGCATTGAAGTCACCAAGAATGGTGACTCTGGAGGAAATATATTCAGAAATCCGATGGTCGGTTTTTTCAGAAAGGTAGTCGAAGAGCTGGACAAATTTGTTGTCAGAAGGTGACCGGTAAATGACACAGATGAATTTTGTTACAGCCCTCAGAGGGAGTTTCATCCAAAGTATGTCTTTTCTTCCAGCTTCTAAATTGGAGAGTCTTGTGCAGAGCAGATTGCTACGGACGTATGCGCACACGCCGCCATGCAATCTAAAGGAAGTAAGGAGCTCATACCCCGGGAAATTAAGGTGATTAATGGCTGTTTCGGCACTGATTTGGGTTTCGGTGAGGAAGAGGAGTAGGGGCCTATTAGCCTGGAGGAAATGGTGGACGGAGTTCAGGTTAGAAGATAGGCCACACATGTTCGAGAAGGATATGTTAAATCTTGATGCCGGCGCCCCCTGTACACCCATCTCCCGGAGATCCGAATGGAGGGGTATTTCATCTCCGGAATCTTTTGTACATAGAGGAGCCATCATCATTCTCGTTTATAAGGGAAAGCGACTCATACACCAGAACCGGGAACGTCCGTTGGGACTTCACCGGTCCCTTGATGGAAGGGGTAGTACCTCCTCGGGCGTGAAAAAATCCATTACTATCATGTAAAGGGAAAGTCCACTACCACCTGCCTGACTAGGATTAGTCGCCTCGTACGACAGGCAGGAGTTACCTTGGGCCTATTCTTTTAGTTAGTCCCCGGGCCTACAGGGAAGAGATATTCAAAGATATTAAGTAGAGGCCAAATAAGGTACGGATCTCTTTTGATGCCAGGTCGTTGTTCCACAGCATTCCTGTCGACATAGCTCTTCAGTATCTTCTGCACATGCTTCAAGATATTCAGCTATCGGGGATGCAGGTGGAGGAATATATTAAGTTAACTTCACTGTGCATGGCTCAGAGTTTATTTCGAGTCGGCGGGAAGTTTTATTGCAGATGAAGGGAACCACATTGTCTCCCTTCGTTGCCAAGCTCTTCAGGAGCCGAGAGTGACTTTGCTGGAGCGGTGGAATATTTTCGAAGGTATGGTTGAAATACGTTGACGATATTTTTGCCATATTTGACCTCAGTACAGATAACATCAATAGTTTTGTTAATAAGTTAGACAAGTTTACTTGTGAAATGGAGAACAACGACCAATTACCCTTCTTGGCACTATTCTCATCGAAAATATAGATAGGGTATAATTTTACATTTTTGTGAAAGAAACTTCTACAAATCGCTTCATACAATCAGACCCAAATCATCCTTTCTGCCACAAAATTTCGTGTTTGAGCTTTCTCGTTCGGAGGTTCTTAGTTTTCGTCTGAGCAGTGAGCGATATAATTTAGAAATTTTGTGATATTATAGATATTGTGGTTTGTAACGATTTTTTTCCAGACATTGTGTATAGATTAGTTACTAAGTAGGTGGAAAATGTCTATAAGTAACATTACGACATTGAAGCCTGAATCCGCTGACCCACCCAAAAACGTCGCTGTACTTTCTTTCTATTCTTTTCTTACAAGGGGGTAAGAGAAAATATTCAAATATAATGACTTGAGAGTTATCTTTAGAGTTGATAATGTTCATAACCTGTTGGCTGAATCAAAGAATTGACTTTCGACAAAAATCGGGCACTTTTCAAATAATTGCGAGAAAATCTATATTGCGCAAACGCGACAATCAAGAACAACAAGATTCAAAGAGCACATAGCTTATTTCAGATTCAGTAGATCATAAAACTCTAGCGTTGCCCTACATATGAATTCCTCGGGAAATAAGGTAGGCGGCAGTAATCTTAAGTTATTGAAAGTTAAGCAAAAATGATGATGGCTCCTCCTTGTACAAAAGATTCGGGAGGTAAAATACCCATCCATTCCGATCTCCGGGAGAGGGGTGTACAGGGGTGAATATATGTGGTCTAAATTCTAAGCTGAACTCCGTCTACCATTTACTCCAGCCTAATAGGCCCAACTCCTCTTCCTCACCGAAACTCAAATCAGTGCCAAAACAGCCACTAATCACCGTAATTTCCCGGGGTATGAGCTCCTTACTTCCTTTATATTGCATGGAGGCGTGTGCGCGTACGTCCGCAGCAATCTACCCTGCACCAGACTCCCCAATTTAGAAGCTGGAAGAAAATACTGACTATGGATAAAACTCCCTCTCAGGGCTGCAACTAAATTAATCTGTTGCATTTACCGGTCACCTTCTGACAACAACTTTGTCCAGCTCTTTGACTACCTTTCTGAAAAAACCGACCATCTGATGTCTGAATATTCTTCCTCCGAGGTCACCATTCTTGGTGAATTCAATGTTCATAATAAGGAATGGCTAGGATCCTCAAAAACCGATCCACAAGGGAGAGCAGCGGAAGCTTTTGCAGTCAGCAATTCTTTAGCCAATACGGTTCAGCAACGTACTTACTTTCCTCGCATCCCAACACACAGCTCATATCACTTGGATCTCCTGCTTAGGTACTACAAATCCTGATTGCTATAAGATATCAGTCACCACCCCCCCTAAGTCGCTCAGACCACGGCATGGTCACTGTTTCCTGCACCATGCAACCCAAGGTCACACAGTCATCACACCCACGTATCGTTAGGCACTACAACTCCGCGAACTGGGACGAAATGCGAGATAACCTTTCCTCATTTCCATGGGCGTCTGTCTGCTTCTCTCATCCTGACCCCTCTATTATCTCACAAAACGTCACCGAAATTATCCAAGTTGACATGGAATTATTTATTCCACGTACACAGAAAACCCCTGCAGCCACTCAAAAGCACTGGTTCTCTAAATCATATGACAAGAGCAGACTTGAAAAGGTCAAAGTTCACAAAACGCTTCTACACAATCCCAGACAAGAAAACCGTCAAGCATTTAACGGCGCAAGAAACCACTATGTCCGCATTCTTTCTGAGGCAAAAAACTCGTTTAATAACCACATCAAAAACAAAGTCCTCTCAAGCTCCTTCTGTACTCTTGCTAGATCTATTGGGAATAATTTCTGCAAGAGCACGTTCCAACCTCTTCTCTCAGGGGATGAAATTGTTTCTACCGCCCTGGGCAAGGCTGAACTTTTTGCCTCGTTGTTCGCCGGCAATTCTACTCTCAACCTACCTCCAAATGTTCAACCGCCAACAGTCCCCAATGACGCGCTTATATTACGGATATTATTTTCAAAACTAAAAAGGTACGAAAGATGCTCTCTTCTCTTAATACCAGGAAAGCCTCTGGCCTTGACGAGATCCCAGCAATTGTTCTCAAAAAATGCGCACCAGAACTTGCTCCTGTCCTGACTCGTCTGTTTCAGACATCTTACGATAGAGGCATATTCCTAGTAACTGGAAAACTGCTCGAGTACAAGCCGTCCCCAAGAAAGGATCCAAAGAGCTTCCTAGCAACTACAGGCCTATTTCTCTCCTTTCACTCATCTCTAGCGTGATGGAAAAGTATATAAACACCGAATTACTCAAATTTCTTGAAAAACACAGTCTATTCCACGACAGGCAGTATGGAAGCGCAGATCAACTGCCGACCTCATTTCCTTTATCACACATTCTTGGAACAAGTCTAAGGAACTACACGGTGAATCCCAGATTGTCGCTCTAGACATATCCAAAGCATTCGACTAGGTCAGGTCACGTCACGCAGCGCTGCTCAATAAACTTCCGCCCTACCACCAGAAATCTGTACATGGACAGCAAATTTCCTCTCCAACCGGAGCATTTCTGTTGTCGTGGATGGCCATTCCTCTAAACTGTATCCAATTAATGCAGGAGTTCCTCAAAGTTCAGCTTTAGCCCCTACTTTGTTTTTTCTCCGCATCAATGACCTCCTCTGTAGCACATCCAACCCAGTTCACAGTTACGCGGACGACAGCACCCTCCACTCAAATATACAATATTCTAAGCCTGTCTCTTTAGCCCAATTAGATGAGGATCGCAGACTCATTGAGGGTTCTGTCTCCGTGGATCTCCAAAAAATATTCGACTGGGGAAGTAGAAATTTTGTACAATTCAACACCACCACATCACAGTCTTGCTTTCTTTCTCATAAGAGATACACCAGCCCTAGACACATCACAATGAACAACCAAGTTATTCAAAGTAATGAGTCCTTTTCATTTCTGTGGATCGATATCACAATTCGCACCAGCATGTCACATCAATTGCAGAAGCGGCTGCCAAGAAATTAGGTTTCCTCTTCTGGGCTCGCAAATACTTTTCACCAGCTATTCTCTATACCTTATCTACTTCACAAATAAGACCAAACCTCGAATACTGCTCCCACGTCTGGGGTGCAGTTGCCGCTTCTATACTCGCTATCCTGGACTCCATTCAAAAGAGAGCTATACGTCTCATCGGTGACCCTACGCTCACCCAAAGGCTGCCATCCCTTGCCCACCGACGTGCCGTTGGTGACCTCTCTTTCTTTTATAGATATCTGCACGGTCACTGCTCGAAGGAGCTGTCTTCCATAGTTCCTCCACCTTCTGCCCCCAACAGATCTACCAGGGTAACAGAGCGAATGCACCCTTTTACTGTCCAGGTCACCAGACATAGAACATCTTGTTATGCCCGCTCTTTTGTCCCGAGGACTTCCAAGTTGTGGAATTCCTTGCCGGCACATGTTTTTCCTTCTCCCCCGAACCTCCAAACCTTCAAGTCCAGAATTAACAAGTTGCCTCTTTCCTCCTTGTCGACACCCACTGTACGATAGTATTTAGACTCTGAGCCCTCGTGATGTGTTGTTGAAATAAAAAAATAAAAAAGTAACCACGGATTATCGCAAGTTAGATGCTTTGGAAAATTTAGAAATCCTTAAAGTGAATCCACAAAATTTGATGAATTCAGTTCTTTTTTAAATAGCTCGAAATAATCCATGGTTGCTTTCGACGTCGACATAACCGGTTAGCATATCCACTGACACAACAATACTGCTTGAATTACGTCACCCGCTGTTACGTCATCCGGTGTTGATACGCCCGGTCCTGAGGCATCCGATATAGCATCATGCGGTGTTCCATCATGCCATATTTCATCGTCAGGTATTGCATCATCATCCGGTATTGCATCATCGATATCACATCATTTTAGTGTATAGTTTAGGTATATAAATAAGATAATTTTTCCCACACAGTTAGCTGAGCGACAGCTACTGATGAAGACAACTTTGTTGTCGAAATACGTATCTAGCGCAAAACCATTTGTTATTATTTTTGTGCTTTTTGGGTGATCCTGCTTTTTTATTTCAGTTTCCAGCCACAGTGTTCAACCTCATTCTTTTACTCCAACGCACTTGCTGCGCCACGAATTTCTTTAACATTCATTAGAAACACAGAAACCCTAGCCAGCGTATATTTGCAAACCTATCTTATTCGAGCTTAAAGAAAAATCTAGCAGACAGAAGTGATTAGACTTAATACGTTAGCTTAATTTACCGCAACTTTTTAACGATAATTCCAACTGCGTTTATCTATAGTATCAAGTCTAGTGAGACAAAGGCCTGGAGACTATAGAGCGAAGACTACCGAGTGAAGGAACAATTCAATGGAGAACGTTTGGGTAATAAGTGTTGCGAATATCAATTTAATCTTGTGTAGGGACTTAGAAGAGCCCAGAGACCGTCTGGCGGGCAGATTAAGTGTGTATTTGCCTCACCAGAAGCTAAGTATATGTCTAACTATACATTTATCGTGTCGCTTAGACAAGCCGATCATTGCTGTTTTATTAGCTAATACCTATGTTCGCCTCATGTTCAATATATCCTAAATAGTTCAGTAAACCTTGGTAGTTTATTTATAGAACCTAATGCCACTAATAAAATAGCAAAGACTGAATAACCATTTACTGATATTTTTCATTATGACATGTTATTTTATATACAGAGCGTTTCCTTATCACATGTAGATATTTCAGAGTAGTGTTCACTGGAAATTTCTGACAAAAAAAGACCCCCACAAACTTCTCGTAGCAAAATTTTATTTAACATACAAGACGTATTCTTTTGTTAACTAAATAATATCCAACCCCAAATATAGTTCACGATGAAAATGAGAATGAAAATAAACAGATACCCTTGACGAACTCTCTTGTTATACCTACAAGATATTTACTTCATTCAACTTTCGTTTATTTGCATACTTTAGTCTAAATTAGGAAAATTATAAAGTTGGAATCGAACTGACCACACAAAACTAAAATTTAAAGGAAATGAGTGGATATGTCGTGTTTTGCATCTAAACATAGGATTTGTCGCTTTTTGCATCTGAATAAGGGATCACTACTACTACTACTACTACTACTACTACTACTACTACTACTACTACTACTACTACTACTACTACTACTACTACTACTACTACTAGGTAGGTATGAAAATATCATTTTATTTAGTATAACATTAATTTGTTACAATAATGAAATTGCATTTTAGGCACCTAATCTTAAATAATATAAACTTCCTCTTCATCCTCTATTTCTAATGACTCTTCGTTTCTATCAGCAACAATATCAGTATTTCGATCAAAAAGTTGAACAAAGTATTTTAAATTCGGGATTTCTTTATATTCTTCTCCATAATGATTACTTAATAAACTTTCTACGCTTTTGATTTTATCTGGTTTAAGTGGTACTCCTATATTTAGCTTTTTGTGGTTTCATCCGCTCAATATTCATTCCTCTTTTAGAAATCCCTTTAGCCTGTCCCAGGTCACTCCTATACAAAGCCTCTCCTCTAATTAAAATATTATTATTATACCCACTTTTTGTAAAAATAAACCTCTTGCACGGCTTGAATTGAAAATGCCAACTAGATGTATTTTTTAGAAATTTCTTAGCCTCTGATTTCCAGTCAAGAACATTGAAGTCCTTTCCTGCTTTTAAGACTTTGGCTCGAGACTTAATTATATTTATGTAATCTTCGGGTGACAAAATTTCAGTCTTTTTTCGTATCTCTTTTTCTATGTTACCAAAAACTCGATCAGGTGGTATGTATGAGTGACCTACAATAGGGAAAACTACCTCACATTCCTTAATTTGAGATGAAGCCAAAGATTTCATCCAATAAGAAAGCATCGCCATTAAAGTTGAATTCTTATTTTGTCCCCCGCACCCATCACGGAAGAGACGTACTGATGTTACTTCTTCGGAAAATTCAAAATGTGTTAAAGTGTGATAAACTGCAGATGCGATTTCGTTTGAGCTTTTAGGTCTCTCAGCTTAAGTCCAAACAAAACAGGACACATTTTTGTTTGAAAGATTTTCTTCAGAATTTCCAGCAACTACACAAAATTTATAAAAATTAACCTGCATTGAAAAGTATGCTTGTTGGTCCGGTAACTTAGGCAAAGGCATGTTTTTCTCACAATCAAAAGAGAAAATAGCAGTTTGAGGGTCATCTCTTTGTAACATGTCATAAAAACTTTTAGCTTGCAATTTATGTACTCTATGGTATGTTATTATGTCTTGTTTTTCTTTTCGTTCAATACAGTTTTTTATCTTTTCTTTAAATTTTAAACAGGTAGAACATAAATCCGTTTGAGGAGTTCCAAAACCCACATTATAATGCCTATTAAAATAGTTTCTGAAGTAACACTGACGTACCTTCAAATTGTCTTGGGCTAGGTCGTTGTATATGATCCAGAGTGTCTTGATGTTAAGCTCGCACGGCAAATAAACCCTATGTGGTGAATTGCTGCGACAGTAGTGGCTTTCACTGCATTTCAGTGATTCAATAAAAGATTTGATACCTTCTTTTTTCGCGTCGTTATTACCTTTTATTCGATCTCCACCCCGACATTCCTTCGGCTGATCACCAGTTTTTTTTAATTTCTTTACTATCCGTAAAACTCGATCTTTTTTTAAATTTAGCACTCCTAGGAATGCTTCTCTGCAACCTGGGATTTTAATTCCATCTACAGTCGGAATCGAATAGGTAACACTAATAGCGTGCGGTTTGCTATTTATTTCATTATTTTCTGAAAGCCTCCTTCTCTTAGGAGCTGTCCCAGAGCAAAATTGAAGAATGAATGCATCTTAAGAAGTTTTATTTCTATTGGCATAAAATAATTTGTGAAAATGTTTAACGTCATTCATACTTAAATGTGATGTACACTGATAAGGCTGATATGGCTTTCCATTGTGCCTACACTGAGGAAATACTGGCAAACTTTTAGGCAAGTACCTAAAAATAAATAGTTCTGTTAATAAAATTATTAATAACATAAAAATGAACTTTTCAGTGTACCTTGCTTGTTTTGCTTTAGCTCTTTTCCATTCTTCGGGTTGATGCCGCCTTTTCCGCGACCGATTTTTAGTGTCTTCAACAATTTTTGTACATGGTGTTTCGAGTTCCATGTTTGTTTTTTATTTAATTCTCTTAAAACACTATAAAACTTTGTTTAACTTAACAGAAATGCCTGTTTATCTTGTAAAATTAGACAACAATCCGCCATGATGTAAAGAAAACCACGTGACATCCATTCTGCTTTCCTATTGGTTAATACGGATATTGTCGGATATGTCGCTGTTTGCATTTGAATGCTAGCAACACATGTCGCACTTTGCATCTTACCATAGTTTTAAAACGGGAATTTATAAGAGATATGTCAGCTTTTGAATTTAAACGAGTGTTGAAAAGATGACAGACTACTAGACAAATCCATTGGTGTGAATATCTAATTTTTGTATTTATTGTGATATGTCGCGTTTTGCATCTATACCCCTCATATTCAAGTTAATAAAAGAGCTACAACTTCCAGAAAATAACAAATGCATTAAATATCAACCGATTAAAAATTTTGCCCACACTTAAATCTGGATTTGACAACTGCATAATGCAGAAATGTACAAAACAGACTCAGTTACAAGAATGTAGACTTTGTCTTTCGAGAGCGACGAAAGTGAAAATATTAAAATTCATCTTATCAACAAAAGACCGTTGCTACAACATCTTATATTGTAGTTTTTTAATACAGTTGACTCCTTGCATGGAGCCTGGATTGATGATCCCATTGATGTTTTAGATATTCTCTCCATTGTGGTATGACGGAGATGTTGCATACAGGTTGGCCAAAGATCGTCTAGCCAATCGTCTTTTTTCAAAAAATAGGGCGACTTCAAGATATTTTATATAGTTATTGTGGTGAGCAAGCAACCGGATATCACTTTAGAGTGTCCTGTAGACTGGCCCAACCACTTTGGTCATTTATCAGCAACGTGAAGAAAGATGTGCTAAGATGTCCATTAGCGATTGCTGAAATATACCGAGGTATTCAATCATATGGAAGTAAGCCAACTGCAAAATTAATGAACTACATGTGTAATCTGGCAGAATACACGATATATAATTGGCATCTGTAATACAAAAAGAATAACACCACAAGTCCACCATGCTTAGCCATTTTCAAGAATGGTTTAGAATCCATAATTATACATGAATACTCTTGGTTCTTAGGTCAAATTGCACTAAAGCTTTTGAATGAAAATGGAAGAACGACAAGGTTTTATTCTTAATACAGGATGACAGCATTTTATTTACTTTAAAATATATATTTTTTCATATTTCAGGAAGTATTTTAAAAGTTTTTTTTGTGATTTGTATTTTATTTTAGTTTACTTTTATCACTCTGTATTACTATATATTGTACCTACATATTATAACTAATTATATATTGAGGTGTATATCCAACAGTTACAATTAATAATAATAATATTAACACACACCCAGATATATATATATATATATATATATATATATATATATATATATATATATATATATATATATATATATATGTGTGTGTGTGTGTGTGTGTGTGTGTTTACGTTTAGGTATATATATATTTTAGGTGTAAGTGTTTTTAAAATTTAGTAATATAGTCTATATGTCGTTGAGAAATGTAAATAACAGGTTTATAGTTCAGATATGTTGTTATTTATGTGTTTGAACGCCTTTTGTTTCATGTAATTTTGTATTTTACTGTAAAATTCCTATATATATATATATATATATATATATATATATATATATATATATATATATATATATATATATATATATATATATATATAAGATTATAAGCATTTGAAAAATATATGTGTCGGCTCTCTCTCCTGACCAAAGGAATTATCTACGTTAAGTTAACCCCCTTTTTAACAGATTTATTATTAGTGAATTTTTATTATTTTCTTATTTTACACATATCTACCATAGATTATTTTCCCAGTCAATAAAATAAATAAAAGAACCTTTAAGCTGACAAAATCATTGATACTCAATTTTACACTGAACATAAATTCGTATCTTTTAATAAAAATGTTTACTCTATATCATTTGGTTTGGATCCTTATTGCTCCTTTTTATGCTAGTTATATTTTACATTAATGTTTAAATTACAAACCCTGTTATCTAAATTAAATACGCGTAATTCAAATAAAGCGCTTGTTATAGCTTTCACTCATCTGTCCGTTGTTACGACGACCTCTGATAGTCGTTACTTTGACAATGACGTTACACGAAAATATAATTCATGGATATTTATTTACGGTACCTTGGACTACTGCTCCATCTATCAGCATTGACTATGATTCTAGGTTGGTAATATAATTTGTCACTCCACTAACTGTTTGTGCAGCCTAACCCTAGTTTTACTATACGTTTTCTTGTACACAACTTAAGCTACACCTTGTCTTGTTGTTTTAAAGTCAACATTTATAGTTTTTTTTAACTTAAATTATTTGGCACTTTCGGTTCTGTACACTTTGTCTTGATTTTTGTGTCATGGTTTCATATTCACTAACGATTACTTTTGTGTCCTTGTTAGCTTATTGTTCAACATAACCTCACTTTAGTTCATTTTGCTATTTACGTTTTGCTACAAGTATCTAATTTTTGCTTTGTATTCATTATGTTGACTGCATATTTAGTCAATTAAATTCTTTTCACGTTGTGCTACTGATTTTTATGAATTTCAATGTGATGTGATGTATTGAGTTCTAATTTCTATTTTTACCTTTTTAGGTGTTGACACTGTAAAGTTATCGCATTTATGACCTAGCTATGGATCTTTTTTGCTGTTTTCCCTTAATTTTGGGTATCATGGAATATGAAGCAACTTTTAAGGTACTCTTACTTTATTGTTTACTATCTAAAACAAATTTTTTGCTTACTTTTTGTCAAGTTCTACGCTTTGCATATTTTATTCATAATAAGTATACAATGTTGCATCTTAAATATTAAGTATTAACTTCCCTTGACTCTTTTATACCTCGTTGAGTGGCCCTTTTCTTATTTTACGTTTTAGTTTAAAATTATATACTGTATGTGTTTCTTTCTTTAACTCCGGGCTATTTCCGCGACTATGGCCAATCAGCTACGCCATGGAGCAGTTTCACCTCACTACCCTGGAAATTTTGCCGAACCACTGCCTTTCTGTAAGGAGGGTAGCGATCTTTAACGTGCCCAACATCGCATGTACTAAGGACCGTCAGCTTTACGCCCCCTCCGAAGGGCAGAACGTGCAGACATTTAACTTGCTCGAATTCAATGCCAGAACCTCGGTTGATGTTAATGTTACAGTTTGTACTGGAAAAGTGAAAGGAGAACCCTGCGATCGAACCCAGTACCCTTCAGTTCAGAAGCACAAGTTCTTACCCCTGAACCACCGAGGCTCTAAATTTTATACTTCATCGTATTGTTGCGTTTTCTCCGGGTTCTGGGTAAGTGAGACTTTAAATTTTAAAAAACAACTTTATTTACACTCTAAATATGGATACAATAAAATTTCTAGAATGTCTCTCTCACAAAACACTTAATTTACTGCCCTTACAATTACTAATCTGCACACAAGTCTACACTGGTACTACAGTAGCTACCCTCTTAACACTTTACACTGCTTCTTCAAGTTACTCCAACATTCTCTTACTGAACTCCTGCGCTGGCTTGCTTTCGTCTTTATATACACGTCGTACCTTCTACCTTGTTTCGCGAGCCTTCCATTCTAGAATATTCCAGGACCTTCTTTTGCTAGAAGGCTCTGTGAATATAGATCGGCCGCGTGTGTATACAGGGGGATGTATATACAGGTGATCCAAATGTGGTCATCACTCCTATGTTACACAAGAGGTGTTTCTCGTACTATAAGATCTCTCTGCGTATACAGGGTGTAAGTGGTCTCTGCGTATACAGGGTCTATATACAGGATGTTCGGAATGCGCAGACCTCAGTTATCCGTTCCGACGGGGTACAAGTTGGTAACTTCGTTATTTCTGGTCCTAGAGGGTTGAGACTTCGCCTGAGGGGGGTCACCCCAGGCACGCCCAGGGGGGCGGGGAGGCGGGGAGGCGGTGTTGCCAGATTGTGCAAGAATTCCCAGATGTTGGGGAAATTTTGGAGATGTGGCAACACTGCACCTGCATCTATTGAAGTGCTTTGTAACAGTATTTTGTGTCTAGTGTATATTTGTTTGTATTTATAGTTACATGCTGCAATAATATATATATATATATATATATATATATATATATATACCGTGTGGAACAGCCTAATTTGAAATATTTCATCATTCTCTATCCAAAAATGCTGTAGTATTAAAATTTATTGCAAAAATTAGAAGCAAGAAAAGAAAGTTTTTATCTGATTGACTTCGCCACAACTCGCTAAAAAACTAATAGATATTGCATGCTTTGAACGTCTTGACAGCAACCTAATCGTAAATAAAAATATCTTTTAACGTTAATCGGCATCTTGAGGCGTCTAGTCGCAATTATGATTCTTCTTCTTAAGTCAGTTGAAGAGCGTGGTTGTTTTAATACCTCCAGAAGAAGAAGAAAAGGTCTAATAGCGTTAGCTCGAGTGATCTTGCTGGCCATTCCAACGATCCTTCCTTCCCGACACACTGATTTGGAAATACTAAGTTGAGGTAATGCCGGTCATTGATTACACTATTTATAAGGTAGTATTAGAATAGTAGTTCTGTTAACTACAGTGACTGGAAAAAATATTGCTGATGTACTGTTAAAACTCCTGGAAATATATATATATATATATATATATATATATATATATATATATATATATATATATATATATATATATATATATATAAATTTGAAAAAAACATAAAACAATAGGCATAAAAACAAACTAGAATAGTAGAACTCACTAACTAACACTATATACACCTGCCATCTTCTGTATTTAGTTATTACTCCCTTATATTAAGGAACAACGAGACCATTTTTTGGGTCTTAGGGGCTTATCAAGAGGTCTTTATGTAATTTACACAGAGAGACTGACTCTGGATAAGTAAGGAAAACATATTTTCAGACAAAATTGTAAAGTATAAATCTAAAATATTTTACACCAGATAGAAAAACTGAAGTTGCTAAGGGGATAAAAAAATGTATTAGAATTTCAATTTTTTTGTTGTTGAAAATTTGCTAACACAACGCTTTTACTGCGTCAGGACTTCTTACCCACAAAGCGGTTTTTTATGATTTGAAACACAAATTATGGAAACAACATTTTTAACTAATTGTAAAGTTTTATAGTACTTGGAGATGCTACGACAAGATATAACCAATTCCTGCACACTATTCAAATAAACGGAATTTGTAAATACACTGCAAAATTCTTGCCCTGTGTTAAATAATAATGTTTAACAGCACACAATTCCTTGTTTTCTCTCCAGTTGCAATTTCCCTCACTTCTATCGCGTTCCAAGAAAGCATATACTCAGGTAAAGCAGTCTACCACATAAAACAAGTTAAAGTTTGATGAAGAAAATCATCAAAACTGGTGGAACTCCTACTCCGACCATAGAAGAAGATTGAGTTTCCCAGATTGGTGTTTGTATTTGAGGTAAGAATTACCATTGGCTTCCGCTATAAACATTTTAAACAAATAACATTGCCGGTGTAATCTTTTGTGGTAAGAAGAAGGAATTGTCTAGAGCACTCTAGTTCATCAGCTGTTTACTGCTTTCCCCGGAAGCGGACTTAAGTGAATGGGATACTCATAGTCTCGACTTCAGACAAACAGAATCACTATTGTTTCACAGGCAAATGCATTGAATCCACTTTGACTTTTATTTCCAGTTCTTAGAGATGAATAAGTCTTTAAAGAGGCTTTAGTTATACTTTTATGACAAGACTCCAAATTAAATGGATTAATATAGGATTTTGTACTATTATAAGAATAAAAATAAAGCTCTGAACGCATCAAGTGCGTTATGTAACGAAATTTTAAAAAAATCTTGCAAACCACGAAATGTTCCAAAAAATGTAAAGAAATATGTGTGTCCGGAAATAGGTAATGAAGTTGGATTCATGAAATTCGGTAGACGTATTACTTTTGAATAGGTTTTGTTACACACCAAAATTGAAAAAAAAATGTATATAAAACTAAGTTATTAAAATCTGAACATGTTTTAAGTGAATTTTCTTTAAAAAAATTCACTAATGGGGAGATCCCGACTTTTGAATTTAAAAAAAATTTCTTCAAATGAGCGCTATTTAGGACCCCTAGAACCCAAATTCGAGGTCGGTTTCAGACTCTATATGTATATATATATATATATATATATATATATATATATATATATATATATATATATATATATATATATATATATATATATATATATATATATATATGTGTCACACCTATAACTAAAAAAATAATGGACAGATTTTGACAACATTTGGTGAGTACCTTTCTTTCGCAAGTGGCTTGGATAAATTCATTAGCCAGAAAAATCCGCCAAGGCTTTCCCGGAAATTGTTGTGTTTTCTTTCGAAAAAAAATATATCTCCGGAATTAACACAATAAGAGCAACCAAATTTCACACGCCAGTTTATATCATTATAGATAAATTACCTTTTAAGATTTAGCGCTGTGGGTTAAAGGATAAAAAAGTTACAGGCATTTAAAGAAACATAAATTTGGGTTTTTCTCAAAACGTCAAAAGTCGCGATTAAAAACGTCAAAATTGGTAATATTTAGGCAATGAACCTGAAACTTATATGAGCTATGAAAGGAAAATGTCTCAAGAAGAATGTTTTACAAAGCCTGAAGTCTTAGTTTCAATCGTCATTGTCCTTCATTTCACTAAAATATTCTCAAAAAATTCACTTCAAATAGACCCTTTCTCTGATGCTTTGGCAGTAGTGTTGGCTATAGAGTTTATCGGATAATGGTATATCATTTTTGTGGAATTTTCATAAAAAATCTTTAAAGCTCAATATATCCGTAATTGTGCAAGATACAAAAAAATTGTATACATTAATTATAGGGTGTATTGAGCTACATCTTAAAAAAATATTTCTACAATTACAGGTTGGCCCATAAGTCGTTGGTGATTCAAATTTTCTTTTTTAGTTAATTTTCTTTAAAACTAATAGGGAGATCCGTGTTTATATATATATATATATATATATATATATATATATATATATATATATATATATATATATATATATATATATATATATATATATATATATATATATATATATATCGTACCGATAACTTAAAAAATAATAGACTAATCTTGATCAAATTTCGTAAGTACCTTCCTTTTCAACGTGGCTTGGATAAGTTTGTTATCCAGGAAAATGGGACCAGGTTTTCCCCGAAAATTTTGTGTTTTCTTTCTAAAAAAATTCATATTTCCAGAAATAACTAAGTGAGGGCAACCAAATTTGGTGAGCTTATTTGTATTATAAAGGGAGAACCATGTACCAAAATTTAGGTCTCTAAGGTTAGGGACAAAAAAGTTTCGGGGAAGCTAAAGCAACAAATTTTGGAGTTATCCTCAAAACGTTAAACTCGCAATTTAAAACGTCAAACTTGCAATCTAAAATGTCAAAATTGGCAATGTTTAGGCAAGGGACGTGAAACAAATACGGATTGTGAAAAGAAAATGTGGCAAGAAGAGTGTTCTGCGAACCCTTAAGTTTCAGATTCAACCGTCACTGCCCTTCATTTTACTAAAATGTTTACAGAAAATTCATTTCAAATAGATCCTTTCTCTGATGATTTGGCTGTCGGTTTAGTTAAGTTGATGCTTTCGCTGTAGGTTTAGTGAAGTTTATGGTTTAACGATCTATAATTTTTAGCTAATTTTCGTAGAACAAATTCGTTACAGCATTTTAGTATTTTTTATCGAAATATGATGCATGTTTGTAAGAAAAAATCTGGACGCAGTAAGTGCGTTTTGGTAGCAAATTTTCATTAAATCTTCCAGATTTCAATAACCCAATTTGCTATTAACGTAAGTTGTGTCGGTTAGGAAACCAACATTTAACTTTATTTCCGGAACATTTTTGTATGCACGCAGCAAGGGCGTTTTGGTTGCAAATTTTCATTAAATCTTTCAAATTTCAATAACTCCATTTGCTATTAACCTTAGGTTCATTGGCTAGGAGACTAGTTTTCTCAGAAACATTTAAAGTCTATTTTCAGAAAATTTTTGTACATCTTCAAATAATTATTTTGATAAAATATGGTACATTGTTTCTACTATATAGGTTATACCGGTAACCAAATTGATGCCTGCTCGCATTAGAGCGATATATTTGTAATTAAAAACATTTTTATTAAAATTCACTTCCATTACGCACTTGCTGCGCCCAGAGTTTTTTCTAAACTTGATATACCATAGCGCCGTTGTTGCGTCCAAACATATATTACTAGTCCTCTGTTATTAATTTCTTGATTAAAGAGGGGAATTTTTCCAAATTTTATTTATGAAATAGCAAACACTTTTAATCACAAATTAAAATTTTAGCTGTTGCTCAAACATCCCAAAATGGGTCTACCGAAAATAAATTTCTTGCAAATGTTTAAGTCAAATGAAGCTAAACTGCTAAACACACTTCTTGCAATGTTTGTTTCCATATTCCTCATTCCTATGAGAATATTGTTTAATAACCACGAATTTTATAGTTTCAAATTGCCACTTTGAGGATTACCCCATATGATTTTAAAGTACTTTCATGTTGCTTCTTAGCATTTGCTTGCACACAAAAAAAGTATAGGGTGACCATTTGAAAACGAAAGAGGCGTGTTTTGGGGCACTTAGCATAATTTTCTTGAAAATTGCTCAAAGAAGTAAGTTTTGCTTTTAAGAGGTAAGAGTTGTGGTTTATTTGCATCATCGCAACACTAAACTTTAAGCAGTCGTGCATCCACCCCAAAATCCTAATTGACAAGGAGGGTCAACTTGCACATCACTTTAGAGCTGCTGTAAATATCTTTTAAACGGTGCCTTATTTTTTTAACTCAATGCTGTGAGTTCTAGTATTGACTTCTAAAAGTGAGCAATTTATTTAACAAAAGTTACATGTCAGTTCATGCAATGTTCAAAATTTCGACCATATATACAAGTTTTGTTCAAAAGTCGTCGCATATTCTGTAACATTTTTGGAGTGATTTGGCGGCATTCGTTTACGATACACTGGTGTAAATGTTGTAAATAATTGGACTAAGCAGAAAAAATGTTCATTTTTATGTAATCCCACAAAAAAAAATCAAGGGGTGATAAATCTGGAAATCGCGCGGGCCATTCCATGAAAAATCTTCCGTCAACCCACCGATTTGTAAATATGTTGTCGAGATATTGTCTAACAGGCGAAGCGTAGTGTAGGGGTGCTCCATCCTGCGGAAATTCCAACCGGTTTTCGTGGTAATCCTTATCATTCTCAATAATGCCAATCAACATTGGATCAATAGTGTTTTTCAATTACTCCAAGTATATATCTACAGTCAGATTACCAGGTAAGAAACAAGGGACAGAATATGGTCAGCAAAAATTTCAGCCCAAACATTGCGTTTTTTCGGGAGTTGTGTATGAATATCGTAAAAAAATCAGCCCAATAGCGAAAATTATGACAATACACGGTACTGTTTAGGAAAAACGAACAGTCGTCCGAACAAGTATTAAAAAAAATTGAGATCGTCCACTATTCGTTTAGTTATCACTTCACAAAAGTTTAGACCGCGGTCAAAGTGACCATTAAGTTTGTGTGCAAGATGGCTTTTGTATCGGTGAAATTCATGACGCTTCAAAATGCTTTGAATTATAGTTCGCCCAAATTATTTGCGAGTTGCCTCGTACTCGCCTCTTCTACCGCCGCATATCTTTAAGCGCTTCGTTTTTTATTACATACAGACCCGGTCGCTTTAAACATTGCCACTTACTCCAAAAACATACTTCGGGTAACACTCTTATGTAAATGTTGTTGATTAGATAATTTTGCTGATATATTATCACATTGATCATTTCCATTCTCTGTGCAATGGAGTACACTATTTTGTTGAATAACTGCATATGAAACAATAACCTGATCGACAAATAAAATGAAAATTACTCGTCCACTAAGGTTTCTTTGCAAATAGAGAAACCAAAAAGCACAATTTAATCGCTATCGGTGATAATTTTTTTAAATTTTTCATTTCACTTTCCGTAAGTGATAATCAGATAAAACAATAAAAAAGCGCGATGATATTTGTAGCAAATTAAAGAAAACGCTTTCTTATCTTTAAGCGTATAATTTCGTAGAATCCAGTGCTTCAAATTGAAATAATAGGACACCGTTGAAAGGAGATGTACACCAGTTCTAGAATGATGGGCTACTTGACCATTCTTGTCGTTTACAATTTTACGTTACGATGTCAAAAATAAGCCTTAAAGTCTTTCTTCTTTAACATCTTAAAAGCAACAGTTGGTAGCCGGTTTCAATACCTATTTTTCTTTTAGTTTGTCAGATAACATAATTCTTTATAAGCTCGTGCAGCCTTCAGCTCACTTTCTTTTCAACAGAATTTTAGCAATAGTATAAATGTTAGTAATGACTATAACTAGCTAAGAAAAAAAGACAGCAGGCTCATAAAAGGTGAATTAGATTAAACACTGTGCTACCTTAAATGCTGTCTTTGCTTTGTAATAATAGATAACCCATTTTGAATGTGATTTCTCTGTTTGATGCTTCTTTTCTTGTTTTGTTATAGCTTGTGGCGGTATTCTCATACAATCTCATTATTAATAATTAAAAGAACTAAAGATGAACTTTGTTCTTAACGTGGATACCCTATAAGAATATCACACATGGATAATACCAAATATAACAATTTACTTAGACAGAATCAAAGATTTTTAGTAATCGCGTTTTAAGGGCCCGTTCAACAAAATTATGGAAGCTCCATCAACACCACCGTTATGGCAGCCCGTTCAGCTGCACTGTTATGGAAGCCCCATCAACACCATCATTATGGGAGCCACATGCAACACCATGCCGTGCAGAAGCACCTGTTGGAGCAGCATTCTCTGAAGTCAATCCAGCGATTTTGACAGCCTTAAGTGGTTTTTACAATAAGGTAAATACAAGAATATATCCAAAGATTTCTATAGCACTGAGTAGCCTCAGGCCATCTCATAACCAGTTAATCCAAGGAGCTCCGGCATACACACTATAATTAAGTGCACTGCTAATCTGTAACGTCTATTTAAAGCCAAAACTTTTGTCTATGGCTGCTTCCATCTATCACAATAACTTATACTCATCTTGGCTCATACAAAATCATTATTTATTAATAAATGAAATTAACCGAGCCTTGATTTTTATCATATTAACTTTTATATAAAATATCGCTATAAAATACCACTCACAATGTTCTAATTTTCAATAAAATCACAATCACAGCCTCAGAATGCGCCTGAGCCTCCTAAGTTTTGAAGTGGCCACTATATATATATATATATATATATATATATATATATATATATATCGGCAATATTGTTATTTACTTAATTAAAAAATTGTGGGAAAGCCGCCAGTTGCAAAATAAAATTTCTTTATTAAATGCCTAGCTTTCGGAAACGTTTATCTGATTCTCAAGGCTACAACATGGAAAGAAAAAAGTTTATAATTTACATAGGAAAAATATAAAGGTTTAAAATACTTACATATAACGCGAGTTTTACTTTAACTAATTATGAAATAACAAAGATGAAAAAAACCTTTTTGTAAATTTGACTGAAGTCGAAAAGTGTCAAACTGACATACGCAGCTAACTATTATGTATTTGAATTTGTTTTTTGTTTTGTCTAGGAAATATAAATAGGGGTAGTGATTTCTAAAAGTATTATCTTTCTTTAAGTATATTAAATTTTCGTTAAAAGTAATTTCAAATTATTTGTTTAGAAGAATTTTAAATTACTTTTCTGTGTGTGTGTGTGTGTGTGTGTGTGTGTGTGTGTTTGTGTATGTGTAATTATGAAAATACTATAAGTCAGAACTCTCCCTATATTGCAGGCACAGGCGATATAACTTAAGAAACATTAATGAAAGCAAGTAGTGGAGTTTAAGGCGCTGTCTAGAAGTTGGAAATTCAGAACAGGCCCACATCTGACGCGTCTTATGCATTACAGCAAGTTGCTTAAGCCTGCAATATATTACAAGATATGCAACAAAATCAAACTATTAAACATGTCAGCAGATAGGACGTTAAACTTAAATATTCGTCCGTGTATTTGGATTCCATGCAAATTTCTGCAATAAACTCAAGTAGGGAGTTCTAGACTCGCGAACGCCTGCTCCAAATGCCAACAAATGGGGGAAATGGAACACGAAAATTTATTATGTTAGAGCCATGCATGCGTGTACTTGAATTTATATGCCTGAAAATTGCTTAAAAAATTCTATATACATCTACAAGGAAGACGTTATTGTTTTGTCTTCAGGACGTGCCGTCAAAAGACTCATTTGTCGAGCACGAACCCAGCTGCTTACGAAATTAAATTAATTTGCTGATAAGGAGCATCATTTCAGTGGCTTCCACCGCGTCAATTTAGCTTGATTAAGATCTCTGTTAATAAGGGTCATGTGTTTAAGCTTTACTGCATATTTCCTAAAAATAAGACAATCAGTTGTATTTTAAGTATCGAAATGCAGTTGCATTTTGAAAGAGCGACCATGCGCAACGTTTATTAATAAATCATGACCTTTAGATTGAATAAGGCCACCATAAAAATGGCATTTTCATACTTAGTGACGGAAAATAACTATACAAAACGTTATTTCTACCTACTCTCTTTACTTCTGTGAAAGCTATTTAAATCTTATCCCGTGCACGGTCACAACTTTTCTATTAGCTAACGTAAACTGTATCCATCAAGAAACATTGCAGTCGATGTTGCTTTTTTGTAGCAAACATTACCCAATGTCTCTAGAAGCTTTGTCCATTTCTTTCTAATTCACGCAAATAACACACATTTTGATGCATAGATTTTAAGTGAATTTTTGTAGAAAAGAGAACCTTTCATTTTGAAAAAATTCGCTAAACAAGGGCGAACTGGGACTCCTAAACCTAAATTAACAATCATCATGATTAGTTTTCATTATATATATATATATATATATATATATATATATATATATATATATATATATATATATATATATATATATATATATATATATATTGTAATATCCCCAAACGCTTATCGAATTTTTACACACAAAACAACAAAACAAATAAAAGGCAACGATACAACTAAAATGGCAACATTGCATGATATTGTGTAATACCTAATTTAAACATGTTTTATTTTAAAGAAAATGCATCTTAGTCTGTCTTGCATTGTTGACTAATATGTAATTGAATACCTGACTCCATTAAATTACTACAGGTGACCTGAAATATATTCACCTACCTTACTTTAAAGGCCTCTACATTTGCTTACTAAGGATGACTAATTTTCTGGGCTACCAGGATGGATTAAGGCGTGAAAATCTAGGGTTAGGACCAGGTTGTGTTTGTTCAGACTATGGGTTGGAACATTGTGAGAGAAACGCTATAATTCGCAAACACTTAATTTATTTGACAAAGTTTCTCATTTGACCAATACAGTGGAACGGACATGAAAGCACAGACATCTAGGCGCCCTATTGCTACGAGAAATCACACGGCTGGGCCTAATATTACACATATGGGGAATGCACTAGCATAAAAAATTTGGATCGCTTGGAGGGGTGATGACCTGGTGTGAATCAAGGTCTCCGATGTCACTCTCAGTTCCCACAGTGGTGTAAAATTAAAGATTGGTATTTTCATTTCAATATTCATTATTTAGATTTTATTGGTTTCATCGTTCACAATTCAGTTTTGGTTTGTCTTTGCTTTATTACCGTGGGACTGATTGAGCAACACCGCAGAACAGGACACCACACCCGGGCATATACTTAAGGCTAACCGACTCCTCCCTCTACGTCTCTCATGTGGCCATTGGTCACTAGGAAATGACGCACTGCGCATTTGGGTTGCCTTTTCCACTTCCATGGTGCCACAGTTAAGATTTTTCGCGAGCCCTTTCTTGGGCTATAGCCTCACTGGAGGTCTTAGATTTTCGGAGGTTTGGCAGGTCAAGAAGTAGAAAGTTCACCCAAATACCGCTTGAAAAGTATTTTGTTTTGGACCTGTAGGCTCTAGGAGGCGCAAGGGGAAGGTATTGTTGTAATTCAGGCCAGATCACTGTGGACTGACTAAGCGGAGACGGTAACAAACCTACTACTACCTCGCCCAATATTTTGACGTGTATCGCAAGCCTTTCAACTAATTACTGACCTTCAGGTTGCCCTCTCGTTTCAGTCATGCAAAATTGTGATAAATCGCGAAGTCCTTCTTAGACTATGCCTCACTGGAGGTCTTAAATGTTCGGATCGTGGCACTTCGTGAAACGAGGCTTCACCTGAATGTCATTCTAGACACAAGGAGAATAATTACACAACTTTGTCAAAACACAGGGGGAAGTACTTCATTTATTCTATATCCCTTTGCTTTATTTTCCGAACCGTCCAGTGCACACCACATATTCTCAATTTCAAGTTTTAGTTTAATACAAAAGGGGGAACCAAGATGTCTGTTTCAGGTACAAAACAATTTCATCAGGTAACATACAAAATAATGAGATTCCTAACTTCAGGTTTTAGTTTCAAAGTGCATTAAAAGTGTGCCACATATTTTCGACTTCAAGTTTCAGTTTCAATATTACACAGAGATGGAATTACATACTTTCAGTTGTAAGTTTCGGGTTTGAGATTACCTCATGTAGAGCTAGATATTGCTGGTTTCCCGATTCAGGTTCAAAATTGTATTATGTAAGGCTAGATACCGTTGATTTCCAATTTCAGATTCAAATTATCTTATATAGAGCTGCGGACCTCTCGTTTTCAAGTTTCAGATTCAAAATTATATTCTAAAGAGCTGCATACTTCTGGTTTCCAGATTCAGACTTAATTCACATTATAATAAGGTACATACTTCTGATTTCACAATTCAGATTTAAATTATATCATAAAGAGCTACAGAATTCTGGTTTCACGATTCAGATTTAAACTATATAATAAAGAGCTACTTAATTCTGGTTGCACGATTCAGATTTAAATTATATTATTAAGAGCAACGTACTTCTGGTTTCACAATTCAGATTTAAATTATATTATAAAGAGATACTTAATTCTGGTTTCACGATTCAGATTTAAATTATATTATCAAGAGCAACGTACTTCTGGTTTCACAATTCAGATTTAAATTATATTATAAAGAGCTACAGAGTTCTGGTTTCACGATTCAGATTTAAATTATATTATAAAGAGCCACAGAATTCTGGTTTCACGATTCAGATTCAAATTATATTCTAAGGAGCTACTAAATTCTGGTTTTACGATTTAGATTTAAATTATATTATAAGGAGCTACATAATTCTGGTTTCACGATTGAGATTCAAATTATATTATAAAGAGCTACAGAATTCTGGTTTCACGATTCAGATTTAAATTATATTCTAAGGAGCTACTCAATTCTGGTTTTACGATTTAGATTTAAATTATATCATAAGGAGCTACATAATTCTGGTTTGACGATTCAGATTTAAATTATATTATAAAGAGCTACGGAATTCTGGTTTCACGATTCAGATTTAAATTATATTATAAAGAGCCACAGAATTCTGGTTTCACGATTCAGATTTAAATTATATTATATAGAGCTACAGAATTCTGGTTTTACGATTTAGACCCAAATTATATTATAAAGAACTACATAACTCTGGCTTTACGATTCAGATTTAAATTCCATTAGGTGTGAACAAGATATTTGTTTTCAAATGCAAAGTAATTTTATTAAATACGGCATGAGCTAGTAACGTTTCTGATTTCAAGTTTCAGTTTACTTATCAGGAAATTTGGCAACTCTTCAGATGCGGAAGTAATTTATCTGAATGACATACAAACAAAGTAAATTGCAAGCTTCAAGTTTCAGTTTGACTATATCAGATTTTGTGACATTTACCGGCACAAATAATTTCTCGACATAATGTAAACAAATAAGTTTCGAAATTTCAAGTTTAGTTTAAATATATTAAATTTGGCAACGTCTCAATGCTCGAGTAATTCCTCTATGCTATACGCAAACAAATCAAAATTCCAGACTTTGAGTTTTAGTCTGAATATGTTAAATTTGGCAACATCTGAACGCACAAATAATTTTTCTACATACTGTACAAGCAGATAACAGTCCAGATTTCAAGTTTCAGTTCAATTTATACAATTTAAATGCACAAATAATTTCTACATATAGTATACAACCAACAAAAATATTAGGTATCAAGTTTAGTTTAAATATATTAAATTTGGCAACGTTTCAATGCTCGAGTATTTCTTCCACACTATATGCAAACAAACTAAAATTCCAGACTTCAAGTTTTAGTCCGAGTATGTTAAATTTGGCAACATCTGAACCCACAAATAATTTTTCTACATGATTAGCAAACAAATAACCGTCCAGATTTCAGGTTTCAGTTTAATTTATACAATTTAAATGCACAAATAATTTCTACATATAATATGCAACCAACTAAAATACTAGGTTTCAAGTTTAGTTTAAATACATTAAATTTGGCAACGTCTTTAGATGTAGAGATAATTTCTTTACCTAACAAGCAGATAAAATTCCAGATTTCAAGTCATAGTTTAATCATATTAAATTTGGAAACATTTAAATGCACAACTAACTTTATAAAAAACGTATGAGCCAATAAAACCCCTGGTTTCATGTCTGGTGATATTTTTAAGTGCACAACTAGTTTCATGAACTAATATACCAACAAATAGAATTTCAGGCTTTAAGTTTCATTCAAATATATCAAATTTGGCAACTCTGAACACACAAATAATTTTTCTCAAACTAATAAAATTTCCGATTTCGAGTTTAGTTTAAATCTACTAAATTGGGCAACATTCAAATGCACGAATAATTTCGCTTTGATAATATACAAATCAACAAAATCTCAGCTCTCAAGTTTTAGTTTAAATATATCGAACTTGGCAACTTTTAATGCACAAATAAAAATAACTAAAATATTAGGGGTCAAGTTTAGTCTAAATACGCCGACTTCGGTAACATTTAGATGCAAAAAAATAATATCTGTACATTATATGTTCACAATCAAAACGCTAGGTTTCAAGCTTACATTAAATATAACAAACTTGGCAACATTTAATGCACAAATAAATTTATTCAAATAATATGCAGGCAAATAAACTTAGAGGGTTCAAGTTTCCGTTTAAATATATTAAATTGGGCAAACAATTTAGGGACACCGATAGCATATGTCATTTTAAAGGTACACTCACCGTTTGCTGTTACATCTGGTCCCAACAGGCTGCGACAGGGACTCCAAGCGGGGACGGCGGCTCGACTCCTGGGTCTCGTCTATGTGCGGGGGGTGTAGTGCGAATCGCGTTAACAATACCAGCAGAGGTCCCCTACTTCGACACTCTCGCTCGAATTTTATTCATGGCGCTAGTGTTTACCATAGGCTTCCTCCGCGAGTACGCTATGGAAAAGACCTATAGAATTCCTGCACTATGACCAGCTGACTTCAGGCGCGGTTATAGGAAACCCACAGTGTTCAACACAGCATAAATCTGCCAGAATTGATCGTTGCGATAGTATGCTGTGCATCGTCACCACCGAATTTCCCAGCAGACCGTCTACAAGTCTGCTTAAATTCGAAGACAGCTTTGCAGAAGAGACAACTCTGAGATATCGATGAAAATCGTTCACCATGTCCCAATCGTACGTGGTTTTATATGAATCCACCACCCCTTCAGCATGAGAACATTCCAGGCCTAGTCACTAGGGTTTAAAATATACCGGCTATGTACATAATTATCGACTTTATTAGTGCCTACGTGATCTGCAGCATGTCACTCTAGTCTTTTATAAAAAACTCTCTGACTACATTTTAGTATACCCTCTTTTAAGTAAAATCTAATACGTTCCCACACATGAAACTAGACACACTTATAATTAGTCATTTTCTAATGACAAAAACCTTTTAAAAATGCTTCAACTGAGCTCTTCATTCCCTTTCAAGGACTATAATTTGTTACAGGTGATCTCAATGTGCGACCTATATCTTGACCTTTGGCTGCACAGCGTGTGAACGTCTTTTAACGTGGTTCGTTTTTATCGGCTTACATGATATATTGAAGTCTCCCTAATGCATAGTTTTCTTAATGTTATCTAATATTAATTCTATACAGGGCATAACAAACACAAAAATACAATCCCTATCTGGCATTTCACTTGTCGTATGAGAGTTATTTAATAAACATTAAAAGGCCAATAAAATGACTAATTGCTGACGGGTCCGAAAGAAAATAATATGCTAATATACCAGGATATTTCAATATATATATATATATATATATATATATATATATATATATATATATATATATATATATAGATAGATAGATAGATAGATAGATAGATAGATAGATATCATACACAAAAATAATGGGCCGCCTTTGCTCAAAGTTTCTTCCTTTCGTGAATGATGTAGGTAGGTTTTTTAGCCAGGACAATCGCCCAGTTTTCCCGGTCATTTTTGAGGGTTTTTTTTCAGAATATTTTGTGCCTCCGAAAATAACAAGTTTCAGCAACCAAAATTGGTACATACAATGTATACAGTGCGTGTATATTTCTATTATAAAACCTATTCTATACCCCCCAATGTGGGTCAAAAAAAAATGTAAGCATTTAATGAACAAAAATTGGGTGCCACTGCAGGTCAGAGAAGGGTATAAGATCAAACCAATTGTGCGCCAAATTAAATCCATTAATTAGTGCAAAGAAAAGATTTTCTTGTCGCAAGATGGTCAGGAACCGCGAGACAAATTACTTTGCAAATAGTTTATTTATAGTTTTTCTTCTGAAACTGTCAGTGACAAATTAAAATGTAAAAATTGCTCAAAAAATAATGGGCCGATTTTGACTAAATTTGGTCAGTACCTTTGTCTTGTAAGTGACTTGGATAAGTTCGTTAGCAAAAAAAATCGGTCGGGGTTTTCCCGGAAAATTATGTGTTTGCATTCGAAAAAAAATTATATCTCAGGAAGTAACAAAGTAAATGCAATAAGATTAGGTACGCGGGTTCATTTCGCTATGGGTAAATCACCTACCAAAATTCAGCTCTGTAGGTCGAAAATCAAAAAAGTTACAGGCATTAAAAAAATGGGGTTTTTCTCAAAATGTCAAAGTCGCGATTTAAAACATCAAAATTGGCAACATTTAGGCAAACAACTTGAATCTAATACGGGCTATGGAAAGAAAATGTCTCAAGATAGATGTTTTACAAACCCTGAAGTCTTAGTTTCAACCGTCATTGGCCTTCATTTTATTAAAATATTTCCAGAAAATTCATTTCAAATAGATGTTTTCTCTAATGCTTGGCAGTAGTCTTATCTATAGAGTTTATCGTTTACTGGTATATAATTTTTGTCGAATTTTCGTAAAAAATCAATAAAGCTTAATGAATCCGTTATTATACAAGATATGAAAAAAAATTGTATACATTAATTATCGGGTGTCTTGAGCTACATTTTAAAACATTATTTCTACAATCACAGGTTGGCCCATAAGTCGTTGATAATACAATTTTTCTTTTTTAATCGAAGACGCCTTATGATATTGCATTTTTGCATTTCCATCAAAATATAACGCATGTTTGTAAGAAAAGAAATTCGGGACGCAGCAAGTGCGTTATGGTAGCGAATTTTTTAAAATCAAACACGCCTTATGTTTTTGCATTTTTGCATTTTCCATCGAAATATAACGCATGTTTGTAAGAAAAGAAATTCTGGACGCAGCAAGTGCGTTAGGACAGCCAATTTTGATCAAATGCTTCATATTTGAATAGCTCAATTTTCTATTAACCTGTAAGGTTGACCAGGAAACGAGTTTTTTCGGGGGCACTTTAAGTTTACTTTCGGAAATTTTTGTACATTTTCAAATAATAAAGTTATTTTGATCAAACATGGCACATTGTTTTTACTATATAGATTATACTGGTATCCAAATTTGATGCCTGCTTTCTTAAAAAACACACATATTTGCTATTAAAAACATTTTTATGAAAATTCACTACCACAACGCACTTGCTGCGACCAGACTTTTTACCTGAGTTTTGTGCCCTCTTCGCAATTCCTGTCAACTAATATGATAACAATGTTGGATAGTTTAAGACAATAGATGTAATAATAACAACAATTCGCTTCGATTTTTCATCAGTCCGATTGAAACGATCGTCAGGTCCCATAAATGTGTTATGGTAAATCAGGTATCTCCGATGTGTACTTATTAGTGATCATAACAGGTTACGATATTCACTAAAAAACAATATATCATCAAAAAATACTTTTGGATATTAATGATTTCGCTGGATATCGTTTAATTTTGCAGCTAAATTAATCATCAGTTCATAAAATAATATACATGATTACAAATATTTTTTTATGTTACTTTGACATATGCTATTAATTACAAAGTTTATTGTTATTCATAAAACTGATCACTACATTGCCACTCGTACTTTAACGTATCACTTAACAATTCTACAAACGTTTCTTCGTATTAATACGACGCTTTACTATTCGGGGGAAAATTTTCGTTATAATAAATTCTCCTATAATTCTCTGTAACCACTTCACACACTTTCATGCGAGGGAGGCTTAATAGCCCCATAGTGCTCTCACTTCATCATTTTTAGTGCTTCTCGTGTAGCACCTGGAAGTTCCAGTTTGTCTACTAATTGCTATGCGAACCTCGTCTAGTTATTTAGTTCGCGTTACATATAGGATATGTATAATTTGTCGCACACAAAAAGAAAGTCGAAAGCTTTAGTCAAAAGTGTAAAAATACACCGGCACCACAAGAATGTCCCCACGCAGCAAGTGCCTTGTCTTATGGTGGCACTCTTTCACAAAAAAGGTTTTTCAGCGAAAATTTTTATAGGAAAATATCAGAATTAAAATATGTAGACGAGCATACTTATATTTTCAATTCATAAGTTATAATATATCAGAGATATTTAGGTTATTGAATTCGCTTAAAGTTAGATTTGGTATTTGTCAACAGAAAACAAAAGTTATTTGTACAGAGTGTTCAGATTTGGTTGCTTTTGTGGGGTATCTTGGTTATAAATAGTGATAGAAAGATTCGGCTTTTACCTTTGTACTTTTTTTAAACTAACGATGCCAAAATCAAAACTGACATGACACTCTCTGTTTTTAAGCTACATGGTGACTTTGAAACTTTGTAATTTTAAGGCACTATTCTATCTCCTTTATGTGATGATATAGTTAAATTGCAAAAAGTAAATATAATAGATTTGTTACGTAAAATTCAATGATGTAACTAACTCTTTTCTGGTAGATGCAGAATTTGTGATACAAACCAAATATGTTTAAATGGAACATCCTGTTATTTTCATGTCGTTGGATCCAGCTAATTAAGAGATTTTCAGATAAATATGGTTATGTATAGATATTCTAGAGCCACGGTGGTCCAGTGGAAAGAACGTATGCCTCTGAACCGAAGGGTACTGAGTTTGATCCCAGGCTTCTCCTTTAAATTTTTCAGTACATACTGTAACACTAACATCAACCGAGGTTGTGGATTTGTATTTGAGCAAGTTTAATGGGTCCGTGCCCATACGATGCTGGGCACGTTAAATATCCCTACCCACCTTACAGAAATGCAGGGGTTCGGTAAAATTTCCAGGATAGTTTGGTGAAATTGCTCCCTAGCGTCGGTGATTGGCCATAGTCGCGGAAATTGACCGACGTTAAAAAACAAATATACATACATACATACATATATATATATATATATATATATATATATATATATATATATATATATATATATATATATATATATATATATATATATATATTATTTTAAACGCAGTGTTTCTTAATACAATGGAGCAAGTAAACTAAGTTTCTTTTATGAAATATCCTGTGTTTTTTACTACTTTCACTCATCTCACTTGGAGCTTTTTAAGACCATATCGCACTTGTTATTTCTTCAACGAGAACTCAAAATAAAGATTCTTACGATAAGGCTGCTAAAGCAGGTAACGGAAAGTAAAATAAACACGCACCTTGCTTTACCTATCCAATTGTTATACTTACCTAAGAGTCATCAGCTTTTTTGGTTTCTTGTGACTTTGAATTTATTTAATGTTATATCATGGCATATACATCTTTTGACAATAGACAATTTTCATGTTTTTTTTTTCACATCTGATAGACAACCCACAAAGATGATTTTGAATATTTTTTTCATTTGACATACTACAAAAATAACGATGCAAGAAATATTTGAAAAAGCGAATTTCATAATTGATTTGAAACACCACTATTTTGCCGTCATGATCTGTGACGTCACGCTACAGTACAGTAATTAACAATGAACTTGCTTCTCTGTGTTTCCGTCCGATGTTGCAAGTTATCGATTGAATTCTGGCTTCTGCACGTGACTTTATTAGATAATATGGAAAGTAAAGCTTATATAAATACTGTATGGTACCAATATAAACAAATAGGGCTATAAAAACTTCGGAGGAACTATTTTTTACTGTTCCAAAAGTGGGTCAAATTAGAAAGCATGGTGCAAAGTTATAAAGCAAAATGAAAGCTATATATATATATATATATATATATATATATATATATATATATATATATATATATATATATATATATATATATCTGAGAAAACCGCTTTATATTGTTGTGAAGACGATTTTAATGCAGGTACCTCCTCATTTTCGCAATGAATATTAGGCAATAAGGTTAATATTCTTATCATACGTTAGGTTGTAATTTCCGTGTGGTCAAGTATGTTTATCTGTACATATTAACTATTAATTCTTCATATTACTCTTGGTATTAACAACTGGCAAAAATCATGATTATTAAATAACGATATTATTGGCTTTGCTTTCATTTTATCTGTAATTAATTTAAACAACATAGTTCTATCAAAAACATATGGTAGGTTTGAGGTTATGTTGTTGTCAGTTCATATTGACTTCATTCAAAGCAAAATATATTACAAACGACATGAACAAGAACATGATATACTTGGCTAAATATGTGTTCAAACAGCATTGACTGGTTGACACATACCTTCCAGCTTTTGCTTATTTTATTTCCGCAATTTTGAATTCTTCATTTTCACCAAACAATGATGTCATCATAAATGGGTCAATTCTTGGCAAATTATCTGATCTTGCCTGTAGAAAACCTTTGTTTCCCATTTTATTACGCACACTTTACACTATTTAACTAGAAGAAACAGAATAAACGAATAGAATTCGCCACGATGTTGAGAAACAAGCGACCATACTTATCATACCTTAAGGCAAATGTAAACATTATATTTATTTCCTATCCAACTACGTCACGACCAATAGAAGAACGTTCGCGGGCACATGATAATAGTTCGAAATTTTTTGATTTTAGAAGGCTTTTTCTGTCCACTATATATAAGCATATATTTTTGGGTATCTCCATGCATGTAATAATGTTCTATGTATAAAAAGCTATTAGTTTATGTAATGGAAAATCCATGCAAAATGTCTATTATGAGAAATATGATATGTTAAATTGTTTTATATAATGCAATGAAAATGAGAACTGAGCATTAAAATTGTATTTAAAAAAGTATTTCTTTGGCATATTTTGGTTCTATCATAAGGTATCTTGAATTTTTATTACATATTTTCATTTGTTTTCTAAACTAGACACCCGTATGAAGTTATATTTAGGATAATTGAAACAATGTTATTGATATAGGGCCATCTTCACAACCTTATCCAAAAGGATATAATGTTTCTGAACAGAAAACTCAAGAAATTATCGTCCTGGATAGTGTAGCAATAGATCCGACAAATTCGTGTGAAAAACAGAACATGCTGTCGAAGTTCCAAAATCCAGGGTTCAAGAAATATTGAAAAAGCATACATTTAAACCATATTAATACAAAATAGTTAAAAATAATTATCCAAGAGATGCACAGTTGGCATTTAGAGTTTTATAAATGGTATCTTTAACATTAAAACATGGACAAAGGTTTATATAGAAAAGTTGTTTGGTCGGACGAGGCATATGTAAGCAGCGCTGGAATACTAAATAGACACAATAACGTATTTTGGTCTCAAGATAATCAACCCGTAACATATCCGAGGGGGTATCAGGGTGATAGATGCGGTTTTAGTGTCTGTTGTTTTGTCTTGGAATCTATTATCAAATTTGTTATTTACCAGGGCGGCTTGACAGAAATAATGGAAGACGTACTGACTGACTTATTTGATAATATGTGGCTGTGGCTCCATTTAAATATCATGTTTTTTAACAAGATGGTTCTCCAGCGCACAACCACAAACACTAACACAATATTTAAAAAATGTGTTTCCAAATCGGTGGAGATGCACCCATATTTCTGTGCGCCGCGATTCTGTGAGGTGGCCGCCCGGGTGCCAGATTTGTCAGATTCGGATTTTTTTTTGTAAGGGTACATAAAAAATCAAATTTTTTGTACTAAGTATGTTATGAAGGAGGATTTGCGGTAACGCCGTGGAAAAAGAACCAAGAAATCTAAAGGTCCGGCGTGTTAACCTCTTAACCGCTTTGCGTAGAATAAGGAAAGTTCGTCAAACTTGCATAGAACATAATGGAAATTAATTTTAGCAATATCTTTAGATATTTAAATTATCTATTTGTGTTTTTGTTTGTTTTCAAGTTTGGTGTTTCAAATACTCAGGTTTAATGAATTTATACTAGTTAAATGAATAAAATTTTTAGTGAATTTTTATCTTAAAAAAAAACACTATTAGAGAGGTAGAAAGGTATCGATGGTGATACTTTGCAAACATTTTTTTTAATGAGCGCCCCCTAGAACCCACACCCGGGGTTAGTTTCAATTTTTACATGTATATATATATATATATATATATATATATATATATATATATATATATATATATATATATATATATATATATGTATGTATCCAACCGATGACTCAAAAAGTAACTAACCGATTTGAATGAAACTCGGCAAAACCTTTCTTTTGTTAATAGGTTTAATGAGATCGTTAGCCAGGAAGATCGGACAAGGTTTTCCGGGAAAATTATGAGTTTCCTTTCGAAAAAAAATTATCTCCGAAAATTACAAAGCAATTACAATTAAATTTGGTATATACGTACCAAAACACAACTCTCTACGTTTATAGAAAATTGAGTTATTCAAATTTGAAGCATTTAATGAAAATTCACTACCATAACGCACTTGCTGCGTCCCGAACTTTTGTAACTTAATTATTTGAAATTAGTATAAATGTCTTTTAGTGTGAATAATAAATTATAGCATTTTATTTTCCTGTCCACTGTCCATAGTCTACTATGAAAATACAAAAGAATATCTATAACTACTATATATATATATATATATATATATATATATATATATATATATATATATATATATATATATATATATATATATATATATATATATATATATATATATATGTATCACACCGATAACTCAAAAAATAATGGACCGATTTTGATGAAACTTGGTAGGTACCTTTCTTTTGTAAGTGGCTTGGAAAAGTTTGTAAAACTTTTGTATCTATATACGTGAGAATTGTTTTAAAAATGGTGACACATAAACATTTGCCATTTTTATGTATATTACTATTTCTTCAGATTCCAACAAAGGTCGTTCTACCTTTCAAGAGCTGCTACTTACTTTTATGAAACTCCGGCTAAAGTTATCTTAAAATATCTCTCTTATGGTCGATTAATCAATTTGTGTGCTACCCAGAAAAAAGTACGGACCTGTTAAAGTCACGTGTTCTGGAATTGTCTATATACGATCATTTGCTTAACTCAAAACAACTGTCAAACCATAATAAATAAACAGAACACATTATCCCGTCTGATTTATGGTTCAAGTAGCTGATATAAAACTTCCTTAGTTTCCCCTACAAATCCGCGCATACGAATATACCCGAAGGCAGTCATTAAGGTGAGTTAGTCACAATTCGGGTATGAATGTTATCGTTGCATAATGATGTACGCCTGTGGTGTATGTATTAATCTACGCGTGGCAGGTGACCTCTGTCTTTGTCTGACATCATACTTTATTCACTTAAGTTGTTTCAATTCATGTCTTTCATATTTTATCTTTAGTTTAGAACCTCGGTGGTTCAGCGGTAAGAACGTGTACCTCTGAACCGAAGGGTACTGGGTTCGATCCCACGGTACTCCTTTCACTTTTTTCAGTACAAACTGTATTTGAGCAAGTTGAATGTCTGCACGTTCCGCCCTTCAGAGGGGGCGTAAATCGCCGGTCCCGTGCCCATACGATGTTGGGCACGTTAAAGATCCCTACCCTTCTTACAGAACGGCAGGGGTTCGGCAAAATTTCCAGAATAGTGAGGTGAAACTGCTCCATGGCGTCGGTGATTGGCCATAGTCGCGGGAATGGGCCGAAGTTAAAGAAACAAAACACACACACATCCTTAGTTTGGGAAAAATCGAAATCTTGTGAACCAAACTACTTCAAAATTACAACAGAGGTTTACTCGCCTGATTTCTAGCTACACATAAAGTCTCATTTCAGTTACTTGAATACTTTTAAACATGTAGCCTATTCAAAAATATTTTTGCATATTTTTTGGGAAAAAATATGTCCGACGAACTCTTCCGCGACTGTAACGAAATGAGGGCTTGTGCCAAGTTTCCTTCAAATCAGTCGAGTATTTTTTGAGTTATCGCTCGGAAACCTATACACACACACAAACAAACTTATATATATATATATATATATATATATATATATATATATATATATATATATATAAATTCAAACGGATCTTGGACATAGGTTCTAGTGGACATAATTTGGGCCCATGTAAAAAAAATCCAAAAGTCTCATCATCGTTACCCCTCTATTGGTGTATTTTCTTAATGAAAATTAACTAATAAAAACATTCCCGGAGTTTAAATATTTTTATGCAAATTCGCCACCATAACGCACTTGCTAAGTCCAGAACTGTTTTTATTGGCAGCGTTATTTTTCATTTATTTTTATTTTTAAGTTTGGTTCACTGTGCAACTAACCACTTTAAAAAGAAAAAGAGTTTTACGAGAATTCGCTACAATAACGTATTTGCTGAGTCAGAGCTTTTTCATTTTCTAGTGAGAAACAGGTAACGACTAACAAAATTATTTCGATAAGTTTTGAATGATAAAAACGGCAACCCTTTAAAAAATATTACAGTGGGAAGTACGAAATTCATCATTACCCACTCTCTTGATAGATTCCTTCGCCCGCATTGCCCATTACTGTGAAGGGAAAGGTTCTTTGTATCAAAGTGATGGAACTGTTCGATGTTTCAGTTAGTTTCCAGAATAAACAAATTTATCAACTCCCTTAGAAAGGTCGGACAAAAATAGAACAATATAAATGTGCCCATTTATGGCAGGTTATTTTTCTTCCCGCCTGAGAACCGGTATCGGCGTATATATCTGAGAATGATATCAAAAATAAGATCTCCTGTATCAGATGGTTGTTAGAGCCATCTTGATAGATGGGTCACATCACAGGACGATAATGAAATATCGGAATAGAGTCGGAACGACGAAGTTCCCGTCTCCATTCCAATATTGGAAAGTGCTTCAGAGGCAGGCTTGTCCTGTATGTTTATACTGTTATACCGTGGTATACTACCGAGTTGTGGTGCATCAGGGCCGATCTCTTTACAGGATTAAAAAACGACCACTGAGCACTCGTAAATAACATTACATTGTTGTGTTACGGTGCTCTATAAACCGTCACTTATATAGAAAACTGCTTCTTTATATTTTGTGAGAACCTAAAAAGTATAGAACTCTTAAATAGGCCCTTTAATTTTGCATTCAAATAAATGGTTTTACTTCCACATCGTCAATACATGGCAAGGGTGACAAAGAGTTCAATTTTTAGTGAATTTTCTTAAAACAAATTCACTAATAAGGAGATCCCGACTTTTGAATTTTGAAAAAATTTCTAATGAGCGCTAATTAGGCCCCCCCAGAACACATGTCCGGGGTCAGTTTCGATTTATATATATATATATATATATATATATATATATATATATATATATATATATATATATATATATATATATATATATCACACCGATAACTCAAAAAATAATGGGCCGATTTTGACAAAATTTGGTGAATACCTTCCTTTTGTAAGTGGCTTGGATAAGTTCGTTAGCCAGGAAAATCAGCCGAGGTTTCCCCAAAAAATTTTGTGTTTTCTTTAGAAAAAAATTCATATCTCCGGAAATTAAAAAGTAAGGGTAACCACATTTGGCACAACGTTTTATATCGCTATAGGTAAATTACCTGCCAAAATTTAGCGCTGTAGGTCAAAAGACAAAACGTTATGGCCATTTAAAGAAAAATAAATTGGGGTTTTCCTCAAGCCAAAGAACTTCAACCTAATATGGGCTATGGAAAGAAAATGTCTCAAGAAGAATGTTTCACAAACCCTGAAGTCTTAGTTTCAACCGTCATTGTCCTTCATTTTACTAAAATGTTTCCAGAAAATACATTTGGAATATACCCTTTCTCTGATGCTTGGCAGTAGTCTTAGCTATAGAGTTTATTGTTTAATGGTATATAACTTTTGTCGAATGTTCGTAAAAAATCAATAAAGCTCAATATATCCGTTATTCTACAAGATATGAAAAAAAAATTGTATACATTAATTATAGGGTGTCTTGAGCTACATCTTAAGAAAATATTTCTACAATCACAGGCTGGCCCATAAGTCGTTGGTGATACAAATAATTTTTTTTAGTCGAAAACGCCTTATGTTTTTGTTTGTTGTCATGCCAAAACATGATTTGAAAAATATTTTTTCTGTCGTTCTGTATGTCTGTCTGTTAGTAGCCACGATAACTTTAGAACGAATTGAGATATCGTCTTCAACTATGGTATACAGTTAGCACCTGACAAGCGAACGGTTTTTATTGTTTCTGAGTACAATCACTGCAGGGTGTAGAGGATGAATGGGGGTGATTTGGTGAAAATTGATATTTTTTCGTCAGAACTCGAGTAATATACCGTTTTAGGGTTTGTTTATTATTAAACATTCAATTTCATCTTCCATATGATATTTTGTGATGCAATTAAAGTAGGGATTGAATGTGAGAGGGTGAAATATCGGTGACGGAAATTTCGAAAATTTTATTGCTAAAACGGTGTAAAAAGGCCCAAAACATATAGAAAACTTGATTCTGGAAAGACTGTTTATTTGTCTGTCGGTCTGTCTGTCGACCTGTATGTCTGTCTATTAATAGGCGCAATAACTTTCGAAGGAATTAAGACATTATCTTCAAATTTGATATTCAGTTATCACCCGACAAAAAACACTTCGAATTGTTTTTGGATCAAATCGCTTCAGGGGGTAGGGGATAAACGAGTGGTGATTTGGTAAATATTGACACTTAGTCGTTAAAAATCGAGTAAAATAACGGTTATGGGTACAGGAATACGAATATTTTCTTTGTGGTCAAGTCATTGACCTCAAATTCATTTAATGAGAATGTCTTTCTGCGGAGAGTAGATTGTTTTTGGGTAAAATCTCTTCAGAGGGTAGAGGATGAATGGAGGGTGATTTGGTAAAAGCTGGCATTTTTTCGTTAAAACTCGAGTAATATAACGTTTTGGGGTTTTTGTAGTAGAAAACTTTCAATTTCATCACTCGTCTTGTATTTTGTGATAAAATTAAAGTAGTGGTTGAATGTAAGGAGCAGGTGACAGAAGTTTAGAAAAATTTTGTTTTGCTAGAACGGTGTAAATAGTCTCAAAACATATAGAAAACATTAGTTCGGAACGAATTTTTTGTTTGTCGCTCGGCCTGTTGGTCTGTCGGTCTGTATGTCTGTTTGCTAATATGCATAATAACTTTCTAGTGAATTAAGATATCGTCCCCAAATTTAGTATACTGTTAGCACCTGACCAACAAAAGATTCGGGTAAAGGGGTGAAAATGAATTTAATTTTGAAAGGCTACTATATAAGAATATTAAGTATACATAGAGTTTAGTTCTTTTTCTTATTTTTTCATTGATAGATTTACATTTCACCATCAAATTAGTTGGGGGCTGATAACCTGAATTTAACACTTACGTGGTGTCACAAAAGTAACAGAATAGCAAAATAGGTCAGAAAGTTCAACTCGCGGAGAGAAAAGTTCCAGTAAAGGATTTTTTTCCTGACTGTCTGAATGGAGACCTTGGATTGGATCTTAGCGATGACTTTTAAGGTCAACTTATATTTTCCATGAAATTTAAGTTGAGGTTAATCATGTAAGAGGTGAAATATTAAATTGTTTTATAATTAAGGAATCGACATCAAATTTGGTTGACAGGTAGCTGTTCACAACCAGATAGTCTGCATTTTTTATGACTAAGATCGCTTTGTAAAAAAGGGAAGAAATAGTGGGTTGATTGGGGAAACTGATATTTTACCATGGTTTTCAGAACAAAATGTATATTTTTACATTTCTGTGAGGGTTGCCGTTTTGCTGTAATTAACGTAGTTAACAGGGAGTACATAATGATAAATAATAAATTATATCGAGTCTCAAAGCTTTTTTCTTTCTTTAGAAGACAAAATTTGCAATAATTCTCATCTTCAACCAAATATCATTGCATAATTTCACGCCTTCTTCAGATTTAGATAGTATTTTGACAAAATATTATTTTTATGCTTTTAAAACCATTAAAAATGAATATCCTATAAAGTAGAGTTCTTACAGAATAATGAGCTAACTTGAAATTTTTTCAAGGGATAAATTGATATACTTCATTGAATAAAATTCGCATTTAGTTACTTTCTTTTCTTACAAACAACAACTTTACGAGTAGAATTGTCTAACTAAATCCTTATAACGGAAAACACAAACAAACAACGTCGAAATCTTGATTAGTCTAAAATAGTTGGCTGCCTGGCGGACCGAAGAGTTCTACAAGTACCGTTAACATACTTCATAGGTTAGTTTATACAAGTATTTACTATTGGTCGGTCGTTGCTTTTACAAATAATGTTAAAAAGTAGCTTATAACGGGAAGTTGCACAAACTTTCAAGGCAATTTATTTTTCCTTTCTCTGAGGGAATATAGAAAAATATATTCCTCTGTGCTTCCTGTTACAACTTTGATTTCGCAGTGGTATTAAATTATACTTTAAGAAACTTTAAAAGAAAGAAAAATATTTTATTTTGATTCAAGACTATTAGGTTTTATTAGATTATTAAAAAAAATATTGATTTTGTTTACAATGGTTAACTTTGTTAAAGATATATAGGAGCTATTTGTGTATCATGGAAGCATGTAGATAATTGAATTGCATTTTAGTATCCAACTAGAAATAGCATGTTAATTAGAAAGCTAAGGAATGCTAGCAGAATATGATATCAGGCAGGAAAGCTCTACAGCTATTAAGGTACAGAGTAGGATATGTTTCTTAACTGCCAAATATAAAAATGTTACCACCCAAACGGCACAGACATATTCTGAGAATATACCAGGAATGTTTTGAAAGAATATTCAAATATACCCAGAACATTCTTACAAGGTACAATATATATATATATATATATATATATATATATATATATATATATATATATATATATATATATATATATATATATTTCATAGAACATGAGAATTGGACAGATTCTGTCATACTAATAAGGTTCGTAGAATGTTATTTATAATATTCTAAGGAGCTCCCAGTATCTTCTGAAAATGTTCCACGAACATTCAATGAATCTTCTCAAAATGTTCATAAATATCCTCATGGGAACATTCCGTTTATAAAAATATATAAAGGTGTTTCACATAAGAAACGACAGAAAGCAGGGGCATGTAGGGGAACCTAAAATACGGTGATTTAACGCAACTTAACCCTATACTAAGGTGCATCCTTGAGGGGTTATAGGCCTTCAAAGTCGGGTTTTAAATTTCGAAAAAAAAAATCATTACCTCGATAATACTTTAACTTAGAAAAACCAAATTTGGTACACGTTTTGAGCATTAATCGTTGGTGAGTAGAGTTCAATTAAAGCATTTCAAAGGGTTGAAAGCACCCATAAAATGTGACAGAATGTTATAACATACTGGTGGATCTAAAAAATTCTTATTTCATTTTATGGGGAAGTATATTATTATAAAACTTTATACTTTTGTTATTTTTCAAAAAACGTTTGCCGTTTTCAAGAAAAACCCGAATAACTAAAGACACATAGATTATCAATGTTACTTAAAATCAGCAAAAATTCAATAGATGTCTGTGAAATTATCATGTTGAAGAATTTCTATAACTTATCGATAGCAGTTTTTTTTTATTTCTGTTGTTTGAGTTGTCTGTTTTCTAATAAATTATACTTATTCACACTTTTTTACTGATTGTCAAATTTGACCTATACATAAGTTTATTGGCAAATATTTAATTTTCGGTGATTTTTAGTAAGATTGATAAAATATTTTTCTGTACTTATTCATGTTTTTCTTGAAAACAATAATTTTTTTTTGAAAATGACAGGAGTAACAAAGTTTTAGAGTTAAATTCCTCATAAAATGAAATATTTTCTTAAATCTACCAATCTGTTAAAAAAATGTGACATTTTAAGGGTGCATCGCCCCTAATCAACCCTTTCAAATGCCTTAATTGAACTCTAGTTACCATTGATTAATACTCTTGGTACACTCAAAACGGGTACTAAATTTGGTTTTCCAAGTTAAAGTATTACAGAGATATTGATTTTTTAGAAATTTGAAGGCTTGTAACTTCTCAGGGCTGCAACTTAATATAGGGGTAAGTTGCGTTAAATCACCATATTTTACGTTTACCTACATGCCCCTGCCCTGTGTCGGTTCTTATACAAAACATTCTTGTATACATTTTTTCAGTGATACAGAAATTAAGAAAATGCAAAGATATGAAATATTGGATTTATCTTCAAAATTTACTGAGTTTCCACCATTTAACTGGCCTTTTATATATTTTCGTATAAGCAAGCCCAACAGGCCATATGTGCTAGAATTTGAACTTCCATCACTCACCGTTGTGTATTTTACAATATTGTTCCAGTGGCTACACACACCTGTAAACTCAAGTTCAGATATGTTCAGATAGTCGACAATTCGAGTATTGCACATTTATTCAGATTAAGTATGTACTTATAACAAATACAAAGAAATGTCTGAATAAAATATTAATAAAACAATTTAAAAAAAATCAAATAAATAAAGATACGGTTCTTGGAGTTTCCAGAAAACTTAATAGCCAAATACAAAATTTCCGCGATGAATAATCGCAGTTACCCCACTGAAGTAACTTGAAGTTTGGCTAGACTATTGTTCCTACAGGCTTTCAGTGTGGCATTAAAGCAATTGCATTACACAATCGTACTTACACCTTTATAGAATACAACTAAATTAGACAGAACATGCCACAAAATCACACTAACTTGCACTTACCCAAACTACAACTGAGAGTCATCGATTAGACCTTTTTACCCTTCCCTTGTCACCAACAGCTTGGATATTCTGGTTGTAAAGGCATACGTTGGCAAAGTGATTCCGTATCTGATAAATTGCAAGTTTTATTGTACATTTATCTTCCTGCCATATGTCCAGGTTCAGATTTTCTTCACTTTATAGTGATATTTGATACTTCTCATAGCATTAACTTCTTCCACAGGAGTAAAAAGCCCGAGATGTTGCTTAGACAATTTTATATATTTGCAGTATTCTTGCACTTTGCCAGTCCATCCACATAAAACAGTGGTGGTGGTTTATATTGCATGACTTAGGTACTATTGAAAATAACATAATTTTTAATTATATATTATACAATGTAAGTGTACTTAATTCGTAAGATGATCCAGTCTCAAGCAAAATTGGCGAACCCATCGTCAGTGTCAACTACATGAGATGCTTTAAAACTTGTTTCTTTACTGGGTTTCAGTTATCCTGACACCATGTTTCAGTTGCTTTTATACTCTGGATCTATGTTTGCAATTACACACTGTTCACTTCACATTATTATTTTTAATTAATTATGTTAGAATAAAACCTTATACAACATTGATCACAGACCATTAATTTTGACATTAATTTTTATTTACGTCTCGCGGCCATCTTGCCATTTGCCATCTTCCCTTCCCGGCGGCATGGATATGCGCTCTATGCGTAAAGAAGGGATTGCGAAAATATACAATATGTTTACCATAGACAGGTAACAGAATCAAACATGCAAAATAGTTACTATTTTAATTCTCACCATTATACCGCAATCATCATCTATCTTTTTCATAAAATTTTAAAGTTATCTAATATTATAAGGACATCTCAAGCACATTCCAAGCGAATATTCGGATTGATAATCTATTTAAATATTCTCAGTATATTGATGAAGAATTTTCTTAGAATGTGATTGAATGAATGTACTCAGCATATTCAAGATTGAAGTTTGAAATTCCATAAATGTTATTAGAACATTCCGAAACAAATATTCTAAAAAAGAATGTTATCTTGTGCTGTATGGGCAGCTTGAAAAAGCTTTAGGTCTGTTTGGGTTGGGGCAATTGTGCCTCAAGCGGTATACATGGCTAAAATGGCATAGTATAAGTGTAGCGCAATAACATATTGAATTATATACAGCTATCTATACATTAGTAAACGATAAAAGCTGTATTCCTTGGTCCTGCTTATCTGCGATACGTTTTAACGCTATCACATCATGACGTTTCACGGATTTGGTGACCATTTGTAGGTGTGCGAGATCCGCCCAGAATTGTCACGGTGGAGTGCTTTCCTATTCAGTTCTTTTATGATAAGGAAGGTGCACGAGGATTATGGTATCCGGCCTACACAATATGTACCAATGTTACGTTGCCCCTGTTTTAAAAAAATATTGACTCAAAGTATGATAGAAGCTATATCAGTGCATAAAAATTTTCTACATATATAATGTTAAATGGCATACCTTTGGCATTTTCCTCATGACTATCGCGTTTTGGCCTATGAAAATTGTATTCTTAGACTTTAGATGTTTAGGATAACCTCATTTTCTAGAATAGTTACAACAGAAAAAGTTGAGATCAGGAACCAAATAAACTGTTCAGACTAGCTAGCTGCCGCTAGGCAATTTAATGTTTCCCAAACACCGTTTCTAAGGCATCCTCAGAATCCAAACAAATAAGTTATGGGCGGTCACAAAAGACTGCGTCGCCATTCACAAACGTTTCATGTTAACTTTGCGAAAGGTTTCGTGGCTTATGTCAAGAATTGACACAGTATTATATAACCTGACCTGACCTGATTGGACCTAACCTGACCTGACGAAGTTTGCCAGTTTTCAGAACATAACCATATTCCACATAAATTTTCTCATGGCACAAAAATTGCATAATGTGACTGATAAAAAGAATTAGGGTGCCAACTTCTTAAATAAGATTGAAACTTTCAGAACCAAGATCTGCTGCTCGATCTTATGGTTTTAATAAATTGCAAGTACAAACGTTTTTTTTAGTATTTATAGGTCGTCACTACAAAAAGAAACCAATACCATTTACTATGGATGAGTCTTCTTTATTTAAATTAATTGAAGGGGACACAAAGATCAAATCTTGTACAACTGTTGTTCCTGTTGTACACTAACGAATTGCCAGAAAAACTCCAATACAGGACTCTTCTCTCTGCAGAGATTTGGTCAGTAGTTGTCAGTGCAGCATCTCTGGAAGCTGTAATGGTAAAGTTACTGTGTAATTGGCATCTCTTCTGGTTTAATAAGAAAAATCTCAGTCTGTTTTCACAGCCATGACCAAACATCACACTAAAGTTTTACTCAAATTTTACCGAATTATTGTCTGTATGTACTCTTATGTAAGTATGAAGGGCTTACTAACTTCATTCAGTTTGCTCGGAAACAATTCCACGGGCTCGATGGTTGTTGCTAACTAGCATATTATCCTAATTAGAAGTTAAAAATTGTTGTAACGTAACGGGCTGCAATAGAACCAAACGTGGGACCAAGCGTAGCGAGCTAATGAACACCTAGTGCTACAAAAATTTTACGATCACTGCAAAAGACTGACCTCGTGATTACTGGCATCTGTTATACAAAATATGAGCTGCAAAATTATATATATTGCCTATAGCTGATCTGAGAATGTTATATTATTATCGAGACTCCTCAGTTTGTAATATTTCTCAAAGCAAACAACCTTGCACTGGTGCTGTAAGCTATAAAAATTACATTGGCTATATAGGGTGGCGCATTGAAAACGAAACCGACCGATTTGCGTCCAGGGAAATTTTTTTAAGAAACGCTGAAACACGTCAATTTTAATAATGAGGGGGACATGTTTTGACATAAAACTCAACTTCGTCACATCAACCCCTTAAGGATGGTGATAACAACCCATATATTTTAAATAGGGAATATGGGTTGAGTGTTACATTATTTGAATGCTCTTTTTTTTTTCTGAATTCAGCACGTAATTTTTTTGGAAGTTTTATCAACTCGTTTAAAAATGATTCACAGTTGAAGATGGAAAAACGCATTTCACTCATTCCGATAAGAAATGTGCTGATAGTCAATGTTTTGTTGGTTTGTAAAGAAAAAAATGACTATAAGAACATTTCTTATCGGAATGAGAGAAATGCGGTTTATTATTTCAGTTTATCGGTGGGTTTGATACTTGATAGTACTACCGAAAATTAATTTCACAATGGTGTATTCTGTAGAAGAAAGAGTTGAAATAATTATTTTTTTTTCAAAAACGATGACTGTGCCAACCGTACCGCAAATTTGTTTAATGAACGACATCCGAACAGACATGTTAACAGAAAATACATTTTGGAGTTAGTTGCAAAGTTTCGACAAAGTGGCTCAGTAGCTAACAAAAAACGGGATCCTGAACGTGAATTTCCGGTTAGAAATGAGACTACTGAGATTGAAGTTTTAGAACAAATTGCTGCAGACCCAACTTTGAGTACGAGAAAATTGGCCACTCTTTCAAGCATCAAAACAAGAACTATTCAGCGAATATTGAAGCATCATAAATTTCACCCGTATAAAATTCATCTTGTACAACAACTGAATGAAGATGATTTTGATCGGAGGCTGGAGCTTTGTAAAGTTATGGCTGCACGAATAGCTGATAACGGAAACTTTCTGTTTAATATCTGTTTTTCAGACGAGTGTCCGTTTTTATTAAACTCTACAGTCAATCGTCATAATTGTCGTTATTGGGCAGATAATAATCCAAGAAGTCCACACGCAAAGTCCACAGAAATTGAATGTCTGGACTGGCATTTTTGGAGACCGTTTAATCGGACCAATTTTTCTTGATGGCAGTTTGAGTGGCGAAACGTATTTGGAGTTACTAGACGATATCGTTTACCCTCTACTAATTGACATTGTTGAAAATGATGATCGCTATCAGGAAAATCAATTAGTGTTTCAACAAGATGGAGCTCCTCCGCATTTTTCACAACGTGTTAGGGAGTTTTTGAACAGAGAGTTTCCACGACAATGGATTGGGCGTAGAGGTGATATTGAGTGGCCCCCTATATCACCGGATTTAACTCCTTTAGACTTCTTTCTATGGGGACATTTAAGGAGTAGAATTTACGAAAGAGAAATGGAGTCTCTGGAAGAATTACGACGACGCATTGCTGAAGAATGCGGTCTAATAACTACACAAATGCTCCAGAATGTCAGAGCTCGTTTTGAACAAAATTTGTACTTTTGTATGGAAGCTGGTGGTCAACAATTTGAACACTTACTTAACTGAATATACATTTTTGAGCGTTTGGTTTTGTTTTTTAGTTTTTTGTAACGAGAAATTGACTAATTGGTGCATTTCTTATCACAATGAATGAAATACGTTCTTGCAACTCCAACTGTGAATAATTTTCAAACAAGTTGAAACTTCCAAAAAAATTAGTGTGATGAATTTAGAAAAGAAAGAGCTTTTAAATGATATAACACTCGAATCATGTTCCCTATTTAAAATATAAGGGTTGTTATCACCACCCTTAAGGGGTTGATGTGACAAAGTTTAGTTTTATTTCAAAACATGCCCCCCTCAGTATTAAAATTGACGTGTTTCAGCGTTTCTTAAAAAAATTCTCTGGACGAAAATCGGTCTATTTCGTTTTCAATGCGCCACCCTGTATAAAGATAGTGGGCCATGTGTTCTTGACCGCCATGTCTCCACCATATTTGTACAGAGCCTTATGAGAGAAATGGGGAAATTGCAGCATTTCGATGGTAATCGATGCATCAGTGAGAAAAGGTAGAGAGCGCTCACAAGCGATAATGGTGAAGAATTGACTCATATGTTATTTCATTGTCGGAGTCTGTTTTTAATTAGAAAATGTAAATTAAAATCTTGCTCTTGATTCCCGCAAATTTCAAATCAACTGAAATGTCAATTGTCATGTTACTTTGAGTAAAAATTTGTTTACATTTTATACGTTTAGATCACCATCAAATTAACCAGTTAAAGGACCCCTTCACAGAATTCTTTCAAATTTCATCGAAAATTATCTGTAATTGTGAATATTTCACAGAAGGTTGATTGCTTGAAATTTTGTTGTGGTAGTTTTTAAGCTTTTTAATTAATCGTCTATCAGTGCTCCAAATTTAGATCAGTTAATTTGATTGATTACCTGCTCAAGATTTAAGACCTATTGAATTATAGGAAGTATCAGGGATAAAGGAGACAAATGCACCTGCTTGGATAAGGAAAGTCAGGTAAAATTATTATTACTTATTCGCGGTTGAATAGTTATCACTACTCGTTACCAGTGCGTGGCATAGGTAGGTACGTGGGTTTTCTGGAACTATAAATTTTCAACTATTTCCAACTCAATGCTACTTTCATCGATCACACAGTGAGGATAAGCGAAACTTTCCTTGCTTAAAATATAGCTACAATGAACTATTTCCCTCTTCGGCTATTTTGCAAGGTTTCTAAGAAGGCATAACTACCTTGCCAACTCCAGCAACCCAGAAACCATGCTTTACACTTCCTCGGTTCCGTCTCCAAACCACCTCGACCTGGAAATGAAGGCCTTGACGGTCTTCCATTGGTCGGTACTTACCTGATTCCTCTGTAGAGTCCTCGAACCAAACAATTTTGCTCGAAGACTCCCAAAAGCCCCGCATTCACACAGGTAGTGGTAAGATGTTTCTTCATCCTCGTCGCATTCCTGGCAAATGGGATCCCTCTCTACGCCTATCAATGTGAGGTGTCTTCTAAGGGCGAAGTGGCCTGTCAGCACCCCAAGGATGCGGCGAAGCGTAGGTCGACTCCTACCGAGTAGCCAGACCGTTTTATCTTTGTAACCACCTCCCACCAGCCCCCCCCACACGAAGTCTCTCGCCTGCCTGCAGCCACCGACCGACCCCCATTGCTTCCAAAGTCCACCTGCCTAAGACTACAGAGACCGTCTTCCTACTTATGCCTATCGCTGTTAGAGTCCTCTTAATTTGATCATAGTGTTTGAATAAAGCTTTGAGCTTGTCAGGTCTGCAAGACCATGGGGTTTTAATTATTCCTTCAGGTACAAGCATTAAGAGTTGGTTGTTGCTTGGGTATTACTAATATGACAATTGACATTATAGTCGATTTGAAATTTTTCGGGAATAGAGAACGAGATTTTAATTTACTAATTTTAATTTCTAATTACAACAGGCACTGCAGTAATGAAATATCACATAAGTCATGTCTTCATCATTATTATTTGTGACCCTTATCCAACTTTTCTCACAGATGCGTCGATTAACATAGAAATGCTTCGATTTGCTTGTTTCTCCCATAAGGCTCTGTACCAATATGGTGAAAACATGGCGTTGCTGAACGCACATGACGATGATCAACCAACACTTTGACGAGGGTGTGACCAGACTGTCGGCATACAGTCACTGTATAAACACTAATGAGATAACTTCAATCACGCCAACTATTCGCGATGCAACATATTTATTTTTTATAATCAAATTTAGCAGCTAAAACTTAACCAGTGTATATCACCAGGTTATGTGAATATGGGGCTTATGTTCATAAATGGCTTTATTATAAAATGACCGTGGCTAAATGAGTTTACCTCGACGCCAAAACATACCAAAAAAACTTTATTACTTGACAAAATGCTTATAGAGGCACTCCTCTGGGCGAACAATTATTAAAGAGAAAGTAGTACATATGGTACTATGAATGTCGAATTCTTGTCAAATGAAGAGAAAAAAGTTGTATAAATAACTCCAAGCAAAAATTAAAATGGCATTGTACTCCCTTTCGAATATCATCCTTCAAAAGCAATTGACGTTTTCAGCGAACCATTACATACTACACCCCAGTATACGTATTGTGTCGCACTGATCCCCATATGCAGGGACGTGCTAAACCTCGATCGTAATCACTAGATTTATGTCCCATATTTTTAATTAATTAAAACTTGGTCCACGAAATGATTCAATTCACTTTACGTTATGAGCCTCTCTGTTGTATCCACATAAAGATTTACATGAACAGCTCACAAATTAAATCGTTTCATCCAGGAAACAATGGTGCCATGGGCATACAGTATAATGTGTAAAATTGAAACACACAACATGTCAAATTGTAATCAGGGAACTTTATTTCGGTGTAAAAAACATTCCATTAAATTGTGAAAACGTTGTTTGTTGTGATTATTTTAATAACTCCACAAATGATTAAAGGATATTTATGTGATTAAATACATTCGGTCGACTCCTAATTTGTATAATTGCTCGAATTAATTTAATGACGCGCAAATTAATATTTTAAATGGCTTTAGAAGACAACTGCTAAAAATCAAAGGTAAATATTTATAAAAAAATAAACGCCTACGAGCGGATCACATGCTAATTTGTTTAATGGAATATTACTTTTTTCAGAGATTTATCCATTTATGTTTATAAAATCCATGTTCATAATCTTTGTTCGTCAAAAATGTCAAAAGTAATGTGTCTTGTGAAATTTCCATAATTTGTCTAGTCGAAATCTAAAGCCTAATTGCTTTTAAATTAGTTTTAGTAAAATGCAGTAAAAAAAGACGGCACCCATGAGTCTTCAAATTTTTTTCCCAAACGTTTTAGAGAGCTCCCTAGCACCCATATTTGCATATGGATCTAACCTTATTATGCCTATAGGGGCTGACACGAAATTAGGCCGTTAAGCGTATATCAGAAACTACTCTGATTTGATATCTGAATATTCCCAGGGGTACGCCTATAATTATCTAATTAATGAAAATATCTGCAGCCCCAGCTCGTTTGCGGTTGTGCAGGAAGTGAGCGCAACGTCATTCTTTTAAATGAAACATCCTATATATTATCACTGTTTAGTTTTACCGCGCAATTTTAAACTTACAAGAGTGCAACCCTGGACGTGACAACGCTCCGACATAATGACAGTGTATTGTGCGCACGTCCCAACTTCCACAAAATGGAACCTGTAAGAAGTATCAATTTGTATTCGCTATTCAGCATTCGTGTATTTGTTTCCAAGTAGTGGCACCGAATGCAATAATAACAATTTATATTCGACCACGCGTTTTATTTATCGAGCTAGTGCCTAGAATTATGTACATAATTCGTAAATAGTTTATATTATACCAAATATATACATAAGTTAAGCGTTTAAGTGATTTAATATTCATAAAAAAATACAGTCACTTTGATACCTAACTGTAGTAACTACTCTCCACAAACCACACACCTAATTTTTTTGGTCCTTCGAACCGGATTATTGAAAAATAAATAAAAATAGATAAAAAATTAAATAAATAATCGTTATTTGATCAACTTTGTAGGGTTGTTACATCTTGCCTATAGTTTTACAAAACTACAACGTGATTTAATATTCATAAAAAGATACAGTCACTTTGATACCTAACTGTAGTAACTACTCTCCACAAACCACACACGAAATATTTTTGGTCCTTCGAACCGGACTATTTAAATAAATAAATAAATAAAAATAAATAAAAATAAAAATATATAAAAATAAATAAAAAATATAAATAAATAATCGTTATTTGATCAACTTTGTAGGGTTGTTACATCTTCCCTATAGTTTTACAAAACTACAACGTCAGTTAGTAAGTAGACTGGATTAATAAATTCAGAATAGATAGAAATCTCAACGAGATTTCTAATCAGATTGGCCAAAGCGCAGAATCTCACAGCGAATTTAAATCTTTAAAACCAATCATAAATGACAATAAATTTACATTCGAGGAAATATTCACCATCCTAATTAAGTTGGAGGTTGCATGAATTCCCTTCCTCTTACCCATGTGTCAAAATATCTCAGTGACCTAACAGCCCTAACTCCCGGCCACTTCCTCATAAGTGACTCACTTAAAGCGCTGCCTGAGAGATTGGTTTTGAAAATCCAAATAGGCTACCCGTTTCATTCAAGTACAACATAGTGTCTAGCAATTTTGGAAGCGATCTTCCCACGAGTACATCAAAGTCTTAAGCAGCGAGGGAAGTGTGTGCTAATCTCTAATAGTGTTTAAATGCTGACCGATAGGTCGCTTTACCTTAATCGGCCGACAGTTGTTGACAAAATTATAGAGGCTGTTCTTAAATTTTTATTTTTCGGAAAAGTTAAACAGCCGTAACTTGATTTTTCATACAGGACACCTGTATGTTATCACGTATTTCAGTTCTGTTCCCAATTCTCGTCCGAAATATTGTATAAAGTTTAATATTAAATTTTCTTTTAGTATATTATATTTGTATTTTTCGCGCAACAGAATTTAAAATGGCGAAGTTTTATGTAAAATATAGGTTGAATAACAGGGATCTCGCAGAAGTATTAATGGCCACTATAACCCATATTAGCACGTGAGTCAGTTATTACATTCTTATACCTATACGGGGTCTCTCGCGAACTTGGGCCGTTAGGGGTATATCAGAAATTACTGTGATTTGACATTTGAATATTCCCAGTGGTACGTCTAAAGTTATGTGTTAAACGAAAATATCTATAGCCCCAGATCGTTTGCGCTTATACGAGAAGTGAGCATCAACTTCATTCTTTTAAATAGAATACCCTATATATTATCACCCATTTGAGTTCTGTTTCAATTTTCGTCTGAATAATTGCATATTGTGTTATATTAAATTAGCTGTCAAGATATTATATTTGTAATTTTTGTAACAAAATGATACACGGAGAAGCTTTATATAAGGTAGATGTTGAATGATATGGATCAGGCGAAAGTATTGATGCAAACTATAGTTGTGTTTTCTTATTATATTTTTCAAGACAATTTCAAGGTTATCGTTTCAGGAACCTTTGACATTTCTATCAAAATTGCATTTATTGCATGTACAAGCAAAGTTTTTATGTACAATACATTGTATAATTATTTTGAAAAATAGGTATTACTATTACTGTAACTACTTTCGCATATTACCCAAACGAATTCGTTATTGTATAAACATTAATCTTTTTAGTGAATTTTCATTAAAAATATTCACTAATAGAGAGGTATCGATGGTAAGACTTTTGAAAAAAAATTTCAAGTGAGCACGAATTAGGGCTCTAGAACCTATATCCGGGGTCAGTTTTAATTTTTATATGTTTATATATATATATATATATATATATATATATATATATATATATATATATATATATATATATATATATATATATATATATATATATATATATATATATATATATGTGTGTGTGTGTGTGTGTATGTGTGTGTATGTGTGTGTGTGTGTGTGTGTGTGTGTGTGTGTGTGTATCCAACCGCTAACTCAAAAAATACTTGACCGATTTCGACCAAAAAATGTAAAGAAAATTTTGAAAACGCAATATTTTTTGAAATATGTGTTTCGAATGAAAATTTGCACATATATAGGAGACATTATAATATAACAGCTAACCAAATTTCAAATTAAATGGTATACGATGACAGGAGTTATTAAAAAATCAAAATAATAAATGAATGAACAGTCTAAGATATCAGTTCAAATTTCATACAGCATTTCCCAGGTTCAATGTTGATACGGATGGTTAGACTGTGAATGCGTAATTTTGAAGAGATAATTCAAATAGAGCCACAGTCACGTGACAATTAAATATAAAGAAGCCGGGTTGTCAGATTTAATAAAATTTCATTTAAATCTTAAAATGTAAAACATATGGTAATAACTCGTATTTGTACTTATTAATGACAAATAAAAGTTCGTCAAAAAATTAATCCATCTAATAAATGTGGCTTAATATTAATAAATGTTGAGTTACCAATAATTTCTCATTTGATTTATCATAAATTCTAATTTACACAATTTGACACCGCTGCATGGTAGGGCAACTGTCACCACTAAACGAGAGTCGCCGACTGCCGACGCTGACACTCGAAGTGTTATTTACATTTATTTAAACTGAAATTTTTTGTTATAGGTATCACAGAATATACCAAATAGAAGCTTCACTTCAATGAAATGGTTTAAAACTATAAGATCAGTACTAATTTCCGATGCTTCAGCGCCAGTAGCATTATAATCCAGAAATATATTTCTTCAATATCAATCTAACCTCAAAACATTTGAAGATTCGTTAGTGTTGTTTATGGTTATATTTTGCAAAGCATCCTTACATGGAGTAGTAGCCACTATCCACGTTTTTTGTTTAAAAGCTCTTTATATTATATCTCTACATATTATGTTAGAGTTGTTATTAAAAAGTGTTCTTTTGATTTGGTCCTAAAGTTGCTGACACAATAATTGTTGATCAAATGTAAGTAGCACATGCTTATCGTTATTTGTGTTCTTCAATATTTTTAATAACCTGGCAAGTGAAACAAATACTAACTTATACTTATTGGTTCCAGTATCACAAAAAACTCTAGACGCAGCAAGTAGGTTATGGTAGTGAATTTTCATAAGAATTGTACACTATTAATAAGATATATTATTAAAACTAATTCTTTAAATTTAAATGGACCTTGGAGATCGGTTTTAGAGTCCCAGTTAGCGATTATTTGCGAAAAAATATATTTTATATGGAGCTACTAAATTAAAATTTGGTCTTGGATATAATATGTAAGTACTGCAAGTGCCTTTAAAAAAATTGTGTTACAAATTTCATTAAAGTTACAAACGTTTTTCAGAAAAAAATAAATGATTTATAAAGGGAATGTACCTGTAGAATTATAAAAAACTCTAGATGCAGCAAGTACAATATGGTAGTGAATTTTCATAAGAATTATACACTATTAGTAAGATATATTATTAAAACTAATTCTTCAAATTTAAATGGAACTTGGAGATGGGTTTTAGAGTCCCAGTTAGCGATTATTGGAAAAAGATTATATTTTATATGGGGCTACTAAATTAAAATTTGGTCTTAGATATAATTTGTAAATACTGCAAGTGTCTTTAAAAAAATTGTGTTACAAATTTCATTAAAGTTACAAAAGTTTTTCAGAAAATAATTAATTTTTTACAAAGGGAATGTACCTATCAAATTATAAATATGACAGGTATTTTTCCTTATTAATTGTTTGAATTGTTTTGTTTTAGTCAACCCATTCAGTTTTTGCAAACAATAAACAACAAAAAAGGTTTTTTAAAACAAAACGAAGCTCAATATGTTATTTTTCTTTAATTTATTACCCACGTGCGTTTACATAGGTGTTACTAAGGTTTAAGATTGAAGATTCTGGATTAATGGGAAATTTATTGAGCTTTCAGATTTGAAATATTTTTACAAAAATTTTCTACCATAACATAAAAAAATCTTTTTTGTTGTTTATTGTTTGCAAAAACTGGATGGGTTAACTAAAACAAAACCATCCAAGCAATTAACATGGAAAAATACCTGTCATATTTATAATTCGACAGGTACATTCCCTCTGTAAATAATTATTTTTTTCTGAAAAACGTTTGTAACTTTAATGAAATTTGTAACACATTTTTTTAAGACACTTGCAGTATTTACATATTTTTATAATTCGACAGGTACATTCCCTTTGTAAATCATTAATTTTTTTCTGAAAAACGTTTGTAACTTTAATGAAATTGTAACACATTTTTTTAAGGCACTTGCAGTACTTACATATTATACCTATCTAAGACCAAATTTTAATTTAGCAGCTCCATATAAAATATAAATTATTTCAAATAACCGCTAATTGGGACTCTAAAACCGATCTCCAAGGTCCATTCAAATTTAAAGAATTAGTTTTAATAATATATCTTACTAATAGTGTACAATTCTTATGAAAATTCACTACCATAACGTACTTGCTGCGTCTAGAGTTTTTTTTTTCAAGACTTGACACTGTTCCATAAGTTTACGGTTAGAATATGTACAAACTTTGGAAAAAATGGCTTTAATTTATTTATTTATTTTTAGTTCCATGTTCAAAAATGTGATGAATCGTAAATTAAATCAACTATTTTTTTTATATACAGAACTACCAAATTTTGCCTCTGGCAAGGTTGCTATGAAACGAATACCAAATGTCAGATTTGACAGATTAAAACTTAAATAACAGTACCGTTCTTGATTACTACCAGTTAAGTGGAAATACTTATGGCTTTGCAATTTGGAAGATATAGTAATAACGACCTTATAAATCCAATTATTATTTATGGCGAACATCATATAATTTCCAGCAGGACGATTCCCAGATTAGCCTTTAACTTACAACAAAGACAATTTAACCAGTACCTTAAACTCTTAAGGAGCCAGTGACTTTCTGAGGCAAAATCCAATAGCATAATCTTTAGTTCGTAATCAAGAGTTAGGTACTACTTTACACCATACCTTCTCAAGCTTGTACAGCAAGCCAACAAGAATCAGTTACGCCCATTATTCTTTGAAAGTAAAATATATAAGTGGACAGCTACAAGCCAATTCCACTCCAACACCTGTTGAATGAAGACTGCAATCCTCGTGTTGAATTCTGCTGACGGTTGTTGTTACGAATAAGAAATAAACTGCGTTAATGGCTTGCTGCCTCCGCCAAAGGAGATAAACAGAACAGAACAGAAAAAAAGCATCCTACCTTCACCACAATATAATATGGACTGATAAATCAAACTTTAACAAAAACGCCCTATAGTCACTATTGGAGTGCGAAAAATTCCCATGTAGTACAGCAAAACAATTTTCAATACTTCTGGCGCTTTAAGAAATAGCTGCTTGCATTCTATTTTTACGACGTTAGTCGTGATGGTTGTAAATATGGTACGACTTGACAGGCTATTGTGGAGGTTGCATTGCAGTCTTCCAGACCCGAAGGCTCCTACATGGTACCACTTGAATGAACCACCACACAGCACTCCAAGTGTTGGAGATATTTTGGTAAATATGTGACAGGATAGATAGATGGATAGCAAAACATAAAACCCTTATGTGGCCAGCAAAGTCATCTAACAACCTTACTCCCCCTAGATTTTTTGTCTGGGGTTGGGAAATTAAGGACAAAGTGTATATGGTCGGTTTGACAAAAAAATATTTTAGATGCCATAATGAAAATAATTTTTTTCGGAAACGAGATTTGTGGAAGCTTGGTAGAGAACTTTTCTCTGTACAGAAATTACCACATATAAGACTTGGAATTTCTAGGTTAATAGAAAGCTGAACTATGAATAGTTAACTTATTTTTTTCTTTTTGAATGTGACCAAAGAAGGACTTAAGGCGAAACCTGTTTGGTTGCGTGACAAATTTGTTTAGATTTGTTTAAATTTAGAAGCCAAAAAAATTATTAAAGGCTAATTAACCGAAGAATACAAAAATATTGACAATAAGTTTACAAGTAGATATACCGATTAGGCCTGCCTGACTATAAAATAAACGTCGTAGACTCACAATTAAATCTTATTTTTCAGTATATCCCCCTCCTAACATTAACACACTTATTACGTCGTTTCAGCGAAAATTCGATACCGCTACTAGTGTGTCGTCAAAATGTGCCCAAACTGCAGTTTTCACCTTTTAGTCGTCATTTAAATGGCGCCCGAAAAATTTTGCAAATTTACAAATAGGTAGTAATCACGGGCGGCATATCTAGACTCTACAGAGCGTGATCAATTTGTTAGAAACCGCAGTCACGAACTGCGGCCTGTGAAATTCCAGCAGTATGCACAGGTGCACGGTCATGGAGCAAACGCACACCTCTGGTCAGGTTTTCACGCCTTTTTGTAACAATTATTTTGTCGTAATTTATGAATAAGTGTTGCATATATGCCATTTTGATACTGGTGAGGCGTTCTTTAAAGCGTATGAGAAGAATATACTCACAATCCCAAAAAATCGTAGCCCTCACAGACCTTGGACTTTCCCAGCGGTGCTTGTCCTGTACGCCTCTATTTGATCGACTCCATTTTGCACAAGGGGTCATGGTAGAGAATCATAGTTGCACGCCCTGTGACAATTGTCTTCAACGAGCCCACAGGGTTTTCTCCACAGATGTCCAAAAAGGACCGGGCACATTCAACGCGACGCTGGTGCTAAACTGCTAAAAGTTGTTTGGGGACCCACCTTAAATTAATTTTATTTCTGCCTAAATGTTAGTGCAGGATTCGGCGAAGGCGTTTTGGATAATTACTTCAGTTTCAAACGTCGATCGCTAAATACGATTTCTTCAACAAGTACAATCTCGTTGTCCGTCACCACTTCCATTGTCTTTCTTGTTCTTGCGACATCCTCCAAAGATTGCTACCCCATTCGAATCCGTTTTGGCCAGTCTTTTACTACAGAATAAGACGGAGGATTTTTCTCGTACACCTCATCCAGACGACCTTTGGGGTGAAAGATTTTCTCGAGTAAGGAACTTAACAACTCTCCACTCAATTTTGTGACTTCTGACATCATGACGAACAATATAACAAAACTAATTGACATAAAGTCACTTTTTGTTTTTTCAAGGCTAATAAGACTTACCAAATTTTGACACACTGCGATACCCTAGATCTATGTCAGGCCGGGAAATTTTGACGCCTACCTCTTATATGCATAATTACGTTACTTGTAATAAGTTATTATGAGTAATTATTAAATTTAGTTTTAAACAACTACTCTCAGATGAAACTTTGGAGGGACAGAATAAATAATATATAATGCAAGGATGCGTATATATTTTTTTATATTCATTCATTTTACTGGATATTACAGCTTGAAACATGCTTACATAATTCCTAAATTTTTCTTTTATATTTTTATTAACTATTTATCTGACAACAATTACGAAAAAGAGTTTCTGTAAAAATCCTATACTTTAACGCACTTGCTACAATAGGAATTTAAATATATATATATATATATATATATATATATATATATATATATATATATATATATATATATATATATATATATATATATGGGTTTTCCCGATAGCCGTGCATTAGAAGTTTATGAAGTTCCCTGATATCATACATTTTGAAATTTTGGCAGCGGTCACAATTCGTAATTGTATTTTATTCTAAAATATTTTCAAGGTCGCATCACTTCTGGTTAGACCAGAAGTAGTCATCAACTTTGCTAATTTAAATAGAATGCCCTATTTTTTACTGCTTATTCGAATTCTCCATAAAATTTTGTGAAGATTTATATAAGGCTTTCCTATCCCTATATTCAACTGTTCCAAAGATACTGTGATTTTTTCACATTCTGCGGAAATTCTATCCTCATTTATATCACTTTGTATTTCACATGTTTTTAAAGATAAAAGGCTGGAATCTAGAATACTATAACTTCTAGGATGATGCCTGCATATTATCTACCTAAAGTTTACCTGTATCATACAGACTGTTTTAAATTTAAAGACCAACTTACACATTTTCAATGTTGCAAAAGTGATTTTTTTTAAATGGTGCACCCTGTATATTATTAAAAATTCGAGTGCTAAATTTAATTCTACACCGGTTTCGTATATGTTTTCCTATACCTATCTCTTACGAGGAACTTGCTACTAGAGTTTTTAGTTATCAAACTCATTTTCTAGAGAATATACATTACGCTGCACAATAAAGGCCGCTGTGGCTGTCAGAAAACAGAATTTTGACAACACATGAATTCTAAAGCGTCATTTATATTTTAAAGTTAATCTGAGTGTGTTTGTATTACTCACGTTATATAAATAATAAGCCAATAAAAATGCAGAATAGTGAAGAGTACTCTAATATGGATATTTTAAATTTATTTTATATTCATGGGGAATGCAATAGGATTGTAAGCAGATGTGTCTAAACTACACGACATGATCCAAAGCCAGCAACTGAAAATGAAGATAATGAGATAAACGTTTTTGCTTATTTTCAAGTTTACCCGCGTAGCTCTATTCCTGCAGCTACTCGAGCTTTGGGTATATGAAGTTCATCTGTGCATAGAAGATTGAAATCTCATAAAATGCACCCATATTCAGAAATATGGAGGACTTCGACCTGGTGACCATTTATTTAAAAAGAGTGGATTCTGCGAACGTTTGTTTCTGAATATTTAACAAGATGAGAATTTTCTCTCTAAAATTATCTGGACCGACGAAACGAAATTTAGAAGGGAAGGAATTGTGAATAGGAGAAATAGTAATTTTTGGGCAAATGAAAACACTAATATATTTAGAGGAGGACGTTTCCAAACAAATTTTAGTTTTAACGTGCTTTGCATTATTATGGACAATAAGGTCTCTTATTAAATTTACGAAGAAAATTTAAACGGTAAAAAGTATTCGGAACTATTAAGGGGATCTGTCTTTCTGGCAAGGTTACCACTTGATATAAGGTAAAGCTGCTAATATCAGCTAGACGGCGCGCCTGCCCACTCAACTGGTGAAGTTTACTGGCACTTAGCGCAATTATTTGAAGACAGATGGATTGGGCCCAACGGTCCTTGAAGATGGCCTCCCCGCTCCCTGATTTAACGCCTGCCGATTTTTATCTCTGGAGGCGTATAAAAAGTCAAGTGTATGACACAATAGTGGAAAGTAGGGATGATATTTTACATCGTGTAATTAGAGCTTTTAGAGATTTGGATCCAAATGAAATCAAAAGAGCTACTACGAATGATATGAACCGTAGAATTTTGCAGTGCCTTGACCAAGATAGAACATGTGATCGTAGCATTTAAATTTTAATTTTTTTTTTCTTTGTTCAGTTTTTTGTTTATTGTTAATTATTGTTTTTTTTTCAATAATTACATTAAATATTTTTATGAAATCACATCACTTTTGTTATCTGACTGACAATCACAGCTGCAATTGTTATGTAATCTAACGTGTACTCTTTAGAAGAGGAGGTTGTTACCTAAAAATCCTAATAACAAGCAACATATTGAAGATAGGTATAGAAAAATTTAAATAAAACCTATGTAGAATTAAATTTATAACTCGAATTTTTAATAATATACAGGCTGTTCTATTTGAAAAAAAAATTATTTTGCCACGTTGAATATGTCTAAGTTAGTAACTAAATTTAGAACACTCTGTATGAGACAGGTAAGCTTAAGGCACATAATATGAAAGCTCACTCCTATAAGTTACGAAATTCTAAATTCGAGCCTTTTATCTTTAAAACATGTGAAATACAAACTATTATAAATAAGGTTGCAAAATCACCGAAATACAGAGAAATCACAATATCTTTGGAAAAGTTAAAGATAGGGATAGAAAAGCCTAAGATAAATCTTCACAAATTTTTATGGAGAATTCGAATATACAATAAAAAATAGGGCATTCTATTTAAATTCGCAAAGTTAATGAGTACTTCCGGTCTAACCAGAAGTGATGTGACCTTGAAAATATTTTAGAATAAAAGACAATTACGAATTGTGGCCGCCACCAAAATTTAAGAGTTTTGGATATCAGGGAACTTCATAGACTTCTAATGTACGACTATCGTGAAAAACCCTATATATATATATATATATATATATATATATATATATATATATATATATATATATATATATATATATATATATATATATATATATATATATATATATATATATATATATATATTGTAAACTTATCTACAACTTTTCTATATTATTTGCGCTTTATTTACTGAGTAACATATTTTTTTGAGATCCCAATTCTTGCGAAAATTTTCTTTTGTAACACACTTGCGGTACCAGGACTCAGTTTCTATATTGTTTGCCATTTATTTACTAAGTAACATTTTTTTGAGAGCCAAATACTTCTCAAAATGCGCTATCATAACGCTCCTTCTATACTAGAACTCGTTAATTAAAACTGCTATATAATCGCTAGATGGTTAGTCAGTGTTAGATCATTTTTCTAAAGAAAAGAGTACCTGAAAATATTTCTCTGTTAGGCGGATAATAATCTAGACTGTATAGAGCAACAAAGGGAAATTGGTTTGCTTACATTTATTCATACAAAAATATGACCAATCATTCTGATACATGAGACATCACAGAGAAAGATACGTATGCAAAGCGTGGAGAAAAGACATATCACACTACTTTCTATTTCTGAGTGAGTAGGACGTCAGATCTGCATTTTACCACTCCATCGTGTCCCAGAGGACACAGGCAGGGAATGGAAGTCCCTGTTATGTGCGCACCATAACAGATACAATCAAAAATCACAGCCCAGTCGCATGTCAATAACATATGCCAAATGGGGTCAGCCCTATCAATATAATATATAAGGGAATATATGCAGGAATATTCTTATACGGTATCTCCACGACTCTGTCTCCTGACACAGAATTTGTATACTGATTTTTCTTTATGTTTCGTACACTTGAGCAGTGACAGCACGTGTGAGAAGGCAAGATGTGTCAATAAAATGAAAGAAAAACTGCATTTTATTAAATTAAAGAAATATCAAAGAAGTCGCAATTAGAAGAAAATTATAAAAATACACAGGATACGCAACATTTAAGCAAACACACTTTTTTCGAAAGTATGGTGAACAGTCATTTAAAGTTATGTACCAGAGTCGAACAGTAAATAGCCGCGTTGGGAATAAATAAGCAAGTTTCTCACCATTTTTTCTAACGTAGTCTCCTTCTAGGTCAATACACTTTCCCATTTAACCCCTCCAAACTCTTCGAAATACGCTTCTCTCTCGGCGATAAATAACTTGCAGGGACCCAGGTCGAGCGCGTACGGTGGATACGGAAACAATTCGTAGCGTACACACTGTAATGCAGAAGATTCGTTTTCCAACTTTAAACTGCTTAAAAATATACTTTGCACCACAATGGCCCAAGGGCGACAAAATAGTCTTGCTATCATTGCATAGGGCTTGATGCTTTAAGAGCCACATATATAAGTAATAGTAATGGTAAAAATTATAAAATATATCTCTATAATAAATTTCAACCATCAATTCCACATCCTTGCGGGAGTCGATCTTCTATTGAGGGTGAAAGTTTGTTTGGCAGGTGTACTGCCATATGAGTGAAGTCTCTTGATCGCTTCCAAGCTCAACGAGAGATAAGCTCTCTCCGAGTTCATATGTACCCGACATCCATCAGTGTTTCACTCGAGGTGGTATTCTGAAGTCCCGCTATCGAGCAGCATACAAGCTCCAGTTGTAATCCAACACTTGAGACCTCAGCTCTCTTGTGGGTTAGTCTAAACCCGACACCCACCAGCGCTAGACTCAAGGCGATATCCCATCGAGTCCCGCCCCCGAGCCTCACCCAAGCAAGGCCGTCCATCTGTTTCCAAGCACGCAGTGGGGGTCTCAAACTAAGGGTGTATACGGCTCATCAGAGATCTCAGCCCGCTCTGGGTCGTCTGGACACAAGACATCCGCCAGCGCTCAACCCAGTGCGGTATCATCTGGAACCCTGCTCGCGAGTAACAACCAAGCGAGGCCAATTGTCCATTTCTAATCCAACAGTAGAGACGTTAAAATCCGGGTGCATATCACTCTCCAGAGATATCTGCCTCCCTCCAGGCTCACCCGGACCAGACTCCCGCCATTGTTTGATTGACTCGAGGCGGTATCATAAAGTCCTGTCATAAAGTACCTTGAGTTACTTGGTTTTACTTCTGTTTAAATAGTCCCATTGCTTGTAACGACCTCTATCTCCAGCAGTAGCGGCTCGTGCCTTAATGCATTGGGGGTGAGCAAGAAAAGAAAAGTTCAGGATTCAGCAAGTGCGTTATGGTAGTGACCTTTTATTACATGCTTCAAATTAGAATAACTCAAGTTGCCATAAACTTAGAAAGTTGAATTTTTGTCTATAGTAGTGTCTTACTCAGGGCAACATATCCACCACATTTCATCAAAATACCGTTGTAATTTTCGGAGAGAAAAAACATTTTCAAAAGAAAACTAAAAAATTTGAATAACTCAATTTTCTAAAAGTTTAGAAAGTTGAATTTTGTTGTGCAGTAGTCTTTTACAAGGCAACATATCCACCAAATTTCATTAAAATAGCTTTGTAATTTTCGGAGAAAAAATTTTTTTTGAAACAAAACTCAAAATTTTCCCGGAAAACCTTGGGTTCTAGGGGTCCTAGTTCGCGCTCATTTGAAAAAATTTTTGCAAAGTCCCTTTATCGATACCTTCTATTGGTGAATTTTTTTTAATAAAAATTTACTAGAAATGGAGAGCTCGCCTATTTTCCCCGAAAATGTATTATAAAAAAACCTGCTTACTAAACTAACTAAACTTAATAATTATTAACTATACTTACCAAGTTTTCCTCTAGTAAGTTATAGGTTATAGTAGTTAAAAAGTCCCTTAAAAAGTTAAGTTTTAAATTTAAAATATCCACTGAATTAATCACAGTATCATAATTATTTTGTCCACTTATTAAGCAACCCGAACTAGTAGCTATCATACTAATAATAATTGTCTTGTTAGAACATGTAAACAACAACGAAATGATCTAATTAAAATCAATCCGACGCGCAGCACTACACAAAAATTACTAAACACATGCTAAACTCAGACACGCTCTGCCAAAATTACACTGTAAACTGCAAGTGTGGAATTTGATAGCACACACCAGATTGCTTATTCGGTCGTTTTCGACGATGATCGTTTCGCACTGAAGTATATCCTCAAGAGCGCCGAAAAATACACACCGCCGGCAACTGATGTATATATGGATATTTGGATATGGATGTATATAACGATAACGTCTGCAACCAACCATTAACACTATACTTATTCTGATGCTGTATTAATGGCTGCCGACTCTGCGATCCTCGATCCCCGATATACTAATTTTGTTTGTTGAATGCAGGAATGCAGGCGATAAAAAAGCAAATAAAAATTTATTAAAATATAGCATAGCAAAAATATTTTTTTCCACAGTAGGCGGCAGTTCGCGCACGGGCACACTTATTGAGAATCCGTCCCTGATCTGCAACTATTTTACGCCTGTAAATAGGCGTTTTCTTTCCTACTAAGATACTTAGTGTTTCTTTATTTTTATTTCTTGTTTTGGGACGCAATAGAAGTTACCATAGTATAAAGAAATAAGTATAGTGTATAGTAAGTAGTGTAATTAAAAAATAATAATAATTAGATTACCAAAATAAAATTAAGCAATTTGTGTTTTCGTATAATATAAACATAGAAATGCACTATTAACGTCGAGTAAGTAATTTTCGCCGTTACGTTTTGGTGAGGTTAAACTATAGCAAGTCTTTTTACACGCCTGCCGGTGGCTCTGGAGTCTTGGAAACATAACTTTTAAATACTTTGAGCCCGATTATAGTTTCAGCAAAGCGGATTCCATACACGGCCAAATAGGTAAAAAACAAATAAAGCAAAGAAGTTTTATATTATGAAGATTTGGAGACTTTCATTAAGGTCTCAAATCAAAATAACCTTGTTATAAATCTAAGAGCTTAAGATTTACATAAATGTGTAAATATATGCTTGAAAGAAAAAAGAGAACCCTTGTTGTAAACTCAATAAGATGAAATGCGTCCAATTTAGAAAGACATCGAAAAAGATACCTTATACGTGTGATTTTGAAAATGAATGTTGTGAGATATCCGCCTTGAAGTCAAACTTTAGTTTGACACTTCCAAAAAGCATGTAGTGCAATAGAGGGATAAACTGCAAAAAAAAGATACCATAATAAAGGAGTTACTTCCTTATATGCCACTGAGAAAACAGTGCTATTCGAAAAACTTTGGCCTCTGCATAAGACATAGGAGATTGAAGAAAAGTGTCAGCCACTACTAAGTAACAACAAAATATATAAAAATTATTATATCGTATGTTAATTTTTTAATACTTAAAATCTTTGTTTTTTTAGTAAGTACATGTTTTTGCAACTACCTCTGTAATATTTTACTTCAAAATTATAACAAACTGCCAAACAACTGAATAGTTGCCATCTCTTAATAAAAACCATCCACAACAACTTGTTTGTCAAAATTTTGAATACATGTATTATTAAAACTTTTTTGATCAATTGCATGTCGCTTGTCTAAAAATATTCAACCGCCAAACTATACGTTTTAAAGGTAGACGTTCTCATATCTTAGGCCATTATCATTGCACTATTAAAACAGGTCTTTACAGACAATTATGATCATTGAACATATGCGGGTTTGTCTTTTATAATTACTTACATTTCAAAGTGTTAATATTGAAAGGCTAGTGGTACCCATTGTTGTAAAGTTGCCGATATTTAAGACCCGTGTTTAAATAGGTAAGTTAATTGGATAATATAATATAAGCATATATGTTACTAATAGAAAATAAACATTGCATCATTAAAGAAAATATTATGAGGTTAGATAAAGCAACCCAACTTAAGTGATTTTACCTGTGGAAAAACATGTTTTCAATTACCACAAGCCATACATACTTAAATGAAAAATTTATTAAATTGATTTAAAAAAGTGCAAGTTGTCTGCTTGCTTTTTTAATTGCAAAATAGATGGCTACCGGGAGAGAAAAATCTGCAAGCAGACTTACTAGTTTTTAGTGTTGTAATATTGTAAAGTTTGAACGACCAAGTAACTTTCAATTTGTTAATAAACATTTCAATTGAAAATTCCATCAGTAAATATCCAATATTTATAAAGAGCAGTGAAAACTTTATCTGATCTGTGAGATCAGAAAAAATAATTGTGGTTAATGAAAAAACTATCTTTATTTTAATTGTAAAACCCTGCTCAAAAGTTGCAGCTTTTCAGTTACTAGGTTTTACTATTGTACGGCAGTGTTGTACTTATTGCTGTAATATTTTTATTGGTTATCCTTATTTTTTCATAAATATGTATTATAGCAACATAAACTTGGTAGTCCATGGTACCTTCCCATATTTACAAATTAGTTTTTTTTTAACTGTGTATCCGAAATGCAGATAACACATTTAAATAATGAGTAACCTACTGAAGTAATTATGCTTCTTATTGGCACGATGTACTGTAGCCTTCTTTTTCATTATTTAACGCAGGATGCCCACAATAATCGATTATTATATATCTGATGACGACAGGTTAATATGGGGTTGAAGAGTGGACAAAAAGGCTAATCATTCAATTCCTTCGCCTTCTTACAAACCATGCAAAGTAGCCTAAGAGGCAAATAGTGCATTTTAGATGTATTTTCAAGAAAAAGGAAAGTTGATTCTCTCCTTTCTGTGTGATGGATGAGAATAGCATTCAATAGTGATTCGTTGAAAATTCATAATTCAGAAAATCCATGTATCCCTCACATTTGTAATTAGTAGTGATAATTATTAAATCACGAATATGTAATAATAAGATTATCTGAGTTTCTTTATTATATGGAAATGAACTTGGCTTCTTTATACTTTCTGTAATTGCATAAGTTTTCAATTTTAAGCAGATAATCAATCAAGTAAACTGACCTAAATATGGGACACTCATGAACGACTCTTAGCTCAAAAACCATAACAACAAAACATGATGGTGACGTACATGCAAAGAACTAAATATTTACTTATCTCAAACTAATATGACAACTGACATTTCAGTCGATTGGCAAATTTAGCTGGAAACGAGAAGGACACGTTAGACATTTGCTATTTTCTGATTATAAAAGACACGTCGGCAATAAAATATAACATTAGGCATTTCCTTGTCATTATTCCTTGCAAGCTCTGTTCAGTTACTCCCACAGATGCAGATGCAGAAATGCTTTCCCTGTTCTTTCATTAGGTTCTGTGCAAATATGGATGAAAGATTGCGGGCACGAACGTATAGCCACACTGTCATTTTATAGCCACTGTAATAAAACACATCATAAATACCATAATTTAGATCTCTAAGCTAAAGAGAAAAAAGTAATAAGCATATAAAGAAAAAAGTTTGGGTGCCACTGATGATCCCAGAAGGACACAAAACCAAAATTCGTTGTGTGTTTAACAAGATCCCTTGGGCATTACAGACAGAGATTAATCTTTCTGGGCGCAAAAAGTTCAAGAAATGCCAAGGAAACTACTTCGAAAATTTTACAGTTTTTTCTTTAAGACGTCAAAGTCGCGATTTTAAACATCAAAATTGGCACGATTTTAACAACGATTCTGAAACGAATGCGGGTTCTAGAAAGGGAATGTGGCAAAACGTGTCCTTCATTTTACTAAAATATTGAATTTCAAATGAACTCTTTCTCTGATACTTGCAAGTAGTCTAAAATATGGAATCTGTGATTTAGTATGTGTGTGTATGTGTTTTGTTTCTTTAACGTCAGCCTATTTCCGCGACTATGGCCAATCATCGACGCCAGGGAGCAGTTTCACCTCACTATCCTGGAAATTTTGCCGAACCCCTGTTGGGCACGTTAAAGATCTCTACCCGGAGGGTAGAGATCTTTAACGGCCCAACATCGTATGTACACGGGACCGACGGCTTTGCGACCCCTCCGAAGGGCGGAACGTGCAGACATTGAACTTGCTCAAATACAATGCCAGAACCTCGGTTGATGGTAATATTACAGTTTGTACTGAAAAAGTGAAATGAGTACCCTGGGATCGAACCCAGTACTCTTCGGTTCAGAGGCACACGTTCTTACCCCTGAACCACCGAGGTTCTGTGAATTAGTAGCCTAATAAATTTATTCGCCAAAATAAAGATTCAAAAAGACCCTCCCTGCCGGAAATAAACCGATAAACGCAAAACCCTATGTAGTGGTTAGAGTCAGCACATAGCAAGTGCGTTACGGTGGCGCATATTGAGAAGAAAGTTTTTTTAAACGAATTTTCTAAGAAAAATATTAAAATATTTAAAGTAATCTTGTTGCAACAAAAAGTCTGGACGCAGAAAGTGCGTAATGATAGTGAATTTTATTTAAAAGGTTTGTAATAAAAAATATGTCTTTTTTTAACGAAAGCAGGCATGAAATTTGGTAGAACCTATATAGTAGAAACAATACTATAATTCATCGAAATAACTTTACCTATCGTTTTAAAAGCTACAACAATTTTCCTGACATTAACTGTAAATGTTCCTGAAAAATTGGTTGGATTTGTCTGGCCAACGAACCTCTTTAAGCTATTTACCCACCTGCCAAGATATACTGATTCAAAAAAAGCTTTTAGACAAAACTCACAAAAAAAGTTGGCATGAAAGTTGGCAATCAATATTATTTCCCAATAACCCGAAAACATTTATTTTACAATAACTTGTTAAACATTACCAAAATTTCACAAAAACCTTACAAACAATGATTTATACAGAAAAAAAAATTCTGCAAAAACCTTTGCTAAACAATACATAAAATTCAAATCATATACCTAATATGTAATTAGGATTGAAAAAAAAACCTTTTTTTGCTTTTCAAGGAAATTTAAACCAGTGGAAGTAATTAAAAATACCTAAGTGCAAAATACTTATACTTTTATGTCACAAGCTGTCAGAAATAAAAACATTCCTTAAGTCTGATACTTTAAAGTTTCATTTGAGATTTGTGAATACAATTTATCAACTACTTACGTTGTATATAATAGTCTTATTAAATTAATTATTTCTTACCACTTTGTACCAAAGTTAAGTTAAATATTTAAAATTTTCCTTCAAAATTTCGCTAAATAATCAGATAATCTGATCGAATCATGGTATGCGATTGTGATGTACCTGGATATTTCCAACATTATAATCTGTAGGTATAGGGAGTGTTCCACTAAACTTGAAGCAAAGGGCGTGAAACACAAAATACAAGCTGTTCTACTTGAAAAAAGTGAGTTATGGCAGTTTAAATTTTTTCAAATTCAGTTATTATTTGAGGGAGCCCTGTATACAGCCTCTAGATATCTTTCGATGAATAATATAAACGAAAACCTCTCTGAATGCGTCACTTTTATGGGACTCTGCTACCTATTGGCAAAAACGCTGCATCATAATGTGAGATATGTGCGAAAAATGTGAAAGGTTGCAAAACAATTGAAATAACTCAAAAACTATGAGCGCTATCAAATTTTTTCCCCACAAACGTGCATTGAAATTAGATTAAAAATGCAAAAATGCAGTAATATAAGAGGAAAAAAAAGAAAACTTGTATGACTAATGGGTTAGTCTGTAATTGTCAACATAATTTTGTAAGTTGCAGCTCAAGCCACCCTATAATTAGCATATACATTTTTTTCGTATCGTGTATATATATATATATATATATATATATATATATATATATATATATATATAAACACATAAAAACTGAAACTACCCCCGGTATGGGTTCTAGGTGGCCTGGTTTGCGCTCATTTCAAAAGAAGCGGTATCCTCGAGAGCGCTTCTCTTCTACACAATTTTACTACTAATCATAGACTATTCAACCACAAATTCTATAACAAAAATCGCTGCCAAAGCATCAGAGAGAGGGTCTATTTGAAATGAATTTTCTGGAAACATTTTAGTAAAATGAACGACAATGACGGGTGATGCTCAGACTTGACGGTTTGTAAAATACTTCACTGGCGACATTTTCTTTACGTAACCTGTATTCGGTTCAGGTTTTTTGCCTAAATGTTGCCAATTTTGACGTTTCAAATCGCGACTATGACATTTTAAGAGGAAAATCCCATATTTTTCAAATGCCTATAATTTTTTGTCTTTAAATCTATAGATATAAATTTTGATGAGTGGTTTACCTTTTATGATGTAAACCCACCAGCCAAATTTGGTTGTCCTAGCTTTGTTATTTCCAGAAATATAAAAATGTTCCGAAGGAAAACGCAAAATGTTTGGAAAAAAAATACTGGGCTGGTTTTCCTGGATAACAAACTTATCAGAGCTAGTTGCAAAAGGAAGGCACCTACCAATTTTTATTAGAATCGGCCTAGTATTAGAGTTATTGGTGTGATATATACATACATATATACATATACATACAGATATATATATATATATATATATATATATATATATATATATATATATATATATATATATATATATATATATATTGAAACTGACCCTGGATATGGGTTCTAGAGGGCCTAGTTCGTGCTCATTTGGAAAACTTTTTATAAGTTTGAAATCAGGATGCCCTCATTAGTGGTTTTTAAGAAAATTCACTAAAAGGTGGGAAATCATTAATTTAATAAGACTATCTATGTTTACATTTTTATAATTATTTATCAACAAGTAATTGATAAATTATTATTTTAAATATTAAATCAAACTTCAAAATGACAGGCTTAAGTAATCTCATTTCTGACAGCTTGTGAGATGAAAATATAAATATTTTTCAGCAAATTTGTCTCCTTATTTCCACGGGTTAAAATTTCTGTGAAAAGTTGATTCATAACTTTTTTTATATCCTGTTTTTTTATTTATTTTAATTACAGATCATATAATTGGAATGTTCTGTATTTTATCACCAAAAGTTAGTTCAGTTTTCGCAAAAATATTTATCAGTGTTTTCATATAAATCATTTTGTCATTTTTTTGTCAAATTTTTGTAGAATATAAGTAGTTATAAGTTATTATAAAATAATGTTTGCGAATTTAAGTGAAAAAATGTTTTAGAATTTTCGTGACAAATATTTGCGTAAAAAAAATTTTTCATGTAAAAAAGTTTTTAGACATTTTCGTAAAATTATTTTCAAATCATTAACATTATTTAAATCTATTTTTGTAAAACGAAAATGGCGAATTTTCGTCACAGAATAGGCTTCCAAATTTTCGTGTAATGTTTTTTTTATTTCGAAAATATTTTTATGGATAAATATATCTTGGCTGATGTAGTTTTCGTGTAAATTGTTTGAATAAGTTCGTTGGCGAGGAAAATCGGACTGATTTTTTTAAGATATTTACAAAAAATATTTCTACTTTTTCGAACAGTAAAGTTATTGTGATGAGATAAGTTACCTGCTTTCTGCTATAAAGGTTATACTATTTACCAAATTTGGTGTCATTCCAATAATTGTTATTGTCTTTACTTGGTGAAACCGTTCCATACTAAGTACAGACAGATTCACATTCAAGGTGTCTTTTCTTCTATGTAACTGGTTTCGCTGCTTGACAGCATCATCAGATAGGAGAAAACAAATAAAAATCAGTAGCTACGTTATGATATTTTGATCAAACAAGTCAATTTTCTACTGTCTGATGATGCTGTCAAGCAGCGAAACAGGTTACAGAGAAGAAAACACACCTTTGTGAATCCAAATAAGTAGTCTCTATTTATACGTCTGTATTTATTTTGACGTCGTATAATTTAAAAAAAATTGAAAAAATTTTGATGAAAATTCGCTAGCATAACGTAATAACAAGCAAATAATTCACTCAGGTAAGAAAATGATGGCGGTGTAGCTGCAAAATTTATCCTTGAGATGACGAGCCGCAGCTGATGTTCGACAGCCCCTGAAAATCATCTTATTGAAACATCGCGTCGAACTTTGAGCGTTGGAAAATCATCTGATAACATCTCACAGCACTAAAGTAATAATATTTTCTCTCTCCTTTCTTTAGTCCCCGCCTGTAGCGCCACCGTACATCCAAAGCAAGTAAATGAATATATTCATAAGGAATCTGAGACTGGGTGTAGAAACATTGTACAAGCTGATTGCAAAAGTTCATCATTTTCTTTTTGTGCATCATACGGTCCAGGAAAATTTTGCAGTAAGCAGCGTTCAATAACTTTAAGTTGTTTTATAAACAGATCGCATACAAGCTTTATAAAATGAATAACACATTACGACTCTTGCGAGGGTGAAGAATATACTGCAGTCTAAAAGATGGTCTACATTATATTTAGGAAGTTTTTGCTTAATAAATGTAAGATCGTTAAGTGACATGATTTTTAATTTAAGTTTGTACCCCGTCTTAAAAACTACAATACAACAATTATAATACAAACTTAATAAGATTATGGTCGCCGTAAGGGTGTTTGGGTAGCGAATTTTCATAAGTTATGTATTACACAATGTAACTACCTTTTATTTATGTAAAATTCATCTCGCGGAGGATAAATAACCTTCCAATGGAAACCTTTCTCTGTACGCCCCACACACATTTTAATTTTAGTCGCTGAATTTTATAAACAATTCACTCTAAAGCATCTGTTTTTTTTCTTTTAAATTAATATTTGACGTTCTATTGATTAGAGACACTAATCTCAAAGATTGAATCATTTAATACAGCAATTCTCAAACTGTGGGGGGCGTGATAAAACAAAATGGGTAACATGATTATATTGAGGAACAATGATAAGAAATATATTATTAAAAACTTATTTAATTTACTGTAAGAAAAGCGCTAGAATACACTTATATAGAATTGTATCAGTACTGGACAATGTAATTATCAATTAACTTATGAATATTAAATTAAAAACAACAACTTTCTTGGGCCTGTTTTGCACAGCAAAGTTTTTCGAAAGAAGGTTAAATATTTGAAATTGACCCTCTAAGCTCTTTTTCTAAATTTAACTCAAACCTATATTTTGTCTTTAAAACAGCTACACTAGATCCGGTTTCTCAAATGTAGGATCATGAAATTGGTGATAGTATAAGAAACGCTCTCGTCTTCAGTGCAGAAAACTCATCATCCAACCCTGCCGATAATTCAAAGAGTAATTTAGTACTAAATTGTCTTTTGATTTAGTCACTTGCCGTGAAGTTTATAAAGATTTTTTCTTCGGCACTTGAGAGACCTTCGGAAGTATTTTAAAATGGGTCCCTAACGTCCTCGTATCTTGCTATCAAGTTGAAGTCAGCAAAAAATACCTTTCAATGGTCACGAAAACAGCTTCCACGTGTTTTTTTTTCAGCCCTGTAAGTTTTAATACATTTGCAAACTTTTCTAGGTTTTGTGCGTTACATTTTTGCTCCGTAATTCCGGGTTTCTACAAAACCCAATAACTTTATTACTCGTGTCCAACATATGTGTTTTCTCCTTAGAGTTAAACATTCAAGGCATTTAATTTTTCGAAGATGTCGACCGAATAGCTGAATTTCATCACAAGTAAATTATCTCGAAATTTCTCAGCTTCCGGTCGGTTTTCCTCTTCTAGAAAAATGGCGATTTCATCTCTTAATTCATAAGTACGTTGCAAAATAGTACTACGTGATAACCGTCTTGCCTCCAAATAAAATAGTAACGCTGAATGTTCACAAAGTGCAGAAAAGATTCTTGATCTTACGAGTCCTATTTTCATATAATTTACTACGGTTACCGCCGTTTTTAGAAAAATATTTTGACCAGAACTCATTTATTTGGAAGTCAGGGCTTCTCTGTGGATCATGAAATGTGTCCAGATACGGTGCGGGGAACTTTGTTTCACAACTGCTTGTATACTTTGGAATTTTCCGGACATTGTACGAGCACCATCGGTGCACATTGCGACGCAATTTTTCTACTCTATGTTTGCCTCGTTTGGCAAATGATTTAGCATAGCAAATAATAGAAATAGGGTCTATTTGAAATGGATTTTCTGATATTTTAGTAAAATGAAGGAGAATGATGGTTGAAGCTGAAACTTAAAGCTTTGCAAAACACACTTATTATGACATTTCTTCTACACAATCCGTATCTGTTTCAGATTTTGTCCGAAAATTTTAAGAAGAAAAATTATAAAATGTTCAAAATATTTTCCTGCTATTTCTTGACCTTTATGCGTCAAGAAAACCTAACCGTTGTACGTAATATTCAATTGGTTTTGTTAACCATACAAAATATTGGTGCTTTCCTTTGATCAACAGTGGCACCCAATTTTTTTTTTCTTTAAACGCCTATAACTTTTTTTCTTTTAAGATAAAGATCTGAATTTTGGCATGTAGGGTAAGTTTGATAGTAGAAACGTATTTGCCAAATTTGGTTGAGATAGCTTTGTTATTTTCGGAGATACAAAAATTTTCCGAAAGAAAACCCAAAAAGTTTCTCGGAGAAACTTTAATCAATTATCGGAATCAAGTTCAATCTTCCTGGCTAACGAAGTTTTCCAAGCCACTTACAAAAGGAAGGTACCTACCAAATTTTATCAAAATCGGTCTATTATTGTTTGAGCTATCGGTGTGATATATATATATATATATATATATATATATATATATATATATATATATATATATATATATATATATATATATATATATATATATATATATATATATATATTACGAAAAATTCGCTAAAAAGAAAAAAAAGTAGTTAAATTCCTACTGATAAGGGATAACTTAAAATCATACCTGCCCACAGTTGTGGAAAGTAGCTTCGTCAGAAAAATTAACATTGTTTAGAAACCTCTTATTGTCTTGCATTCGTTTGGTGAACCAATTGCAAATTGTGATATGATAAAATTTGTACAAGTGCAATACGTTCAAAATTGAATTTGACTTATCCAGCATCCTTGAGACCACGTGGTACTTACATGCGGGTCAACAGCTACTGCTTCTAAAACGCCAACTGCACTATTTTCACCAGTTTTAGTTCACTTTCGAATTGTGGTTTTGATTTTAAATTGCCAGTAGAACGATGCCTGGTTTCCAGCCTTTGAACTGCCATGTGAGATTTGAGATTATTAGGAAACCTCTCTGCTCGCATTAGTGCAGTTTTTTAGTAGTTTTTTCTGTACTTCCCAAAAATTAGCAACATATAAACTTGCAGATAACAATTATTTCTTATGTTTAATTGAATAATAAACCGGGAAATTGTCGAAATGTCAAAATTCGCAATTAACATTCGCCTAAAATAACAGGTTTTCATGGAAGCAAATACTAATCAATATTAACGTCCATGATAACAGACTTGATAAATAAATTGTAAGTACTTTTTTGGACTTAGACCGAATAAATCATAATTCCGTAACCGAAAAATCAAAACAAACATTTTTTTGCAAACTTATATACTTTTTACGGAGGTTTGATTTTTATAAAAAAGTGATAAGCCCTCTTAAAAATCCAAAGTAGCGACCCGACCATTAAAATAGAGAGAGGAATAAATGTCAAAAATATGTTTAAATATGTCTTTCGTCTCCCTCTTACTTCACCAAAATTTTTTCGAGATGTTCTCTTGTAACACTATAAAAAACTCAGTCTGTATACACTATGTAACTTTATTAGCGGTGTCAAACATAGTTCGTAGTCGGACATGAGCGGTGGCTACTGCGATATGGCTTAAAACAATGTTGGAAAATGTATACTAT